>JAMWET010005129.1:87500-92500 GCA_024036415.1 Prochilodus magdalenae
CACTTCTGTGTTTATATATTTGCCATTTAACCAGTACGCCAGAGTGTAACCAGTACGCCAGAGTGCAACCAGTACGCCAGAATGTAACCAGTACACCAGAATGTAACCAGTACGCCAGAATGTAACCAGTACACCAGAATGTAAACCAGTACGCCAGAGTGTAACCAGTACGCCAGAATGTAACCAGTACGCCAGAATGTAAACAGTATGCCAGAATGTAAACAGTACGCCAGAATGTAACAGTACACCAAAATGTAACCAGTACGCCAGAATGTAACCAGTACGCCAGAATGTAACGAGTACGCCAGAATGTAAACAGTACACCAGAATGTAACCAGTACACCAGAATGTAACCAGTACGCCAGAATGTAACCAGTACGCCAGAATGTAAACAGTATGCCAGAATGTAACCAGTATGCCAGAATGTAAACAGTACGCCAAAATGTAACCAGTACACCAGAATGTAACCAGTACGCCAGAATGTAACCAGTACGCCAGAATGTAAACAGTATGCCAGAATGTAACAGTATGCCAGAATGTAACAGTATACCAAAATGTAACCAGTACACCAGAATGTAACCAGTATGCCAAAATATAACCAATATGCCAGAATGTAACCAATACGCCAGAATGTAACAGTACACCAAAATGTAACCAGTATGCCAGAATGTATGTAACCAGTACACCAGAATGTATGTAACCAGAACACCACAATGTAACACTACGCCAGAATGTAACCAGTACACTACAATGCAACCAGTATGCCAGAATGTAACCGGTACACCAGAATTTATGTAACCAGTACACCAGAATTTAACCAATACACCAGAATGTATGTAACCGGTAACCCGGAGTCTAACTAGAAAGCCAGAATGTAAACAGTACACCAGAATGTATGTAACCGGTAAACCAGAATGTATCCAGAACACCAGAATTAATTTAACCAGAACACAGAATGATTGTAACCAGTCCGCCAGGATTTATGTAACCGGCACACAAGGATGTAACCAGTGTGCCAGAATATAACCAATACACCAGAATGTAAATAATACACCAGATTGTATGTAACCAATATGCCAGAATGTAACCTGTACACCAGAATGTAACAGTACACCAGATTGTAATCAGTACACCAGAATGTAACAGTACACCAGATTGTAATCAGTACACCAGAATGTATGTACCCGGTACACCACAATGTAACCAGTATGCCAGAATATAGCCAATACGCCAGAAAGTAGCCAGTACGCCAGAACGTATGTAACCAGTACACCAGAATGTAACCAGTACACCCGAATGTATGTAACCAGAATGTAACCAGTACACCCGAATGTATGTAACCAGAATGGCAGAATGTAACCAGTACACCCGAATGTATGTAACCAGAATGTAACCAGTACACCCGAATGTATGTAACCAGAATGGCAGAATTTATGTAAACAGCACGCCAGAATGTAACCAGTACACCAGAATAAATGTAACCAGAATGCCAGAATGTAACCAGTACACCCGAATGTATGTAACCAGAATGCCAGAATGTAACCAGTACACCCGAATGTATGTAACCAGAATGGCAGAATTTATGTAAACAGCACGCCAGAATGTAAGCAGTACACCAGAAGTTACCTGTACACCAGAATAAATGTAACCAGTACACCAGAATGTAACCAGAATGCAGAATGAATGTAACCAGTATGCCAACACAGAATGTATATTGTTGTACTGTGTTTATGTAACGCTGTTTCTAAAATATACATATCTGTCTTTCTTACATTCCCTTTATTTCATTTCTCTGTCTCTCTCTCTCTCTCTCTCTGTCTCTCTCCGTCTCTGTCACTCTCTCTGTCTCTCTCTCTCTGTCTCTGTCTCTCTCTCTGTCTCTGTCTCTCTCCGTCTCTGTCACTCTCTCTGTCTCTCTCTCTGTCTCTGTCTCTCTCCGTCTCTGTCTTTCTCTCTGTCTCTGTCGCTCTCCGTCTCTGTCTCTCTCTGTCTTTCTGTCTCTCTCTCTCTCTCTGTCTCTTTCTGTCTTTCTGTCTCTCTCTCTCTCTCTCTCTCTCTCTCTCTGTCTCTCTCTGTCTTTCTGTCTCTCTCTCTCTCTCTCTGTCTCTCTCTGTCTTTCTGTCTGTCTCTCTCTCTCTCTCTCTGTCTTTCTGTCTCTCTCTGTCTTTCTGTGTCTCTCTCTCTCTCTCTCTGTCTCTGTCTCTGTCTCTCTCTGTCTTTCTGTCTCTCTCTCTCTCTCTGTCTCTCTCTGTCTTTCTGTCTCTCTCTCTGTCTCTCTCTCTCTCTCTGTCTCTCTCCGTCTCTGTCACTCTCTCTGTCTTTCTCTGTCTCTGTCTCTCTCCGTCTCTGTCACTCTCTCTGTCTCTCTCTCTCTCTCTCTCTCTCTCTCTCTCTCTCTCTCTCTCTCTCTCTCTCTGTGTGTGTAGTTGATTTTGGAGTGAGTGCTCAGTTGGACCGCACCGTGGGAAGAAGGAACACCTTTATCGGAACTCCATACTGGATGGCTCCTGAGGTCATCGCCTGTGATGAAAACCCAGATTCCACTTACGACTACAGGGTAACTACCGGTGTCTGTACTGTTGTAGCTATCGCAGGGCACGAGCTGGTTTCCTGTAAAATGAATAATGAGCTGTGTTCATTCCTTTAATGATTATTAAGGAATTTGTTAAAAACGCTAACTCTATGTAAGTGGCTTGTTAATAAGGTAAAGAATGAACTGGCCAAACTAAACATGTTACTGATTTGTTACTACTCGGTTTAATGTTAGTGTTAAAGTAACTAGTTGCTGTATGTAGGTCCAAATTGACTGAACTTGAATAGAAAAAGACCATTTCTGATCCAGTTTCCTCCATAAACAATATTGTTGACTGTTGTCTGATGATTATTGGCTAATATTAGCCCATTTAGAAAATAAACAAATACTACATTATGTCTATAAGTTCAAGCTGGGCTATGACGCATCCACGTGACAACGTGAGCTGGCGGTTCATGGTTGAAGGAAGCTAAAGCTGTGAAGCTGAGAAACATGGGTGGAACGATGTTCCTGGAGGAGCTTTTTTTTTTTTTTTTTTTTTTTTAATCTTATTGTTTATTGAAGATCAAGTAATATTCACCATTTATCATTCTTTTTACAGTCATGCCTTATAAATTTCAACATATGATTATGTACACATTCTCATTGACAGCCATATACACATTGCTTAACAAATATATTTTTCTGCAGTCTCAAGTTCTATGTTATTTCTTCCATACTATGCATCATCCATAGACGCTCTATCCAAGATTCATATGTTGGGACAGTGGTTTTGAGCCAGTTCACTGATATACCCTTAATTGCTGCTGCTAATAAAACATAAAGGAGATAGATCTGGCTCCTACTGTCAAAATCCTGAGGAACAGCTCCTAGTAGCGACACCAAAGGACCTTTAGGAACAGGAACACCAAAAACTGACTGAAGGGCATCGTAAATATCCTCCCAATACTTCTACAGTTTTACACACGGAGGAGCTTCTGAAGAGAGAATCCGAACAAATGAAACCGAATTCTGCTCGTCGTTTAGTCAGACATCCAACACTGCTCCAAACGAGGGAGCTGACTTTCGGTTTAGACATAACGGCTGCTTGCGGTGAAGGATAAACAGACAGATGTTTTTATTTATTCGTCTACAGCTAAGATTAGTTTTATTTAAAGATGAGTACAGTCACTTAATCTGCCTGCCGATAAACGAGAGATATATAATAAACGGTTTCAGCTCTACCATTCTTCTATTGATCTAAAGATATTTAGGTTTAGGTTCATTATTTATGAGAGATGAAAGGTGAAGGGTCGTCCTACTGAAGAAGCTGTTAAAAGTGAAAGTAAAAAGACTATAAGCTATAAGCGCTAACGTTTAGCATATATACGCCATGCTGCCCGACGCTATGTTCTGTAATCAAAGGCTCCAGTTCAGATCGATCATCATAAGCCCCGCCTCCTTTAGTTCAGAGATATGTTCCTGCTGACTTTCCAAATGAGGAGGATCAGATCTGAGACGTATGCAGATTGATTTACTGATTACTAGATAATGCACATGGAGGAAAAGCATGAACGAGTAGTCGAATCGTCGGCCATGGACATAGATTTGAACTACGGCTGGATCCGTTTTCATGTTGGCGTCGGTGTTCGAGCACGCCTTGTGTGTTATTGTCAGTGCATGCTATTCCTGTTGGGTTCAACGAGCTGACGCATGTTGTCTCTCCACAGAGTGACATCTGGTCTCTGGGAATCACAGCTATAGAGATGGCAGAAGGAGCACCCCGTAAGATACACAAACACACAGACATGTACTCGGATGCTCTAACGTCTCATATTTTGGACCTGTAGGCCGTCACTTCCCTATGGCCACCGTTAGGCCGTAGCACTGATTATAGGTGGAGCCGATGAACTGTTTGGCTGTTCCAGTGTTACTCTGTTGCTATGTTTCAATGGCAGCGCCGGGGTGCAATTACTTACCATGGCTTACTATGGTGTTCCTGTTTGGAGGACCGAATCTGCCAAAATAAATAAATAAATAAATAAATAAATAAAACACTTAAATTAAAATGGTAAAGAAATAATGATGGTAAATCTAAAAATAAATAAATAAGCATAGAAATAACTATATCAATAAATAAAAAACTTATTTGTGTTACGTAATGAACGTTTTTATTTTAAATGAATGTATTTGCCTAATATTTAAAAAATTAAAAAGAATTAAAGGTATAATTAAATTATATTTGATGTAAAAATAATATGTATTAAATAAATAGATTTTAAAATCACCATGTTTAAATAATATATGCAGAAAATATATATAAAATGAAGGGAGACTTTAATAAAACATTAATAAACAGCACAAGAATAAATAAAATGTACCTAATTATTTATTCATAAATTCATTTATTTATTTATTTTTGTTTTTCCTTACCCTTATGGTAATAAAGGGGCTGTGTCTTAACATTCCTATTGGTTGATCGACAGCA
>JAMWET010005129.1:100000-108594 GCA_024036415.1 Prochilodus magdalenae
TCCATCTCCCTCTTTATTTTCAGGGCCTTTTATATTTGGCCTTTGCCCCGTCTCTTTACTTACGTCACGGAAGCTTCAAGAGCCCTCTTACCAATTAGGTGTCCTGTGAGCATCCTACCCATTCCAGAAGCCTAAAATGTATTTCTCTGGTTCTGTTCCGACTCCCTCCGTCTCTCCCGTTGTCTGTAGTTCTATACTGAACGTCCCAGGTGAGTCCACTCTGAGGCGGGACTTCCTGCGACTGCAGCAGGAGAATAAGGAGCGCTCGGAGGCTCTGAAGAGGCAGCAGGCCCAGCTTGCCGCGCAGCGACGGGATCCCGAGGAGCATAAACGCCAGCTGCTACACGACAGACAGAAGCGTATCGAGGAGCAGAAGGAGCAGAGACGTCGGCTAGAGGAGGTAACGTGTTAGCCTTGAGCTGATTGATCACGGCATATCATAGACATATCTGTTTACTATTGGCTGTTATTTGGCTCCTAAGTGCCTCAAAACTATAATAAGCAGAAACAATTCCAAAAAGTTTAATTAATTAAATTTTAATTAATTAAATTCTAATTAAATTTTAATTTAAAAAAGTTTAATTAAATTTTAATTTAAAAAAGTTTAATTAAATTTATTTATTTATTTATTTATTAAGTAATTTATTTATTTATATATTGATTAATTAATTAATTAATTAATTAATTAATTAATTAATTAATTAATTTATTTATTTATTTATTTATTTATTTATTTATTCATTCATTCATTCATTCATTCATTCATTCATTTATTTATTTATTCATTAATTCATTTATTCATTTATTTATTTATTTATTAACTGCAGGTGCAAAGTTGGTGGCCACTAGTACAACATTAGTGGATTATTGTTTATATGGCTGTTGTTGTACATACCATACATACAGTAAATATGTGTTGTGGTCAGGCCTGCATAAACAGAACCCTCACCAAGCACAAGTCTGATGGCTGATGTAACCCGTCTGTATAACTAACAGAACCGCATTCCCATATGGTCTCTCTGTGTTAAAGACTTATAGAAAACAAAAGCTAACTGGGCGGCTATGAAACTAGCTTGTCTTCTCATCAGTTCATCTCTTCCTTTATGCTCTTCCGTCCATCTGTTTATTATATGCACTTCTCAGAAAAATGAAAGGAACACATTAAAAACGCATCAGATCTCAACGGGGGGAATCATGTCTTTCCTCGTATGGACTGGGTGGTGTGTTAGGAACGAAAGGATGCCACATCGTATGGTGGAAATGAAAATGATCACCCTACAGAAGGTTGAATTCAAAGACCCTGAAAATCCAAACGAAAAGATGATGCAGCAGGCTCGTCCATTTAACCCAAACTCCACTGCAGCAACTCAAAGTGGTACTCAGTAGTTGGTATGGCCTCCATGTGCTTGTTCTCACAAGACAGTGGATGGTGTCCTGGGGGATCTCCTCCCAGATATGGACCAGGGCATCACTGAGCTTCTGGACAGTCTGAAGTGCAACCTGGTGGACCGAAACATGTCCCAGAGGTGTTCTATTGGATTTAGGTCAGACGAGCCGGTGGGCCAGTCAATGGTATCAATTCTTTCGTCCTCCAAGAACTGCCAGCCACTGTCGTGCATCAGGAGGATCCCAGGACTCACTGAACCAGCGTAGGGTCTGACAATGGGTTCAAGGATTTCATCCCGATACCTTATCGCAGTCGGGGTGCCTTTGCCTAGCCTGTAGAGGTCTGTGCGGCCTTCCAGGGATATGCCTCACCGGTGTCTCCAGACCCTGCCACGTCTGTCACATATGCTCAGGTGACACCTGCTCTCATCTGTGAAAAGCACAAGGCGCCTGTGGCGGATTTGCTAATTCTGGTGTTCTAAGGCAAATGCCAATCGAGCTGAATGGTGCTGGCCAGTGAGCTCAGGGCCCATTACAGGATGTTGGGCCCTCAGGCCGCCCTCATGAGGCCTGTTTCTGATTGTTTGGTCAGACACATTCACAGCAGTAGGGCTCTGGCAGTGCTCATCTTGTTCCTCCTTGCACAAAAGAGCAGATACCGGTCCTGCTGAGGGGTCAAGGACCTTCTACAGCCTTGTCCAGCTCTCCTAGAGTAACTGTCTGTCTCCTGGAATCTCCACCATACTCTTAAGACTGTGCTGGGAGACACAGCAGACCTCCAGGCAGTGGCATGTATTGATGTGCCATCCTTCAGTAGTTGGACTACCTGTGCAACCTCGGTAGGGTCCAGGTACCGCACCATGGTACTTGCAGTGACGCTGACCCAAGCCAACTGCAGAACTAGTGAAGAATCAGTGGGAAAAGATGAGGGGGGACAAAATGTCAATGACCTCCATCTTTTAAACCATTCCGGTTCTGGGGAGGGTCTCATTGTTGCTCCTCTACTGCACCTGTTGTTAATTTCATTAACACCAAAGCAGCCTAAACGGATCAATAACACCGCCCCCCGCCACCCCCGCTACTTACCTGAACCGATCAATATCCCAGAAGTTAAACTGAGTCGATACTATACTCCAATTAAAAAGTGTCCAGGTCAACCCTGGGTCATTACTGTTCCATTTAAACTTTGATATTTAATATACATCATAATAACTATAATACAGGTGTTTAATCCCTGTACTCTGAGTTTCTTACCTCTATAAGCTTCAGAACTTAATATATACCAGTCCATCACACCCACACACTCACACACACACACACACACACACACACACACACACACACACACCGTCACCCACATACACACACACACACACACACACACACACACACACACACACACACACACACACACACACACACACATCGTCACCCACATACACATACAGACACACACACACACACATAGACACACACACACACACACACACACACACACACACACACACACCGTCACCCACATACACATACAGACACACACACACACACACACATAGACACACACACATACACATACAGACACACACACACACACACCCACACACATAGACACACACACATACACATACAGACACACACACACACACACACACACATACATACATACATACATACACACACATACACACACACACATACATACATACATACACACACACACACACACACACACACACACATACATACATACATACACACTCACTCACACACACACACACATACATACATACATACATACATACACATACACACACACACATATACATACATACATACATACACACACACACACACACACACACACATACATACATACATACATACATACATACATACATACATACACACACACACACACACACACACACACACACATATATACATACATACACACACACACACATACATACATACATACACACACACACGCACACCCATACACACATACACACACACGCACACACATACACACACACGCACACACACACACGCACACACACACACACACATACACACACTCTCACACAATGGTCATACATTTAGGTTTCCATAAGAAAGGTACCAAACAGATGAGCCAAAGGGAGTTGGCGTCTGGATCACACGAGGGTTTAGAAGGTCTTGTGAGCGTGTTTAGTGTGTGAGGCGTCGGTGGACAAATCGAAAAGGAAAGAAAAACACAACACTGCTATGCAAATATGAAGAATGAGTCAGAAACAGGTGTGCCCAACCACTCAGACGCTGCATTCAGTGGGGCCCTGTGTGTGTACAGCAAGGGTTCTCGTAGTCTGGAACGAGTACACCAGGAGGAGAATGGCATGTTAGGAATTTCACGTTTAAGCGCTACGGGGGAATGTTCTTGATTCATGTGTTTGGGAGTAGAAGCCGACCCCTCATTGATCTTCTACGTGTGTTTAGGTTCCTTAGCTATGGAGGGCGGTGGGAGGAGCTAGGCCCCACCGCCCCTACTAATGTGCGTGGGGGGGAAAGGAGGATATCTGCCGTAAAAGTAACATCAGGTTCATTTCTTTCATTTGAAATGTTTCATTCGATGACGAATGAGGCGCGAATTCGGGGGGCTGCGGTGGGAAAATGGGATTTTTTAACTGGGAGGTTCTCCGAGCGGCGGGGGGTGCCGGGGGTGGACTGGGGGCACGGGAGGTTATTTGTTGTAGATGCTCTTTAGCGGTGCGCGGATTTCGTCCTTCCCGAAGGTGTCGGGACAATTTTTCTTTTTTTGTTTTATCACGATCGACTCGCCGCGCCCCTACCGCTAATGCGTGCCTTGTATTCAGCTCCACCTCAGACTAAAGAGAAGTGATTGAGAAACTCTTAGATATTTACAGAACTAAGAACTTTGGCCTTTCACGTGTCTGGGCTGAATACGAACAATATAGGCCCTCATTTAGGTGCTAAATAGGGTATTACACACTTCACAAATAATCAAAGAAAGAAAGTAATTGTTATAGGACTAGCGTAATGGAAAACAACTGTGTTTTAGGGGGAACTATCGTATACTGGTTGCCGTGTTGATATTTGTATCTTGGGTCTACCAGTAAAGAGTTACATGTGTCCCAAAACATTATTTCCTTCATACTGTATATCTCTGTCCAGCCTCTCCTGGAAAACGCTGTTAGAGATTCCTGTGTTTGCAAGACAACGCACCTCCTGATTGGTCAACCACTAAAGCAGCGTCATGCTACAAGTACAGCCTACACCTTGTTAGTTACTTTTACAATGGTGTCAGTTCTGCTCAGTCAGTCAGGCCTCCAACAAAGTGGTAGATCTGCCTTCCCACACAGGGACAGTAGCAGATTTTTCAGAGTGAGCTGGGTTTTTACTGTTTTAGCTCTCTGTACATTGTGTTAAGGGTGTGGCGAGCTTGACGGAAGGATGATGTCACCGGAAGACGTCACCTGTAACAGAGGAAAGTGCCGAAAAAACCGTTTCAGCAGTCGAAAAGTTTCTCTCTCTTTTTTTGGCATAAAAACTTGGGCTTTATAGCTTTGAAGGACTGTTTTTGGGCACAAAACAGAAAAAAAATGAAAACGCGTAATAATCGGTCCCCTTTAGAATAAGAAGCTTGTTTTGGAATCAACCTTGTTTCTGATGTCACAACAACTAAACTATATTTACATATATGCCCTGTTCAGCCTCTATGGCTGTTTTTTTGATATTGTACAACATACGGACCATCTGTCAAAAACAACTCATTCAGTACAGCAGTTTAAAGGAAGGAGTAATAAAAAAAAAATAGTTGTTACATAAAAACCCATTAGAAGTAAAATGTAGGTCTAGGACTTTAGTTCTGAACAGTAGAGATCAAAATGTGGAAAAAAGTCATTAAAAAGTGGATTACCTGATTACCAAACGGACCTCGAGCGATAAGAGGTATTAGAGATTAATCTTCAAACATTTCCTACTGTTCACGTGAAACAAAGTACACAAACCAAAGTTTTATTTGTGTTTGTTTGCTTTATATATTTTGTTGCACAAACACTTTATGAGGAACCTGAATCAAAACGAGGACCTGTCTCGACAGTATTTAACAAAATAAGTGGTCATGGATAAAGATACAATCAAAATGTTGCCACCAACAGCCAACCAATCACTAAGCACTTTGTGTCTTTCCCACTTTAGACGAGGATGGGCTGACATGATTGCTTCTCTAGCATGATGGAAGAAGCTGATAATGGGACGACTCTGGTGAAGGACGACACCTTCGTCTCTTCATTCAAGGGTAAGTTGCACACAGTGTGTGAATTTCTTCTCATGCTTAACCCACTTTTATATAAAGGTAATTTATTACAAACTGGAGAATCAGTTTGATTCTCAGAATTTGAAAATTGAGAATCAATTTTCACCACCGTCGGAACCAAAACCCTAAGGGTGATGTCAACATGCTCTTATTTTTTCAGTAGAAGATTATTCAGACCTAAACTTGTGACCGTATAGGCTACTGAACATAAGTACTAATTTTTCTTTCTGCTATTTGTTTCCGTTCAGAAAAAAAGGAGCACAAGCGTGACTTCTCACCTAATGGTGGTCCCAGGGTTCTCCTTTGCCTCTCCCCAGGACACACCACATGGGTCCACCCTCATGGACCACCATCACATGGGGCCCAGGACCCCCTCCAATGGGAACCAACGCATATGGGCCCACCTCCTATCACCCTCCTATGGTTCACCACCTGGTGTTATTGTGACCAATGTGATGGATTGCGAGGGACAGGTGGTGGAAAACCCGCTTCAAGTTGCACCGTGGTGCCCAAATATGACCTGTGCTTACCTGCCAAGGGCTAAGGGCCTGCACAAGGAGAATACCTCCTGACGATCTTTCACCCATTTCCCATGGCCAACATGTTGAGGTAAGCCCATTCAAAGCAGGAATTCTCTTAATTGTTGTCTTTTAGCAGTTGGGATCGCTATCCTTATATTAGGTTTATGCTTATCTGACAGCATGTCAGTCAGCTTCAGTCTTTTGAAAAGCTCTCTTTCTCTTCGTGGTGGTTCCCACGTGGGAAATTTTGGCGCCCCCAAGATGAGGCCTGCATGTGGGCTGGTGCCAGGCTCAGGCTCCAGGCTCAAGCTTCAAAACCCGGAACCAGCTCAGGCCAGGTGCATCTGGAGCCCTCAGTCCAGCTCCCATTTGAGCCAACGCACAAGATGGCCAGGCCAAACCGGTAAGTTTTGTTACAGCCAGCAAACAGTCAATATGCATGTCAATACTGAGGGAAACATGGAGGAAATAATATGTACGCTACTGTTCAAAACAATGAGTATAAGTGACTTTATAATAAAATTATTCACATTGTGGTAAGTGGAGATACAACTCCTGTCTGAAACTCCTCGCTCAACCAAGCAAAACACATAATATCCGTAGTCGCGTACTGTTTTTTAAGCACATTTTAGTACCAAGCTTAAAAAAAATTTATTAGCCATTGTGGTACAGCCATCTTCTCTGTATCACAACAAGAAGCCTGTCTGAAGCAAGTAATGCTATAAGTCTGGAATCAGTTTATTTCCTCCTGCACATGTACCCCAAATAATTTCTCTTCCTCTACAGGAGACTTCTAGCTCCTCCCAGGCCCAACATGGAGTACCTGTGTGCAGAACATTGGAGGAGGGTTTTGTGGTGCTATGCTGAGTCCCCTTGGTAGGTCCCATGCCAATCAACCGTGAACAAGCATTACCACAAAAAAAGACCTCAATTCTCCATACATTGTGTTTACATGTTAATGAACACCCCTGAATATCCAGCGCCCTGGTGTATTGTTTAACAAATGAACTTAGTCTGTACAGGCATAGATGTGGACATTGATGTGGAACATGAGGGGAGAAGGGCCACAATGACACCACTCTCCTGCAACAAGTGGGACCCCTAGTGGTCGAAGTGATGCAGGCTCAGGAAGCCTGTGTTTCTCGAAGGAGCAGAAGGTCTGGGGGAGGGGCCAGTGAGTTCAAGCAGTGCGGGAGTACCAACGAAGGCAGCAAAAGTAAGTACATGATACATGGCAAGTTGGATACAAGGTCATGAGCAGCAACTTCTTGTGGCATACAGAGGATACGCACTGCTTAATCTATCTTTGAACTGACTTTAGCAGGGAATTCAGAGTAACTGATGAAGAGTGGACCCATCTGAGCTCTAGGAAGTCGACGTCCACAGAGTGAGCTGCGCAGTCCCTCAGGATGGAGGTAGCTGGGCAGGAGATGGTGGAGGATCGCCCTGCACCCCTCAGCACCAACTCCACGTCTAACCGAGCAAGGACCCACTGGTCTGGTGAGGCTGCTCTCTACCACCATCTGCCCACAAGGTACACTGCAAACTAAATGGGCTCCAAAGATCATGAACAGCTAGGGTCTTGTTTATCTTCCACATATCTAACATTGTTTGAGCTTTGTCAACGTTTGCGTCATATCCTACAAACATTACTCCCTTCTCATTAAGCCCAGCAAAAATATCAAAAACATTTTTACAGGCATAATCTGACTTTATCTTCCCTCTCAGATGCAGACCCTCGGCTGGTGGGAGTCTCTGCCCAGGATGCTGTCCACGGGGCTTTTAACAGATGAAGGAGGCTGGTTGACCAGCTGATTCACACCAAGGACTTACGACATTGTGGTCTGCCTTGGATTGCCAATCAATACTCCAAAACAGCTGGCCCACGAAGGAAAAGTGGCAGCAATTGCTTAGAAAAAATAGGGGTTTATATTACGGAAATTTATTTTAAAAACCCCATGCTAACAACTTTAGCAATCTCTACCAAGTCTGCCTTTCCTAAATATATAACTAATCCTTTCATACTGGTGCAATATCAAATTACTCAGGCATTTTGAATAACACTGATTTGTATCATGTATTATCACTATTTCTCACTTTAGTGATTAACTTGGAGCACATATGAACTAACATACACAAATGTCATAGTAAGACTAATATGTGCTGTTGTTCAGATAGAATTACAAATTTAAGACTTGTTTATAAAATTGGTCAATGTTTCAAGAAATGGAAAAATGTTTATGTGAAAACATGTTCCTGTATGTTCATCTGTTAAATGTATGTTTATCATGGCAAAACATTTTGAAAAGTAAGATCTCTTGAGTTATTGTAGTCACAACGAGGAGGAATTACCGTATATTCTTCACTTGCAC
>JAMWET010005130.1:0-77248 GCA_024036415.1 Prochilodus magdalenae
GTTGCTTTAGCCAAAGCCAGCAGTCATGTTCAAACTAATGGTTCAAAACCTGGAAGAGAAGGTAGATGCTTTGACAAACAAACAAGACTTTCTTAGGACTCAACTTTCTGAGGGTGAGTGAATGGATTTTATTACATGGTGCTTTTTGACTCAGCCAGTCACAATACAGGGCAGCAAGTCCTGATGTCATGATGGAAGTCATTTACATAAGCCAGTTAAAGTTCAAAAAAGGTTGATACACTCTGTTTCCTAATTCTAATAGAAAAAGTCATCAGTCATAATTGTTTTGTGCCTATAAAATCACACACACAAATAATGACCAGAACATTCTTATCGTTTACTGGCCTACTATTAATTTATTTATATATTTATTTATTTTAGGTCTCCAGAAGAGTCCAGCAAAAAACACGACAGAGGAAATACATCCAAAAGTGTTATCTCCATAGATGGCACTGAGGTGAAAATGAGGTGGTACAGCAATACAAAGCAATCCTCTCAACCTACAAGTACAAGACCAAAAAAATGTGAGTTTGAGTACAATTGCATCTGCATTAGAGCTTAAGTTGTGAGTAAATGGTCATCAGGATGTCTTAAAAACACTAATTTGTAGGTAATTTTAATAGTTGCCTGATATGTTGTTATTATTTTGAACTGTTACAATTCTGCAAGAGGTAAAAGTACCAAGATACATGTTAGATGTTTTTAGGGTTATTTGATGGTTTAAGTACTATATGCTCACTCAATTAGCACAAATACATTTTCATGTATGAATATTCATGAATAAATATGTAATTGTAATACTTAACTGTGTCTTAAACTCTATGGTGTGTGTTTATAAAGTGTACTTTATACAATAAGGTGTAAATATGTTTCCTAACTGTTACAATAATGCTCTAATATGACGAGCATACTTCTTAATTCTGATGAAATACATGTAATTAAGGGTTATAAAGTGTGTTTACTTAAAAGTAATGGCTTATTAAGCACAAATACATGAATTATATATATTAATTTATATTAATTAAACACACTCTTGTACCCTCATATATATCACTACTTATAAGATATGGTCATGCAACTTTACAATACGTGAAGTCTACATGAAGTCAATGGAGTCTGTCCACAGAGCTCAGCCTTTATCAAGACTTCATAACTTGGAGGATGGTAAGTAAGATATTGTTGACAGATATTGTTTAAAATCAGTAGTTCCCAAAACTGATTCTGGTGTATCATCTCTTTCCTGCTCTAACATAGCCACCTCAGGAAGGGCTTGTTAATTGTTGAGCTTTGTTGAGTTTAGCATATTAATAAACTTCTTAATCTATCCTAATCTTAATCTAAAATAATATTAACTATCATTACTCTTAATTAGTTAATGATATTAAAGACATTATTTAAGCATTTAACAATTAAGGCTTATAAAAAAAGCCACAGTAGTCTTCAGTCGTTTTGTATCAGCAGTAAATAAATTGTTAAGACAACACTTAATCATTTTTTAAAGATTAGTTAATGACTAGTTAAGACTTTACCTAACATTTATTAATGGTTATAAACTACTTAATCAAATCTAAAATTTACTTCATTTCTGTGTCTATCATTAGTTAATGAGCAATTAAAACAGTACTTTAACCATTTATTAATAATTATGTAATGATTTACTGAGACATTATTTGACCATATACTAATGATTGCAAATCACTTAATAAAGCCTAATTTAACATTAGTTAATGATCAATTATGACATTACTTAACAGTTTACTAATGCTTATTACTGCCTTAAGTACTGTTAATTAATGTACCCTTATTGTAAAGTGTTACCCATTTTTTAAATGAGCTCACTGATAATGTATTCCAGCTTAGGGCACCTAAGGACTGTATAAGAGGATCCCCTTTGGAAAGGTGCGGGAGAGAGTCAGGGACGTTTGAATTTGTAAATAAATTCTTTACAATTAACTTGGCGTGTCTGTGGTTCCGTTCTTCCATCAACCGGCCGCACAGCTCTGGTAAACGACATGGTCTTAGAGGAGGAAGGACTGTACATTCCAACACTGGGGAGGACAGTAAAACACAGTGTTTAGTGTTGTTTCAGACAATCTTGGGGCCCATTCAGTCGGAAGATTTGTTGAAAGCATTTCATGTTTACATGTCTGCAGGTTTTGTTTAGGTGTGCAGTCAGACATTCAGACAAGTGAAGTGAGAACATGGGCATTCCCACCAAGGACTAAAGAACAACACAAGCTGCATGTTCAGTCTGTACAGGACAATGCCAGTTTGAATCATATGTGTGGAGTAAAGAGGCAGTGTGCACTTACAGGAAAACTGAAATATTTTGATGTTTTAACTGGCTATCCTCCTGATGTGTTGCACGATCTGTTTGAAGGTATAGTACCTCTAGAAATGGCACTGTGCCTCAGAAAGTTTATTCAGTGTAAATTCTTCACTCTTGAAGAGTTCCCATATAAATGGTCTGACAAGACAGATGCACCTCAGCTTGTCCCTGTGAACTTTTCTGCACGCAAAAGTGTGGGAGGGAATGCACATGAGAATTGGACATTGCTGCGACTCCTGCCACTCATGGTCGGATCAAAAATCCCTAAGGGTGATCTAGCATGGGAAGTACTACTTGTGCTTAAAGACATTGTTGAGCTTGTTGTAAGTCAAATCCACACAGAGGAGACAATTTGTTACTTAGATAGCAAAATATCGGAGCACAGACACAGGTTTCTCCAGGTATTCCCACAGGAAAAGCTCATTCCAAAACATCATTTTCTGGAACATTATCCAGATCTGATCAGGGCGTATGGCCCTTTGGTTTCACTGTGGACGATGCATTTTGAGGCCAAACACAGCTTATTTAAGCGTGTTAGGCTTGTTAGGCATATACATAGTTTTCGGAACATTCTTCTGTCACTCTCCATGAAGCATCAGTTGATGGTTGTTTATAACCAACATGATTCCAATGATGCAAGGCCTCTATTACAGGCCACAACATTGTCTACAGTGGATGTTAGTGTGCTGAGACAGGATATCAAGGAAGCCTTATATAGCCTAATATGTTTCAATCCTTGTTTTTTGGTTTGTCATCTTGTTTCCTGTTCCATTGGTTTGCTTCTGTCTTTTGTTATGTTTAGTTATTTCGTGTTTCATTAAAACCACTTACGTTTACGTCCGGCTTCCTCGTCAACCCCCCTTCCGTGACAAAGGCATTCTGAGCTGAAATTTAAAAATCACTGACCTTTAAACCAACAGCAATGATCATTACCATATTTATTGCACATTTACAACCATTTCACTAACCTAAAAAGCATTTCTTTTTCAGATTGTCCAATGTCACAACCAGCTTAACTCAGGGTGGTCCTTGCAGATCATCATGTCTCAGTTCATCATCACTCAGTTGTTTGTAATACTTTTGGGATTACTGGAAACTTCACTCTCCACTGTAAAGACGTTGATTTTGGGGATGATTACTTCTCACTGTGTTCAACAACTGATATCAAGGACAAGGACACAGTCAAAGTTGTCTATATCCTGGAGCCTCCTACAGTAACTTTGACCTTAACTGATGTGACTGACATGAGTGATGGCTGTGCTCCTCCTGTTGATCCATTTTTGGAGGACCAGTCTTGTGTCTCTTCTGCGTCAAGTAGTGATACACTGCCTGTCTCATCACTTGAAGATAGCCCAGGCCACCGCTCACGACGTTGGCCCTCAGAATTTATAATACCCCGCTTTTCTTCCAGCACAGAGATCCAACTTCAGTCAGCCAATGAAAATCTCAGTAAGGATGGGACTCTTTTCATCGGTAAAGACTTCATCCAACTACTCCCAGACATTCTTGGAAAACTAGCAGAGGCTATTTATGAGTATACTGCTTATCCTTCAGGTTTGCAGATAAGTCAAGTAGCGGAGGCCCTGATTCAAAAGTACCCCTGCCTCAAAGAGCCTGGCTCCTTTAATGGTTGTTATGGATGATCTTGGATGGATGAGCCTGAAATTTAAAATGAACAACTTCAGATCTAAACTTCGAGGTCTTGGCTGTCCTAAACTAGATGTGAACTCACTCAAGGAAAAAGCAGCACATGAACAGACTCCTGCAAAAGAATTAAAAAAAAAAAGGCGAAAGGCGGAAGTAAATTATCTGCCACCTCACACCCAAGGTGAAACTACTGCAAGTTTAGAGAAAGAGAGAGTGGAGCTCCTAAGTGAGGTCATGAAACAGGGAAACTCAAAGGTCATAGCAGAGAAAATGGTCAAGACATTCTCTCTACGCAGGCAGGAAATAATTTATGAGGCCCCTGCCGTCAGTGACTTCATGATGCGATGGCCTGCACTTTTTTGCAGCACAGGTGAGAAAATACTCATATTTGGATTTTTTAAAATTAAACCAGTTGTTTACTTGTAGTTTACTGTGTAAATAATGTCAATTTAAATTTCTGAGTGAATTTTCTTTAAACTGCAGATAAATGAAGAATTCAAGAGGCTAACTACAGTTAGCCTTGAATCAACATTTATGGCCAAGCTGGACCAGTGTGCTCCGAAACTTATGACCTTGGTCCAGTCAAAGGGAGGAGCGGCAGGCCTGAAGATCAGGTGCATTAAGGACAAGCTTCTTGAGGTATACATATGACCTAAAATAACTTTTCACTGTATTGGGGAAGATTTAGTCAGATCAGTACAGTTAGTCATAAGTTCACCTATAACTTAGCCACAACCATTCATTAGCAAGTTGTATGTTTGTTTATTTTTATGTGAACCCGAACAACACAGCTGATGTAAGGAGAGAAGCTGCCATTCGCTGCCTTGTGGTGTATCTTGGAGAGAAGGAGGAGGACCTTTATGTAGAGTACAATGTAAGTGCTTACCTATGTATTTGAACCAAACCTTATAATTAATGAGTGAAATCAGGTTTGTTTGAACACGTAAAAATAACCAGACTGTGCAGGAATCTGTCCCTCTACAAAGTGAGTTAACCCTTGCAGTAAATTTGGTGCCTTTACTGCTGAGACACATGCATTACTATTTTATTTTAGTTGTCTACTCTTTAGTTGCTTGCCTTTTTTCTATAATTGGCAAAAATGAGTTTCTTTAATTTGGGGCGGTGCGGTGGCGCCCCACAGCACTTTCACCTCACAGCAAGACGGCCTGGGTTTGATTCCTGGCTGGGGTGACCCGGGTCTTTCTGTGTGGAGTTTGCACGTTCTCACTGTGTTGGCGTGGGTTTCCTCCGGGTGCTCCGGTTTCCTCCCACAGTCCAAAGACGGCACGAAATTGCCCCCTAGATGTGAATGTGTGAGTGCATGTATCTGTATGTCTATCTGTCTCTGTCTGCCCTGCAATGAATTGGCGGCCGGTCCAGAGTGTATACTGCCTTCCGCCCGATGCCGGCTGAGTTAGGCTCCAGCCCCTGCCATGACCCCTAGTTGGATTAAGTGGGTTTGACAATGAATGAATGAATAAATGAAAATGAGTTTCTTAATTTTTTTTTGTGAAATGTTAGCATGTTTTTTTTTTTTTTTTTTTATTATTATTTTTTAAGGTAGATTTACAGATGTAACAGCATCTAACAAACAAAACATATATACATGGTAAAACAATAGAACACACGATCTAAAACAGCTCCCCTTTCCAAGAAAAATAAAAAAAAACAAATAAGGTTTGAACCCACATTTCGCAACCTGTCTACATTTCTACATTATCTAAGCTCTGTATATAGTCCATAAAGGGTCCCCAAATTTGGTCAAATACTCCCTGTTTATCCTTTATAATATATGTAATTTTTTCTATTGGAAGGTTCTGCAACATTTGACTTCTCCAGTGTGAAATATTTGGTCTAACAGTTTTGGTCCAGTACAGTGCTATTAATTTTTTTGCATTTGCAAACATAAGGTCCAACAGAATCATCTCATACTTACAGTAATTATGATTTTCAGGATATATACCTACTAACATCAACTTAGGATCTAATGGAATAGGTTTTGATATAACCAGCTCACTTGCCTCTCTTATTTCATTCCAAAAAACTTTAATTTTTGAACATTGCCAGACATAATGAAGCAGCGTTCCTTTACACTCTGTGCATTTAATGCAGGTATCTGGTATATTTTTATTATACAGATTTAATTTCACAGGAGTTATATAAGTTCGCATTAACCATTTATATTGTATTAATCTAAGGCGTGTATTTATCGTCTGCGTGTGAATTCCATCACAAGCTGACTTCCAATCTTCTATCGAAATTTCTGTTTCCAGGTCTCCGCTCCAAGCTTGAAGCTTATCTAGTGAACTCTCTGAGGAGCTAGAAAGTAAAATATTATAAAATTCTGAGATGATACCTTTCCTTAAGTGGTCCTTTATCATCATTTTTTCAGTTATAGTTAATGGGGGTTTAAGAAGCGTATTTTTTTGGTTTGCCTTTACAAAACTTCTGAGCTGCAGAAATTTAAAGAAATGTTTTTTATCTAGATTAAAAGTATGTTTCAGTTCTTCGAATGACATCATAATATTAGAATTTAGTGGATAGAAATCCTGGATTTTTCCCAATCCTTTAGATGCCCACATTTTAAAAGTAGCATCTGCTCTTCCTGGCGTAAAGAGCTGGTTACCCCAAATAGGACTAAACTGAGATAGCGAAGTTGATTCTTTTAAAAATTGTCTTACATCATACCATATTTTAATCATATGCTTGACTATTGGATTGCTAGTATGCCTATACAATTTTTTCCTAGTGTCAGAATATATATACAATGAAAGATGCAATTTTAAGCCATGAGATTCCATATCTATCCAATGAGGTTTATCATTTGTTGAGAAATAAAACATGATGGACCTTAGCTGCGTAGCCCAGTAGTACCATAGTAAATTTGGGCATTTCAACCCCCCTCTGTCATATGGAAGGTACAACAGCGATAGGCGAAGCCTCGCCTTCCTGTTATTCCACAGGAAACTTCCAAGTATTTTTTTCATTTTCTGGAATAAATCTGAAGGTGGCGGCAGGGGAATATTCTGAAAAAGGTAAAGTAATTTTGGCAGAACGTTCATTTTTAGGATATTAATTCTACCAATTAATGAGACAGGAAGAGACATCCATCTATCAATGGCCTCAGTAATTTTCCCCAACACGGGATCATAATTAGCATCAACTATTTTTCCTATTTTGGGTACAATTTGTATTCCTAGGTATGTAAACTGATCTACTATATTAAACTGAGTCACTTCAGAATCTGGACTACGTCTTTCGTGTTCATTAAGAAGTAATATTGCTGATTTAGATTTATTTACTGCATACCCGGAAATATCACCAAGTTTTTTTATTAATTCCATTATAGCTGGAATCGATTTACTTAGTTTTGTGATAAACAAGATAACGTCATCAGCATAGAGAGATATCTTATGTTCATTTTGTCCTATTGTAATTCCATAAATTTGTGGGTGTGACCGTAAAGCCACTGCAAAAGGTTCAATCGCTAATGTATACAGTAATGGAGCCAAGGGGCAACCTTGTCTGCATCCCCTTTTAATATTTATTGGTTGTGAGATATTCCTATTTGTCAGAATTTCTGCAGTGGGTTTATTGTATATTAGTTGTACCCAGCTTCTAAAATTTTTCCCAAATCCAAATTTTTCTAGTACATTGAAAAGATAGGGCCACTCAACCCTATCAAAGGCCTTCTCTTCATCCAAGGACAACAAGGCTGTGTCTAAAGCTTCCTTACTATAATTTAAAATATTCAGTACTCTCCTGACATTATGGAATCCCTGCCTTCCAATTATGAATCCATTTTGATCTTTATTAATTATTTCTGGCATTAAATTTTGAATACGGTTTGCTAAAATTTTGCATATTATTTTAAGGTCAGAGTTCAATAGGCTTATAGGCCTCATATTCTCACATTTATTAGGTGGCTTTCCTGGTTTTGGAAGTAGTATAATCAGAGCATCATTCATAGCAGGGGGGAGACTGCCATTTTGAAATGCTTCTAGAAACATTTCAATTAGTGGCTTTAATAGTTTTTTCTTAAATATTTTATATAAGTCTATTGGTAAGCCATCTGGTCCTGCCCTTTTACCTACTTTCATACAATCAATTACACTTTCAATTTCTGCTATAGTAATTTCAGATTCTAAATAGCTTTTACATTCTTCTGAGATAGTTGGTATATCTAATCTTCCCATGAAATCATTAATTTCCTTTGTGTCAGACTTTATTTCTGTATTATACAGTTTTTCATAAAAATTTTTAAAAGCCTCATTAATTTCAGTTGGGTTTATTATTGTTTCCCCATTATTTATAATTGACGTAATTGAGTTTCTTGTTTCTAATTGTTTAATCTGCCATGCCAAAAGTTTACCAGATTTATCACCTTGGTCATAAAAGGACTGCCTAAGTCTCAATAGACTTGCTGCAGCTCTAGAAGCAGAGATTACTTCATACTCAGCTTTCAAGGACTGTAGTTCGAGATCTGTTTGTGGATTATTTTCCTGAAAAACCTTCATTTGCACATCTCTAATTTTTTTTTCCAGACACAGCCTTGTTTGATGCCTTTTTTTTGCCTGAGAGCTTGTGTAGCTTATAATATGACCCCTAAGAAACGCTTTGAAAGCTTCCCATTTTATACAGGCAGATGTTTGTGTTGTATTTATCTCAAAAAACTCGTCTATCTGATTCCCCAGGTATTTTAGAAATTCCTTATCTTGCAACCATTTGTGTTGAAAGCACCATCTTAAGGAATTTTTTACTAGTTTACTGTCCTCATATATTAAGCAACAGGGTGCATGATCTGAAATTGCTATAATATCATAGAAGCATTTTTGTATTTTATATAATAGCCCTGTCGATATCAAAAAATAATCAATGCGAGAGTATGTCTTATATGTACTAGAATAGCATGAGTAGGCCTTGCCCTCCTGATTTTTTTCCCTCCAAATATCTAATAGACCTAATTCTTTAACAAATTGTAAAATAACAGCTCGACTTCTATTATGCGATTTATCACTTCCTTTGGACCTGTCCTTGCTTGGATCCAAAGTGCAATTAAAGTCCCCTGCTATTATGTATTGACCTCCAAGTGTAGAGACAGTAAGAAATAATTTTGAGAAGAAACCTGGATCATCTATGTTCGGACCATATATATTCACCAAATTTAACTTTTCTGACAGAAGTGAGCCTTGAATAATCAAATAATTGCCCATCTTGTCTTTAATTATATTTGCCACTTGAAATGGAACCGATTTGTGAATTAAAATCATAACTCCTCTAGCCTGTGATGTAAAGGGTGCTGAAAACAAATTTCCCCGCCACCTCCTCCTTATTTTAATAATATCTTCATCTACTATATGTGTTTCTTGTAAGAATACGATATTGGAATCCATGTCTTTAAGCCTATTTATAACCTGTTTGATTTTTTGAAGTTTGTGTAGACCCCTACAGTTCCAAGAAACAATTTTAAGCTTTACACTCTGAGACATAACAACTTATAAGTATCTTCATCTCGTGGGTTACTAACAAACCACCTTTCACTTTTAGGGAACTTGAAACATATATGCACAACATTCAATAACGTACACACTGAACTTGTGTGAAAGAACAACCCCTCTCCCACTTCCAGTGGGAATCCCCCCCCAATAACTCTGACTCCGATTGTTACCATCGGCTGTTCCTCTATATGAGGAACAGTCTAGCCTCCCTCTCGTATGTAACTAGTTGGTGAGAAACTCCAAACAAAAACAAAAAATCAAAAACATTATGCTGCTTTATAATCACATTAGTCTGCTTGCTTTCAGTTTTGTTTAAAAAAACAATTGGTGTGCTAATCTGAAAATCAATCTAGAGGAAAGAAAGAATTATTACCCTTAGCTAGTATACTAAGTCTTCACCTCTGGCACTTAAGTCTCATGCCCATCTTGACTGGTTATTAGTCCTCCTTTCCGTTCATAGAGCAATAACACATTTCTCCTTTGGTAAAGTTCCACTCACTGGGGATACCTTATTGTCTAGCATGGTCACCTTTTCCTTCCTTGATCCGCTCGGTGAAGACGTGTGCTTCTGTCGGGGTGTTAAAGATGCGCGTTTCGCCGTTAACTGTTACTATTAGCCTCGCCGGTATCATCACTCCGTGTCGGATGCCCAGATCTCGCAGCTGTTGTCGGACAGAGTCGAATTCTCTCCGTTGCTTGAGGACTCCCTCGGCCAGGTCCGGATAAAATCTTACTTGTTGTTTCTTGTAGAAGATGTTTCTCTTTGTCCGGATTGCCTGGAGGACCTTGTGCCTATCTCGATCATTGAGGAACCTCATTATGAGCGTTCTCGGCGGAGCGTTGGCATCTTTCTTAGGGCCGACTCGGTGCGCTCTCTCGATAACTACACGGTTTTCCACCTCCGTCACCTCCTGTATCCAGTTCTCCAAAAAAGTGCAGGCGTCTGACCCCTCAGCTCCCTCCGGCAAACCCACCATCCTCAGATTATTACGTCGGGACCTCATTTCTAAGTCCAGAACTTTCCCCTCAAGCATTGCATTTTTTTTCTCCAGAGTTAGCACTTTAGCATTCAGTTTAGCTAAGTCGTCCTCCACAGCTGCAATCCGTAGTTCAGCTTGAACCACTTGTTCCGTGCAGTCAGTTAACTCCTTTCTGATTTCAGTGAGGACTGACATGATTCCCTCCACTTTGGAGGAAAACTCCGTCCTCAGGCCATCTATTGCCGCCAGTATGGCGCTCACCTCATCTCTGTCGAGCGGTTTTACTGATCTGGTCAGCGTTACCTCGACCGTGGCGTCGCCAGTATTGCTAACCTCAGCAGCATCACTAGCCTGCTGGGGCGCTCCACTAGCCCCAAAGTCAGTCAGCTTCGCTTGTTTCGGAGTTTTCCCTTTTTCTTTGACTTTATCTTTGCTTGTCTTGTTAATAGTTGCCATTGCGTCACCCCTTGTAGCAAATTAATGCTTTATAACTTGCAGAGCTAAGTATATCAAAGTTATTTTTCAGGATTAGCAGCAGAACGATATTCACCACGTCCTACACGGTGGCCGCCATAACCGGAAGTCATGTTAGCATGTTAGAGTTCACTTGTAGCTATATGTAAATGAAACTGCTCTTTTTGTGCGTTTTTGTCTTAAGAGCTAACTTGTTGCAATTTGTTGCCAACTTAAAGTGGCTGATATGTTGTCATGTTCTTGCATCACTGTTTAAATTGTATTACATGCAAAGGACTAAAATGGACCCTCAACTTCTATACAGTATAAAATAGGCCATTCTTTCACTGTTTCAAGTATGTGAGATGAGCTATGTGATCACAATACAGAATAAAAGATGATCATTCTGTTGAATATTGATGTTGTTTGACTTTATTGCGGCAGATTCAGAAAAAACTGACATTACTAAAAGTCTACAGTGTTAGTCGAGAAAATGTATTCTGTAGCCAGTCAACAAGATTAATAAATCTTTGGTCATTTTAGGTAACAAATATATGTAATAATTTTTTGTAATACAATATATTTTTTTCTAATATTTCATATTTAGTTATGCTAATAGAGGAAACTTCATTTTATGTACAGTTAACTTAAAATTCTGTTCACAGTGTCAGTTATTAAGTTCTTGTTATTTAAAAATGCTTTCTACTATGTATGAAAAACAAATTGACCATACTCCAAATACTTTGTTGAATCAATGTAATTCTACATGAAGTTGGCACAACTCAAAAAGTCTATTGCAAACGGTTGCGTTAATTTTTTTTGTAAACCCAAAGCTTTATTTTTTTTAGAGTGTACAGGCTTTAGAACTGCCAAAAAGCTCAATGTTGTAATGAAACTTGTTTTGTGACAAAAACAATATTTTCTGACATGGGAACACATCCAATATGTAAAAAATGAAGGAAAACATTATTTATAAGCCATAGAAAGTGAAATCTTGAACATGGCATTACAAAATGAACAATGTAATTTTCATTGCTCTTAGGCGCTGAAAAAGCGTTTGGGGAGCTTCAGAAGTGCCTACAGGCTTTAGAACGGCCAAAAACTCAACGTTGTAATATAACTTGTTGTGACAAAAACAATATTTTCTGACATGGGAACACTTCAAATATGTCAATAATGAAGAAAAACTTTTTTTTAAAAAAGCAATAGAAAGTGAAATCTTGAACGTGGCAGTACAAAATTAACAATGTCATTTTCATTGCTCTTAGGCGCTGAAAAAGCGTTTGGGGCGCTTTAGAAGCGCCTACAGGCTTTAGAACGGCCAAAAAGCTCAACGTTGTAATAAAACTTGTTTTGTGACAAAAACAATATTTTCTGACATGGGACCACTTTAAATATCTCTAAAATGAAGGAAAACATTGTTTAGAAGCAATAGAAAGTGAAATCTTGAACGTGGCAGTACAAAATGAACAGTGTCATTTTCATTGCTCTTAGCATTATTTTTTATAAACCTGTTTCTTACCATTATTTTAGTCAGAAACAGGTTTTCATTAAAAGTTTGAACTTTCTGGCAGTTCTAAAGCCTGGGAGTGCTATAGTTATAAAGGGGTCCTAATGCCTTATCAGCCTCAGAGAGCATTCAAAAGGACATTGTCAATTTTGTACAACTACATTTAAGATTTCACTTTGTTTTACTTATAAAACTTTGTTTCACATATTCTTTACACATTTTGCCAGTTTCCATGTCAGAAAACACTACTTCATTCAGAAACAGGTTTTCATTACAAGTTTGAGCTTTTTGGCAGTTCAAGAACTTGTGGTGCTCCAAACACCTTTTTAGCACCAGAGAGAATTTAAAAGGACATTGTATGTTTTGTACTAAAAAAGGTTCTAAAATTTTTTTCGTAATTCGCCCCACATTTTACTAGTATATATGTCAGAAAACATTATTTCAGTCAGAAACATGTTTTCATGACAAGTTTTAGCTGTTTGGCTGTTCTAAAGCCTGTGGGTGCTTCGAAAGTGCTCCAAATGCCTTTTCAGCGCCAGAGAGCATTCAGAGACTTTGTCAATTTTGTACTGCCAAGTTCAAGATTTTACTTTATTTTGGTTTTAAAAACTTTCTTTCAATTACTCTTTCCACAGTACCCATACCAGAAACAAGTTTTCATGACATGTTTGATCTTTCTGGTAGTTCTAAAGCATGTGGGCAGTTCTACTGGGCTCCAAAAGCCTTTTCAACACCAGAGAGCATTCACTCTTATAACCTCGATCAAGTTCAGTAACTCTAGTGTCAAAGGTCAAGGAGTTACAGCCAAATATATTTGATAAATGTAAATTTGGACTTAAACCTCAAATGGGAAAAAACATTGAGGCACAGCAAGGTCAGGGAAGGTTCTAGAGTCAACAAACTTGGCACACTTTAACATCTTCACACATCTCTGATTATTTGACCCACATTCGGTGACTCTAGGCTCAAAAGACAGGGAGTTGGAATAAGACACAAGTGAGGGGAAAAAACATTGCATGAAGCCTAGCAAGGGCAGGGAAGGTCAGTTTTGCCTTCGCATGAGCAGATGTATTCTCTGCTTTTAGAGCTATTTCGTGCAGTCTGCTGTGTGGTGGTCATGCAGTGGTTTTTCCTGAGGCAACCAGTGCTGCAACAACATTTTAAAGCTATTAACTGTTTTAAAAACAATGACAATGTTTATTTGCTTGAACATATGCATTCAATGAAAGTGGCGAGGACAAGTTTTAGCCATCTGTGGAGGGGATGGGAGGGGCGTGGCTATCCAGAACCACCAGCACGGATACAACTAGAAGCTTTGTTATTGCTTGCGGCTATCCAGTTATGTTGATGTTTTAGTAGCTTTAGTGTTCACGTGATTGCTTTGGATCACTGCTTGTTTTTCCTCAGCATATGTGTTTTTTGATTTTAGAGTCAATTCATGCAGTCTGATCCTAGACTGTTTCTTGTTTTTTCCTGAATCAAACATTTACTATTTCTAAAACCATGACAATATTCATTTGCTTAAAAATGTGAATTTAATGAAAGTGGGGGCATGGTTATGCAGAGCCACTGCACAGATATAGTTAGAAGTAAAATATGGTTCTGTGAGACAAAGAAAATGCTGTTTTCAGAACGATTTTGTCGTGGTTCATGGCTGTCCAGTTGACTTAGAGTTTTACTGTTCGCGTGGTTGCTTTGGCTCACCGCCGGTTTTCCGCCTGCACATGAGCCGATGTATTTTATGCTTTTAAAGTTATTTCATGCACATGGTTAATGGGAATTTAGACATAAGCCTTAACTGGTAAAAACCAATCACGCAGGGCCAAACGAGGACATGGCAGGTCCTAGAGTTACCAAACATGGCACACATTGACAACCCCACACTCTGATAACCTGGCCCGAGTTTGGTGACTCTAGGCTCCAAGTTCAGGGAGTTAAAGTCAAATCCATTTGGTAAATGTGACTTTAGACACAAGACTCAAGTAGTAAAAACGAATCATGCAAGGCCTAGCGGGGGCATGGAAGGTCCTATAGTTACAAAACTTGGCACATATTGAAAACCCTACACTCTGATAATCTGGCCCGAGTTTTGTGACTCTACGTTCAAAAGTCAGGGGGTTACAGCCAAATCAATGAGGTAAATGTTCATTTGGACTAAAGCGTCAAGTGGGAAATACCAATCGTATGAAGCCTAGTAAGGGCATTGAAGGTTCTAAAGATACCAAACTTGACACACATTATCAAATCTAGACTCTGATAAACTGGCCCGAGTTTGATGACTCTAGGCTCAAAGGTCAGGGAGTTACAGCCAAATCCATTTGGTAAATGTGAAATTAGAAACAAGCTTCAAGTGGAAAAAAACAGTCATGCAAGGCTTAGCGAAGGCATGGAAGGTCCTAGAGTTACCAAACTTGGCACTCGTTGACAACCCCACACTCCGATGACCCCCCTAAGATTTGTGACTCTAGGCTCAAATGCAGAGAGTTAAGATAAAATCCATTTGGTAAATGTGAAATTAGAAACAAGCCTCAAGTGGGAAAAACCAATCATGCAAGGCTTAGCGAAGGCATGGAAGGTCCTGGAGTTACGAAACTTGCCACATATTGACAACCCTACACTCTGATAACCTGGCCTAATGTTGGTGACTCGAGGATCAAAGGTCAGGGTGTTACAGCCAAATTAATTTGGTAAATGTTAATTCGGACTTTAGCTTCAAAGGGGGGAAAAAACAATCGTACGAGGCCTAGTGAGGGCATGGAAGGTCCTAGAGTTACCAAATGTGTCACACGTTGACATCACCACAATCTGATGACCTGGCCCAAGTTTGGTGACTCTAGGATCAAAGGTCAGGGAGTTAGAGCAAAATCCATTTGGAAAATGTAAATTTAGACACAGGCCTAAAGTGGTAAAAACCAATTTTGCAAGGCCAAGCACGAGAATGGAAGGACCTTGACTTCCACTAGGATGAAAGGTCAGGAAGTTGCAGCCAAATCAATGGGGTAAATGTGAATTTAGAAACCGGCCTATACTGGTAACAACCAATCATGCAAGGAATTGCGAGGCCATGGAAGGTCCTAGAATTACCAAACTTGGGACACATTGATATCACTGCACTCTGATGACCTGGCCCAAGTTTGGAGACTCTAGGATCAAAGGTCGGGCTGTTACAGCCAAATTCAATTTGGTAAATGTTAATTTTCATTTAAGCCTCAAGTGGTAAAAAACAATTATGCAAGGCCTACCAAGGGCATGGAAGGTCCTAGAATTACCAGACTTGGCACATGTTGACATCACCACACTCTGATTAACTGGCCCAAGGTTGGTGACTCTAGGATCAAAGGTCAGGGAATTACAGCCAAATCCATTTGGAATATGTGAATTTAGACACAGGCCTAAAGTGGTAAAAAACAATTTTGCAAGGCCAAGCACGAGAATGGAAGGACCTTGACTTACCAAACATGGCGCACACTGACTTCACCACACTCTGATGACATGGCCCAAGCTTGGTGACTATGATCAAAGGTCAGGGAGTTACAGCCAAATCCATTTGATAAATGTGAATTCAGACAAGCCTCAAGTTGTAAAAACCAATCATGCAAGGCCTAGAGAGCGCATGGTAGGGACTAGAGGTACCTTACTTGGCACACGTTGACAACACCACACTCTGATAATATGGCCAGAGATTGGTGACTCTAGGTTCAAAGGTCAGGGAGTTAAAGCCACATCCATTTGGTAAATGTAAATTTGCATTTCAGCCACAAGTGGGCAAAACCCATCATACGAGGTGTAGTGAGTGCATGGAAGGTCCTAGAGATACCAAAGTTAGCACACATTGGCATTACCACACTCTTATGACTTGGCCCGAGTTTGGTGACTCTAGGATCAAATGTCAGGGAGTTATAGCCAAATCTACTTGGAAAATGTGAATTAGACATAAGTCTTAAGTGATAAAAACCAATCGGACGAGACCTAGTGAGGGCATGGAAGGTCCAAGATTTACCAAACTTCACACACATTGACAACCCCACACTCTGACAACATGGCCCAAGTTTGGTGACTCTAGATTTAAATGTCAGGGAGTTACAGCCAAATCAGTTGGGTAAATATTAATTTGGATTTAAGCCTCAAGTGGGAAAAACCAATCGGACGAGGCCTAGTGAGAGCATGGAAGGTCCTAGAGTTACCAAACTTGACACACATCGACAACCCCACACTCTGGCAACATGGCCCGAGTTTGGTAACTCTAGGTTTAAAGGTCAGGGAGCTACAGCCAAATCAGTTGGGTAAATATTAATTTGGATTTAGGCCTGAAGTGGGAAAAACCAATCGGACGAGGCCTAGTGAGAGCATGGAAGGTCCTAGAGATACCAAAGTTAGCACACACTGACAACCCCACACTCTAAAAATATGGCCAGAGATTGGTGACTCTAGGTTTAAAGGTCAGGAAATTACAGCAAAATCAGTTAGGAAAATGTTAATTTGGACTTAAGTCTCAAGTCAGAAAAATCAATTGTACGAAGGTTAGTGAGGGAATGGAAGGTTCTAGACTTACCAAACTTGGCACACGTTGACATCACCACACTCTGATGATCTGGCCCGACTGTGACTCTAGGATCAAAGGTCAGGGAGTTACAGCCAAATCCATTTCTTAAATGTGAAATTAGACATAAGTCTCAAAAGGTAAAAACCAATCATGCAAGATAGATAGATACTTTATTGATCCCGAAGGTAATTTAGCAGCCAGTAGCTGTTTCACAAAAAACATCACAGATACAAATTCTAATACAAATGAAAAAATAAAAACAGGGTTGTGCATTATGAAAAACCTAAATGGGTCGGTACCGGCAGCAGTATTATTAACTGTTATCTATAAACTATACATAGTACAGGTCACTATGGGTAAATATCGAAATAAAAATATCTCTCACTTTACAAGGAGGCAAGGAATATACACATGAAAATACAGATATACCAGTATACTGTAGAAAAGTGCAATAGTAATAAATAAATGTGCAAGGGGCACAGTTATCAGCAGCTTAATTACTGAATTAACATAATAAACATGTGCATATATTGGTGTATATAAGTGGAGTGAAGTGTCCAGGAGTTCGGATATACCGTATATACAGTAAAGTGTCTGAGAGTGCCCAGGAGTTCAGATGTGCAGTATATACAGTAAAGTGTAATAGTGCATAAATAAACCTATGATTGAAAAGAGAATTTAGTCTCTTTTTTTTTTTACAGGATATCAGTGTTGGCTGACCAGTCCAACCTCTTGTCCAGGTGCAGTCCGAGATACCTGTAGGTCTTAACCATGTCTACCTCCGCCCCCTCTATAAAGACCGGCTGTATGAGTGGCCTCGCCCTGCGAAAAGTCCACCACCATCTCTTTAGTCTTGGAAGTGTTCAGTAGCAGGTTGTTCTTATGGCACCGTGCCACAAAGTCCTCCACCAGGTTTCTGTACTCCGCCTCCCGCCCTCCCCTTACGCAGGCCACAATAGCAGTATCGTCCAAGAACTTCGGCATGTGGCACGACTCAGACTTGTACTTGAAGTCTGCGGTGTACAGTGTGAAGAGGAAAGGGGAAAGTACAGTCCCCTGTGGTGCTCCTGTGCTGCTGACCACAGTCTCTGACAAACAGTCCTTCGGCCTGACATACTGAGGTCTGCCAGTGAGGTAGTCGACTTGCATCCTTGCCAGCTTTTTGAAGTATATGTGATTTACAGAAAGTGTGCAATAATTGGTTAAACGAAATTAGGCAGATGCATAAGTTTGGGCACTGTTTTCAAAACCTTTAGAACTAATTATTGGAACTCAAATTTGGTTTGGTAAGTTCAGTGACCCTTGACCTCCATACACAGGTGACTCCAATTATGAGAAAGGGTATTTAAGGGGGGCAATTGCAAGTTTTTCTCCTCTTTGCATCTTTTCTGAAGAGTCGCAGCATGGGAGTCTCAACGTTCGTTCAACTATTCGGTGCACTTTACACAAGTAGATGCTGTATGGCAGAGTGATGCAGAGGAAGCCTTTTCTCCGCCCACATCATAAACAGAGCTGCTTGAGGTATGCTAAAGCACATTTGGACAAAGGTGCTGTGGACTGATGAAACTAAAATAGAGTTCTTTGGGCATAGCAAGGGCCGTTATGCATGGAGGAAAAAGAACACAACCTTAGTTCCAAGGTTGTCACAGCCGGGAGTGGTAGTGGGGATAAGCTCCCACTGCTTATAAAATACTCCCATATGGCGTGTGTCTCATAAAGCCTCTGACAACCAATGCCCAACTCCTGGCCTGCTCGTTGCAGAACTACTTCTACTAACAGGAGAAGGGGCGAAGGCGAATTACTGGCGCCTTAAAACCAGCTGCTTCGGGTAGATGGAACTCGTTAGCCCCGGAGGGCAGCCCATTTAAGGGAAGGAAAACCCTGACAGAAAACCACTGGCCCTCCACGCTTGGGGGTTGGGCAAGAGGCCAACTACCTCTTCCCATAAAAACCAATGAGTTACAGAAACGACGAACATCAACTTGAATCAAGCCTTGGGGGGAGCGGGGACTGCCGATTTGTTAGGTACCATGACGACGATGGGTGAAAGCCTACGGGAAGCTCAGCGCCCGATGAAGTCCCTTGCAAGCCCCAAAAATACTCTCACCATTGGACATTGGAATGTGAGGACGATGTATAGAGGAGGAGCAGCAGCACAGACGGCGAATGAGATGCAAAGGTACAATCTGGATATCCTAGGGATAAGCGAGTGCAGGTGGACAGGAGCAGGAAAAGTGAAGATGAATTCAGGACAAACAGTGATCTTTAGCGGTGATGAACAACTGCAAGAGGGAGGAGTTGCCATCATGATGAATGAGGAGACAGTGAAATCTCTTATGGAATGGACAGCCATAAACAAGAGGATCATAACTGCAAGATTTTACTCAAGACAAAGGAGAGTGACTGTTATACAAGTATATGCACCAGACAATTAGAAGGAAGACCAGGAGAAGAACAGTTTTACCAAGAACTTCAAGAAACAGTTGATGGGTGCAGCAAAAACGACATCATTTTTATTATGATGCGATTTTACTGCAAAAGTTGGAAACAATAACACAGGATATGAAAGGACAATGGGTGTACATGGGTTAGGAACACAGAATGAAAATGGAGAAAGACTTTGTGAGTTCTGTCAGCAGAACGGACTTGTCATCACAGGAACATTATTCCCTCATAAGGACATCCATAAGGCAACATGGACATCAGTAGATGGAAACGCGAAGAACCAAATCGACCGTCTTCTGATCAGCGGAAAGTGGAGGTCATCGGTACAAGACTCCCGAGCACAGAGAGGGGCCGATGTCAACAGCGTCCACCAATTGGTGAGGACTCGCATTAGGCTGCGCCTCAACTCACACAGGACCAACAAGAAGGTCAGGCCGAGATTAGACGTTGAAAGTTTACGAAACGAAGAAACCAGGAAGAGGTACTGTGAGGCAGTAAGGAGTAAGCTGGAAGAGACCAAGACAGGGAGTGAAGATATAGAGGAGGTGTGGGAACAACAGAAGAATGCGTATGTTAAGTCAGCAGAAGAAATACTCGGCTTTGGAAAAGGGAAGAACAAGCCATGAATAAGTGATAACAGCTGGAAAATTATTGAGGAGAGGAGAAACATCAAGAACAGGATTAACAGTACACGCTCTGAGAAAAAACAAAACAAAATGAAAGAAGAGTACCGAGAGAAGGACAGAGAGGTGAAGAAGAGTGTGAGGGAGGATAAGAGAAGATGGATGGTAGAGAAAGCAGAGAGGGCACAGATTGCAGCGGAGAATGGAAGGCAGAAAGAACTGCACAGCATTGTGAGGCAGTTAACAAAGCAAGGAAACAGACCAACAGCCACAGTGAAGGATAAGAACGGAGAGTTCTCTTTGATTCCATACATCGTGATAGCCTCTGGATCATCATGCGCCACTATGGAATCCCTCAGAAACTGATACAGATGGTCAAGACCCTTTACGAAGACTTTCAGTGCTCCGTCATCGTCGACAACGAGACGACAGACTGGTTCCCAGTCATCACCGGAGTGAAGCAGGGATGCTGTATGTCAGGTTTCTTGTTCTTCCTCGTAATAGACTGGGTGATGCGGAAAACGGTGGAAGGTGAGAGAACTGGGATAAGATGGAACTTCATCAGTATGTTGGAGGACCTCGATTTCGCAGATGATATCGCACTTCTCTCCTCAACCATGAAGCATCTACAAAGCAAAACAACAAAACTGGAGGACAACGCAGCCAAAGTCGGACTGAAACTGAACGGACAGAAATGTAAAATCATGAAAGTCAACAGTAAGAGTGATGACAAGCTGAAGGCTGGAGGACAAGAAGTAGAAGAAGTAGAAAGCTTTGCTTATCTGGGCGCAAATGTCACCAAGGATGGAGGAGGCACAGCAGACGTCAAGAAAAGAATAGCCTTGGCCAGCGCACAGATGAAGCGGCTATCAAACATCTGGCAAGATAGAAACATCAGTAGGAAAACAAAAGCATTCCTTTTTAAGAGCCTGGTGCTATCAATACTACTTTATGGATGCGAAACTTGGAAGCTGACCAAGGGAGAGGAAGGAAAATTGGACATCTTCCAGACCAAGTGTTTGAGAAGGATACTCAGAATCAGATGGCAGCAGCATATATCCAACAGAAAGGTGCTAGAGATGGCAGGAGCGGAGAAGATCAGCGAGGAGGTTAGAAGAAGAAGATGGAACTGGATTGGGCATGTGCTGAGAAGGGACAGGAATGACGACTGTGCTGTTGCACCTCGAGTGGACACCAGAAGGAAGAAGGAAAAGGGGTCGTCCGAAAACAACTTGGCGGAGAATGGTGGAGGCAGAGAGAAGCGGAGCAGGCTGGAGCACGTGGAATTCAGCACGGCGCGCAGCTGCAGACCGAAATAAGTGGAGGAGTGATGTTCAAGCCTTGTGTGCCTCCTGGCACAGAGAGAATTAAAGAAAAAGAACACAGCACTCCAAAAAAACACCTGCTACCTATAGTAAAATTTCGTGGTGGTTTCATCATGCTGTGGGGCTGTGTGGCCAGTACAGGGACTGGGAATCTTGTTAAAGTTGAGGGACACATGGATTCCAATCAATATCAGCAGATTCTGGAGACCAATGTCCAGGAATCAGTGACAAAGCTGAAGCTGCGCCGGGGCTGGATCTTCCAACAAGAAAACGACCCTAAACATTGCTAAAAATCTACTAATGCATTCATGCAGAGGAACAAATACAACACACTCTGATAACATGGCCCGAGTTTGGTGACTCTGGGCTTAAAAGTCAGGGAGCTACAGCCAAATTTAGGTGGGTAAATAATAATTTGGACTTAAGCCTCAAGTGGTAAAAAACCAATCATGCAAGGCCTAGCAAGGGCATGCAATGACCCAGAGATACCAAACTAGGCGCACACTGACATCACCAAAGTCTGATGACTTGGCCCAAATTTGGTGACTCTAGGTTCAAAGGTCAGGGAGCTACAGCCAAATCAGTTGGGTAAATATTAATTTGGATTTAAGCCTCAAGTGGTAAACACCAATCAGACGAGACCTAGTGAGGGCATGGAAGGTCCTAGAGATACCAAATTTAGCACACGTTGACATTACAACAATCTGATGACCTGGACTGAGTTTGATGACTTTAGAATCAAAGGTCAGGGAGTTACAGCCAAATCTACTTGGAAAATGTGAATTACAGATAAGACCTAGCGAGGGCATGGAATGTCCTAGACTTACCAAACTTGGCACACGTTGACATCTCCACACTCTGATGACCTGGCCCGAGTTTGGTGACTCTAGGATGAAAGGTCAGGGACTTACAGCAAAATCAGTTAGGAAAATGTTAATTTGGACTTAAGTGTCAAGTTAGAAATAACGAATTGTACGAAGCCTAGTCAGGGGATGGAAGTTCCTAGAGTTACGAAACTTGGAACACATTGACAATGCCATACTCTGATAATATGGCCAGAGATTGGTGACTCTAGGTTTAAAGGTCAGGGAGTTAAAGCCAAATCAATAGGGTAAATGTTAATTTGGACTTATACTTACAGTTGTGATCAAATTTATTCAACCCCCAATGCTGCGAAGGGTTTTATGGAATTCAGTGCACATTTGTAATTGTGTTCATAATGAAATCTTACAAGGACTTGTTAAAGAACTAAATGCAACTAAGATAGCATCAATTGTTTTTGTCATAAAGTATTAAATGGCCTTTTTGTGATTTCTTCATTGACACAATTATTCAACCCCTTTACGACTACCACTCCTAAGAACAGAGGTTCATTCCAGTGTTTTCAATCAGGTATTGAAAACACCTGTGGATGTCAACGAGCAGCAATCAAGCATGATAAGCACCAATTAGGCAGATTTAAAAGGACTGTTATACTCAGCTCCTTCTAGACATCTACTGGTGTGTTTACAAGCATGGTGAAGGCAAGAGAATGGTCCCAGAAGACAAGAGAAGAGGTTATTGCTCTTCACAAGAATGGCAATGGATATAAAAAGATTGCGAAGTTGTTAAATATTCCAAGAGACACTATCGGAAGTATCATTCGCAAGTTCAAGTTAAAGGGCACAGTGGAAACGTTACCTGGTCGTGGCAGAAAGAAGATCCTGACCGCGACTGCTGTGCGCTACCTGAAGCGTAATGTGGAGAAAAATCCCCGCGTGACTGCTAAGGAACTGAAAAAAGACCTGTCAGATGTGGGCACTGAAGTTTCAGCTCAGACAATAAGGCGCGCACTGCATAACGAAGACCTCCATGCCAGAACTCCCAGGCGCACCCCCTTGCTGACTCCAAAGAACAAGAAAAGTCGACTGCAGTATGCCAAAAGTCATGTGGACAAGCCACAAAGGTTTTGGGACAGTGTACTGTGGTCAGATGAAACTAAATTAGAACTGTTTGGGACAATGGACCAGCGCTATGTTGGAGGAGGAAGAACCAGGCTTATGAACAAAAGAACACCTTGCCTACTGTGAAGCATGGCGGGGGTCAATTATGCTTTGGGGCTGTTTTGCTTCTAATGGTACAGGAAAGCTTCAACGTGTGCAGGGTACCATGAATTCCCTTCAGTACCAGGAGATCTTGGAGGAAAATGTGATGGAGTCAGTCACAAACCTGCGGCTTGGGAGACGTTGGACCTTCCAACAGGACAATGATCCGAAGCACACATCCAAGTCCACTAGAGCATGGTTGAACATGAAAGGCTGGAACATTCTAGAGTGGCCATCGCAATCACCAGACTTAAATCCAATTGAGAACCTCTGGTGGGACCTAAAGAAGGCAGTTGCAGTGCGCAAGCCTAAGAATGTGACTGAACTGGAGGCTTTTGCCCATGAAGAATGGGCTAAGATACCCATAGGTCGCTGCAAGACACTTGTGTCAAGCTATGCTTCACGCTTGAAAGCTGTCATAACTGGAAAAGGATGTTGTACTAAGTACTAAAAAATAATGTCACTAGGGGGTTGAATAAAACTGATAATGATGTGAGCACAGTAAAGACATTTGTGGTTATTCCATCATAAATATTATGTTATATTTGTCTAATTTATAAGTGCCTCTTTGATATAATTGTAAATAAGATGACTGAAATGATCAAAATCAATGTCAGACTGGCCAAAACACTTTATTTCAGTGGGGGTTGAATAAATTTGATCACAACTGTACGTGGGGTAAAATCAGTCGTACGAGGCCTAGTGAGGGCATGGACGGTCCTAGAGTTAACAAAGTACAACAAGTACAAGCTGGGTAAAGCAAGGAACACCTTGACATCACCACACTCTGAAAACTTGGCCCAAGTTTGGTGACTCCAGGATCAAAAGCCAAATCCATTTGGTAAATTTGAATTCAGACTTAAGCCTCAAGTGGGAAAAACCAATCATGCAAGACCTTAGTGAGTGCATGCATGGTCCTAGAGTTACCAAACTTGGCACACGTTGACATCACCACACTCTGAACCAACAGTTATCTTGAAGATCAGAGCACAGTAGATAATAAAGAAGATGTAGATAAAGTGTGAAAATGTTTGATTGAGCAATATTTTACCTTCCATTAAAAAATGATTTGGTGAGGTCATATAGTTAACTCTCTCTTATTGCAACAGTACCTTTTACTTGCATCTGCTCAATTTGAACACGCCATGGCACCAAAGCTTCATCAATGACTCCTGTATTCTCCCGTAGCCCAAAGTAGCGGTGTATCCCACCCAGTGTTACCACTGTCCATTTACTGATGTGGTTATAATTCGATCGTTCTTATCATGATTGAGAGTATTATTAACCTTTGGTTGTCCCGTTTTGTTTCAGTGGTAAACACTAAGCAACGTGTTTCTAATAACGGCGTTTCCTTAAGCTCATGCGGCAAATGTAACAACAAAACCGCTACTACACTAGCGCTGCACCACGTATTTTGTGTAAGGCACGCAGCGTAAGGTCACGTGCTCCTAGCAAACTTTGGGATTTTCCCCGCCAGCTTCCTCTCTTTCGTGTTTCCTGCTATAGGGTGCAAATAACGTAGCCATTGTAAGTGCTGTTGTTTGTTCTTCGGATTCACCTCATAAAATACACATTATCATGGCTCTTGCTACTGCAGTCTCAAACTTATTTTAAATGGTTTAAAGCGCTTTTGTTTCACATTTTATCGTTGGTGCACATGAAAATAATCACCTCGCTGCAAAACGAAGGTTCGGTAAACCCGAGTTGAGGCTCTGCAGTACTCAGTATTGAAGCAGAAAACATAACACTTACAGTTCCCCAAGCACAGCTCATAAACCTGTGGCTCGTCCATTCGAAAGGTCCTCAGAGACTCAAGGTCCCGCCCACAGCTAACGCAAATGCTACTGAAGAATATTCCAGCCAGAAAAGTTCCTCTGCTTGTGGTTTCTGAGTGTGGTCCAGAAACGGCTGCAGACCATCCACGAGTCTACAACACACTTAGGAGCTGAATTCAGCAAGCTAGTTCGTGCAGCAGGAATTCACAGGAAATACTTGGACAAATCGAGCAAAAGGCATATGAGCAAATAAGTTATCGTTTTTTGTCTCTGCATTTATCAAAGAAAACAGCAAAGTACAAACTTATTCATCATTTTTAGTTTATATATATATATATATATATGCATCCACACGATTAAACTTAACTAGTTGTATATACACTCACTGTCCATTTCATCAGCTCCACATACAATATAGGAGCACTTTGTAGTTCTACAATTTCAGACTGTATTACATCTGATCCTCCTTATTCTCTATGCACATTTTAGCCTGTTTCTTTTTTAGTTACGACTACCACTGATCTAACTCCAAAAGGGAAGAAAAAAAAAAAAAACACTTGGAGGGCCAAAAATAAAAGCCAGTCTACTTTAACATCTGGACTGTACATTAACATAGTTGTATATACACTCACTGTTCATTTCATCAGCTCCACTTCTACATATTTCAGGCATCCTTTTAAGTAATCCTAATTAGTATGTTTTTTTGAGTAAAACCTATGATACATTGGTTGTTGGACCAACTTCTTTTTTGTTTTTACATAGTACCAATTTGGCAAACTTCAGCCGCAAAAAAAACTAAAATTATTTAAATCCCACTTAATATTAATCCCAGCGTTTTGTGAGATAAACACAGCCAAATTAAGTCTGACCAACAAAATATAGTTAAATACTTAAATGTTGTTTGTCTTCGAACCAACAGTTATCCTGAAGATCAGCGCACAGTAGGTAATAAACAAGATCAGTGTGAAAATGTTTGATTGAGCAATATTTTACTTTCCATTAAAAAATGTTTGGTGAGGTCATATAGTTAACTCTCTCTTATTGCAACAGTACTCAGTATACAGAAGCTTAACACCATTTAGCCTTCTTAGTTCAACATACATGTCAAAAGGTCAATTGCTGAGGTGTCCTGACCAGGATAAGCATGTATTAAAACCTTTCATTAGACAGCAGTATGTGAAAGATTAATAGCTCTGGCAAGTTTAAACATAATCTACAGTCTTAATTTGCAATGTACAGTTTTGGTGTTTGGAACAGCACAGTCAGATATGTGAGCGATGTTTGTGTCATATTAAAAAAGAAAACAACGACACAACATAAACCTTACTCTATGTAATTTGATAAGACCGTTTTGAACGGACCAAACAAAAGTTAGTTTAAATTAAATGTTCATTAATTATCTGGATAATCTAGGAATTGCTAGCACAGTGCTTCGGATTCAGCTGGTATAAAATAATGCGATAGGACCTTTATATAGAAATGACTGGCATAGAAATAGGGAGCCATACATATGTGAATACAGACCTTTTCATCCTTTCATCGAACCGCGACACTCCGGGTTTCCGAAAGTCCGTTAGACTTAGGTCTATTGTAAAAAAAAAAGATGAGATTGTGGATCATCTCAGACACCTAATATTGCCGTTCCCATATGTAAATACGTGGCTCAGAAAAACAGTAATGCAAGAAATCTGAACAACACTACATTTCCACATTCTGAAGTGTGTAGATGTTTTTTACTTGCATCTGCTCAATTTCAACATGCCATGGCACCAAAGCTTCATCAATGACAATTCTCCCATAGCCCAAGGAGCGGTGTATCCCACCCAGTGTTACCATTGTCCGTTTACCGATGTGGTTATAATTCGATCGTTCTTATCATGATTGAGAGTATTATTAACCTTTGGTTGTCCCGTTTTGTTTAAATGGTAAACACTAAGCAACGTGTTTCTGATAACGCCGTTTCCTTAAGCTTATGCGGCAAATGTACTAATTTTTTTTTCTTCCTTCAGATTCACCTCATAAAATACACATTATTATGGTTATTGCTACTGCAGTCTCAAGCTTATTTTAAATGTTCAAAGCGCCTTTGTTTCACACTTTATCGTTGGTGCACATGAAAATAATGACCTCGCCGCAGTACGAAGGTTCGGTAAACCCGAAGCAGAAAACATAACACTTACAGTTCCCCAAGCACAGCTCACAAACCTGTGGCTCGTCCACTCGAAAGGTCTTCAGAGACGCAAGGTCCCGTCCACACCTAACGCAAATGCTATTGAAGAATATTCTAGCCAGAAGAGTTCCTCTGCTTGCGGTTTCTAAATGTGGTCCAGAAATGGCTGCAGACGATCCACGAGGCTACAACACACTTAGGAGCTGAATTCAGCAAGCTAGTTCGTGCAGCAGAGGTTTCGATGCCGAACAAAACGCCGACGTGCTCTCAAAACTTTAAATATGTAAATAATGAAGGGAAACATTGTTTAGAAGCAATAGAAAGTTAAATCTTGAACCTGCCAGTAGAAAATGAACAATGTTATTTTCATTGCTTTTAGGCGCTGAAAAAGCGTTTGGGAGCTTTAGAAGCGCCTACAGGTTTAGAACGGCCAAAAAGCTCAACTTTTTAATGAAACTTGTTTTGTGACAAAAACAATATTTTCTGACATGGGAACACTTCGAATATGTCAAGAATGAAAGAAAACATTATTTTTAAGCAATAGAAAGTGAAATATTTAACGTGGCAGTAGAAAATGAACAATGTCATTTTCATTGTTCTTCAGCGCTTAAAAGGCGTTCGGGGAGGTCTAGAAGGCCTACAGGCTTTAGAACTGCCAAAAAGCTCAACTTTGTAATGAAACTTGTTTTGTGTCATAAACAATATTTTCTGACTTGGGAAAACTTCAAATATGTCAAGAATGAAGGAAAACATTGTTTCTAAGCAATAGGAAGTGAAATTTACAACGTGGCACGGAAGGTCCTAGAGTTACCAAACGTGGCACACGTTGACATCCCCACACTCTAATGCCTTGGCCCGATATTGGTGACTCTAGGCTCAAAGGTCAGGGTGAAGCTGCCAAATTCATAAGATGAATGTTAATTCGGATCTAAGCTCAAAAGGGCCAACAACCAATCGTACGAGGCCTAGTGAGGATTATAAGCTTAAAAGGAAATGTCTATCAGGGTCTAAGATTCATATATGTTTCAAATGAATCTAAGCATCAGTAAATAAGCAAATGCTAAATATTACCAATTTCAGAAATGAACTTAACGGGTCCAGATGTTTATGCTCAGACACAGAGCGACATGCTTCCACCTCACACGAAGTCCCGCCCACGCCAAAATTGCTGCAAAAGATCCTTTTACAAACATTGTAATAATTATTAGTAATTGTATAATTATTATTTAAAATTCATATGGTATATCAGATATATGGCGCTTTTGCAACCCCACCTCCAGAGCTTACTCTTTCTTTTCTCCTGTTCGCAAGATGTTCTCTCGAATAGATTATTTTTTAGCTGATAAAAACCTCCTCCCTATGATAACACACTGTGAATATCATTCCATAGTCATTTCGGATCATAGCCTCCTTACCATGAGTATTCACATTCCCGATACGGTGCCTAATTATTGTCCATGGCAATTTAACCCTCTGAGAATTAAACAGTTGACAGATAACACTGTTAAATTAGATACAGAGTATAGTTACTCACCCTCAGACAACATACTTAAACAATGTCTAGTCTTAAAAATGGAATTTGACCTTCTTGTAACACGCAAAATGGAGAACCTCATCTTAAAATCTACACACAGCTCATACGAGTATGGAGAGAGGGCTGGGAAAATCCTTGCACACCAATTGGGGCAGAAAACAGCACATAGGATAGACCTGAAATATGTGATGAACAAGGGATAAAGCACATTGAACAGAAACTTGTGTTTTTACCATTATACCATTATTATTCTTTACTCTATGCATCAGAACTACCTAAAGATGATTCTACTTTAAATAATTTTTTTCAGAATCTTGACATTCCCAAAACTGACAGACTCGAAATTAGCTGCAAGTTTAGAGGAAGAAATATCTACGGAGGAGATCCTGGAAGTGATCAGGAGTATGCAGAATGGCAGATCTCCTGGACCAGACGGCTATCCCTCAGAATTCTTCAAAGCTTTTTCAGTACAACTTGCTTCACTTCTCTTGGCGGTATTTTAGGAATCATTTATCTCTCAATCCCTCCCTCCAACCAATGCCAGCGAGTTACAACCAAATAAATTGGCTAAATGTTACATTGGACTTACACTTCAATAGGGAAAAACCTATCGTACTATGCCTAGTCAGGGCATGGAAGGTCCAACAGTTATCAAACCTGCCACACATTGACAACCCCACACTCTGATGACCTGGCCCAACTTTGGTGACTCTAGGGTCAAAGGTCAGGGAGCTACAGCAAAATCAGTTGAGAAAATGTTCATTTGGACTTGAGCCTCAAGTGGGAAAAAACAATCGTAGAAAGCCGACTTAGGGCATGGAAGGTCCTAAAGTGACCAAACTTGCCACACATTGACAACCCCACACTCTGATAACCAGGCCCAAGTTTGGTGACTCTAGGCTCAAAGGTCAGGGAGATACAGCCAAATTCATTTGAATTTAGTGAATTTAGACATGCCTAGACAAGCCTTAAGTTGTAAAAACCAATCATGCAAGGCCTAGAGAGCGCATGGAAGGTCCTAGAGTTACAAAACTTGACACACATTGACAACCCCACACTTTGACAACATGGCCCGAGTTTGGTGACTCTGAGCTCAAAGGTCAGGGATCTACAGCCAACTCATGTGGGTAAATATTAATTTGGACTTAAGCCTGAAGTGTGAATAACAATCGTACTAGGCATAGCGAGGGCATGGCAGGTCCTAGAAATAAGAACCCTGGCACACCTTTACATCAACACCACTCTGATGACTGTGAGGGTCCGGGCTGTACCGCCTGCAGCCAGCAGAGGGCGGCAGCAGCGGCGCCGTTCTGGGGGAACTACAGCCCGGAACTCCAAACCCCAGAATGCCCCACGATGATTACACCAACGAGCAGCACCTGGGGCGTCGGTAATATAAGCTCTCACCGCGCATACACCGTCGCTGCACCTTTGTAGAGGGGTAGCCGGTACGGTATTAGAGCCGAGCCAAGAGCCGAGCCAAGAGCCGAGCCAAGAGCCGAGCCAAGAGCCGAGCCAAGAGCCGAGCCAAGAGCCGAGCCAAGTGCCCAATCGTGCAGAGTAGACTGTGGGTCACTCTGCACATAGTGAATTACAATTCCCCGTTTTGTTATTCCCTCTACTGTTCATTTCAGTTTCTATTTTAAGCTATCCTTCTGTTTGTACACGCCACTCTCGCGTTTCCTTTGTTTGCCGTTCCCGCCATTTCTCCCTCTCACTGTTAAGACCTCACACTGACGGGTCCCACGTGTGCTGCCGCATAGCGCAGGGGTAACACGTGGGGTTACCGCTATCAACGTCGGGGGTTCGATCCCCGCCTAAGCACTGAGCTCCAACTACTCAGTTCACTCCTCACACTCATAGTTTCACGTGCATCCGCATCCAGGAAATCCGTTTGCTGCTATATAAACCTTAATACACCGCAAACGGTCCAACCCCCAACCGCACCGTGACAATGACCTAGCCAGGGTTTGGTGACTAGGCTCAAAGGTCAGGGAGCTACAGCAAAATCAGTTAGGAAAATGTTAATTTGGACCTAAGCCTCAAGTGGTAAAAACCAACTGTACGAAGCCTAGTGAGGGCATGGAAGGTCCTAGAGATACCACACTGGGCACACACTGACATCACCACACTCTGATGACCTGGCCTGAATTTGGTGACTCTAGGATCAAATGTCAGGGAGTAACTGCCAACTCTACTTGGAAAATGTGAATTAGACATAAGTCTCAAGTGATAAAAACCAATTATGCAAGGCTTGACGAGGGCATGGAAGGTCCTAGAGCTACAAAACTTGACACACATTGACAAACCCACACTCTGACAACATGGCCCGAGTTTGGTGACTCTAGGTTCAAAGGTCAGGGAGCTACAGCAAAATCAGTTGAGAAAATGTTAATTTGGACTTGAGCCTGAAGTGGGAAAAAGCAATCGTACTAGGCCTAGCGAGGGCATGGAAGGTCCTAAAGTTACCAAACTTGGCATACCTTAACATCACCACACTCTGATGACCTAGCCCGAGTTTGGTGACTCTAGGCTCAAAGGTCAGGAAGCTACAGCAAAATCAGTTGGGAAAATGTTAATTTGGACCTAAGCCTCAAGTGGGAAAAACCAACTGCACGAAGCCTAGTGAGGGCATGGAAGGTCCTAGAGATACCAAACTGGGCACACATTTCCATCACCACACTCTGATGACCTGGCCTGAGTTTGGTGACTCTAAGATCAAATGTCAAGGGGTAACTGCCAAATCTACTTGGACAATGTAAATTAGACATAAGTCTCAGGTGATAAAAAACAATCATGCAAGGCCTAACGAGGGCATGGAAGGTCCTAAAGTTACCAAACTTGGCACACCTTTACATCACCACACTCTGATCACCTAGCCAGAGTTAGGTGACTCTAGGCTCAAAAGTCAGGGAGCTACAGCAAAATCCGTTGGGAAAATGTTAATTTGGACCAAAGCCTTAAGTGGGAAAAACAAACTGTACGACGACTAGTGAGGGCATGGAAGGTCCTAGAGATACCAAACTGGACACCCATTGACATCACCACACTCTAATGACCTGGCCTGAGTTTGTTGACTCTAGGATCAAAGATTAGGGAGTTACAGCCAAATCCATTAGGTAAATGTGAAATTATACATAAGTCTCAAGTGTTAAAAACCAATCATGCAAGCCCTAGCGAGGGCATGGAAGGTCCTAGAGTTACAAAACTTGGCACATTTCGACAACCCCACACTCTGATAATATGGCCAGAGATTCAAAGGTCAGGAAGTTACAGCAAAATCAGTTAGGAAAATGTTAATTTGGACTTAAGTCTCAAATTAGAAAAATCGGTAACACTTTATAATAACGTTTGTTTATAAAACATTTATAGCCTAAGTCTTTAATTCCTAATGAACTAATCATGAATTAATGATGTACTTACATCTGTAAATCATTAATTAGTATATTATAAACGCTTTATAAGACACATATAAGCTGTTATTTTATGATTAACAAATTTAGTTATTATAAATCAGTTATGTACATACAATAGTTATAATATGTTAATAGCATATTTACAAAAGACTTTAAAGTTTAAGCTCTCATTAGTCAAAAATCCTAACAAAATAAAACATCTATTTCTCATTATATTTTTCTCAAAATGCAGCATTTTGGCGCAATTATAACCGGATGCGCATCAGTTAAATGTGCGCCACTGAAATCATTGATATTCAGGATTATATTCTTAATTATATGTTGTACACATTTCTAATAAGAATGCAAATCCTATATATTTATATGCCCTATTTTACTTGACAGACTCATTTGATTTGCGTTTAATGGTTGTATGTACTGTATACGTATGTGTACGTATGTCCATTATTAAAAGTGGAGGCTTGGAGACATCGGGCAGTAATGGAGTTAGGCACAGCAGCTGCAACTCGCGCCAAGCGAGCTAATAAAGCAAATGAAGACAAAAAGTTATCGTCAACAAAGACAAACAAGTCAGCGGAAACCAGCAAAGATGGAGCGGATGATAAGGGTAAGTAGTGTGATGTAATGATAAAATATATTGATTTAAATGAGATTTATGATGATAAAGTTTGCTAGTTATCTGCTAGCTAAAAACGAACGCTAGCAAATAACTAGTTAGCTAATGTAGCTTCCCAGAGCATTTGGCTAACGTTAGCTAGTTAGTTCTCAGTTTGTTATGTGTATCGTATGTTTTAGCATCCTCACGCGAATTTTGCATGCGAGCTTTGGTATTCCCATTAGGGTATTGTTAATCAGCTAGTACGGTTGTGAAAAGTACAGCAGATGATGACCGATAGGCAGCCCGTTGCTCCCACGATCAACCCTGGAGCTGCCTCTCGGTCAGTATTTCAGTATTATAACTTTTTTCTGTGTTAATCTGTGACTGTTGGGCAGTTATCTAATTTCATGTGTTGTTTATGCTGCCTTTTAGGACTCGTGAGAAATGTATAATGCCCATAAATCGTTTATATACTTTATATATTATTTATGACTCAGATCTTAGGAAATTATAGAATCCATGAACTTAATTCTTATTGGTAATTGTTATATTTTGAAATAGTCCACTGTCCATGTAAGGAATTCATATAACTGAGTGATTGAAATGATATAATTAAGAAATTTAATCTCTTTCTTTAATTCCTTAAATATATTACAGGCCCCCAGTTAGCCCCAACAGCTGTGATGTCCTTGAAAACACACCAAAACCTGTTGGCTGCAGCAAAAACAAATGCTGACCTGAAAGAAGAAAGGGACAATCTTCTAAAACAATTAGCCAAATGTAAGTGTTTTATTACTAGATATATAATATAGTTGTCATATATTGTCATATTAACCCATATAACCATGTTGCTTGTATCTAACGTACTGCTTTGAGGTGAAGGAGAACAACATTTAAATAATGACTGTTCAGGACTGTTTTAGTTAGCAAAATTGATGGGCAAAGTTATAAAGATTATGTTTTAGTCCACATTAAATAAGGTGTGGGGGGGGGGGTTATATTAAAGTCAGTTTGTTTGTAGTGTTTTTATTTACGAGTTTTACTTTTGTGTTATGTCTTTGTAGCTGGAAATCCTCAACAGACAGTAAGAAGATACAAGAAGATTTTGCATCAGTACAGGAGAGGGAAAAATCTTTGTGATGCCTACAAGCCTGTGGGTGTGGATAGAAACACTGTAGTGGCCAGTGCTCCCATTGCAGGGTTAGCTATTGTGGCATCTCGAGTACAGTAAGCTGTTGGGATGGTTGCTCCAGACACGAGAAATTGCAGGTGTTTGCAATGAAGTGTGCGGATGTCTTAAACAATGATGCACCACTGTGGAAATGTTCAATAAGAAAAACAAAATTGTACCTTTAATGAAAAGAAAAATAAATAAAAATAACAAAATAAGAACGTTTTATTTGTTACAACTGCCTACGGTCTTAGATCAGAAGCTGTGCAGTATAGAAAAAGGTAAATGAGCACTTTAATGGCTATGTTTTCTTAGAGACACTTTATTGTTTTGTATTATGCTGTGAGTAAAAAGTAAAAATGTTTGCTACTGTGTTACAAAGTACGGCGACAACAGAGTGATTATTCAGTTGCTTTTTTCCTTGTTCATTGAATAAAGTTATAATTACTCTGTAATGTCTTTTTGACGTTTCTTAGTTAACACAAAATCTATATATTGTTGCTTGTTGCAACTTCAAGTAAAGCACTGCAAGATGTTTAATAAAATTTGTACTTTAGGTCAGGGGCTGCAAAGTGTTGCATAAATGTTGACCAACTCATTTATAAATGACTTAACAGAAGAACTTAGTTTATAGATGACTTATAGGCATTTTTAGATATTTATATGTAGAGAATAGTTTTCACTTTAGATTAGGGGCGGCAAAGTGTTGCATAAATGTTGACCAACTCATTTATAAATGACTTAAGAACGTAGTTTATAAATGACTTATAGACATTTTTAGATATTTATTTGTAGAGAATAGTTTCCACTTTAGATTAGGGGCTGCACAAAAAATGTTGCAAATAATGTATATGTAATTTACAGGTCATTTATAAAACATGAGTAAGAGTATCACTGATGTTTGTTAATGTTTAGCAAATAATTAATTTAGCAAATCATTCAGAAATGGCACATAGCATTAACAGCTAGAATTAATGAAGGTTTTATTTTTTTTCTAATTGCATGTACATTATATGCAGTAAAAGTGAATAACATCTGAACTGCTGATTTGTTCATCATTAATTCATTATGAAGGAGCAGCATGTATAATTTACGTTTACTACATTTTGCACTTATCCAGAGTGATTACAAAAGTGTTTTGTTGTTCATTCAGAAAATATAATATTCTTAGCTACTGTAAATAATCTGAATATACCCTTGAGCTAAGATACCGCCAGAAACAAAGAGTTAGTGCTAATTCCTACTTATGAAGATAATCCTAAATTAAGACTTTCTATAAGCTTTAAATTACTGTTTATTTAAATGCATCACAGAGAGATGGATCTTCAGTGGGGACATGAAGATGGACAGTGACTCTTCTGCTCAGTGCAAGTATGTTCTACCACATGAGCTCCAGTAGAAGAGTCTTGGTGCTTGTCTTTCATGTGCCTTGACTCAAGCTGAGCTGTACTTGAAGCTCAAATCGCTCTTGGTCATCAGGTAGGAAGGAGCTGGTCTGTGTGGTGGCTTTGTTGGCTTCAAGACTTGATTAGTTCATGATTAGTAAATCATAAGGTCAAACTTTATAGATGTTTTATTTTGTTAGGATTTTTGACTAGGAGAGCCTAAACTTTAAAGTCTTTTGTAAATACACTAATAATAATTATAATTACTGAATGTACATAACTGATGTATAACAACTGAATTCCTGATCTATTCATCATTTGTTAATTATTAAAATATCAGCTTATATGTGTCTTTTAAAGTGTTTATAATGTACTAATTCATGATTTACAGATGTAAGTACATCATTAATTCATGATTAGTTAATTAGGAATTAAAGACTTATACATGTTTTATAAACAAACGTTATTATAAAGTGTTACCAAAAAATCTATTTTACGAAGCCAAGTGAGGGGATGGAAGGTACTAGACTTACCAAACTTGGCACATGTTGACATCACCACACTCTGATGACCTGGCCCGAGGTTGATGACTTTAGGATCAAAGCTCAGGGATTTACAGCAAATTCAGTTGGGTAAATGTTAATTTGGACTTAAGCCTCAAGTGGGAAAAAACAATCGGACGACGCCTAGCAAGGGCATGGAAGGTCCTAAAAATACCAAAGTTAGCACACGTTAACATCACCACACTCTTATGACCTAGACCGAGTTTGATGAATTTACGATCAAAAGTCAGGGTGTTACAGCCCAATCCACTTGGTAAATGTGAATTAAGACATAAGCTTCAAGTGGTAAAAAAACCAATCATGCATGCCTAGCGAGGGCATGGAAGGTCGTAGACTTACCAAACTTGGCACACATTGACAACCTCACACTCTGATGATATGGCCAGAGATTGGTGACTCTAGGTTCAAAGGTCAGGGAGTTACAGCCAAATCAATAGGGTAAATGCTAATTTGGACTTAAACTTAACAAAATAAAAAGCAATCGTACAAGGCCTGGCAAGGACATAGAAGGTCCTAAGGTTAACAAACGTGGCACACCTTTACATCACCACACTCTGATGACCTGGCCTAAATTTGGTGACTCTAGGCTCAAAGGTCAGGGAGTTACAGCAAAATCAGTTGGGAAAATGTAAATTTGGACTTAAGCCTCAGGTTAGAAAAATCCATTGTACATAGCCTAGTGAGGGGATGGAAGGTCCTAGATTTACCAAACTTGGCAAATCACCACACTCTGATGACCTGGCCCGGGTTTGGTGACTCTGGGATCATGCAAGGCCTAGCGAGCGCATGGAAGGTCCTAAAGTTACCAAACTTGGCACACAATGACATCACCACACTCTGATGACCTAGCCCGAGTTTGGTGACTCTAGGCTCAAAGGTCAGGGAGCTACAGCAAAATCAGTTGGGAAAATGTTAATTTGGACCTAAGCCTCAGATGTGAAAAACCAATCGGATGACGCCTAGCAAGGGCATGGAAAGTCCTAGAGATACCAAAGCTAGCACACGTGGACATCACCACACTGTGATGACCTGGACCGAGTTTGATGACTTTAAGATCAAAGGTCAGGGAGTTACAGCCAATCCATTTGGTAAATGTGAATTTAGACATAAGCTTTAAGTGGTAAAAAAACAATCATGCAAGGCCTAACAAGGGCATGGAAGGTCCTAGAGTTACAAAACGTGTCACATATTGACATCCCCACACTCTGATGACCTGCATCAAGTTTGGTGACTCTAGGATCAAAGGTCCGGGAGTTACAGCCAAATCCATTTGGTAAATGTGAAATTAGACGCGAGTCTCAAGTGGTAAAAACCAATCATGCAAGACCTAGCGTTGGCATGTGTCACACCCTGTCATGTCTGTTTGCCTGTCTATGTGCTTTTGTTTAGATCATGTGACCTTTGTTGTCTTGCCCCATGTGCGTCTGTCTGTTTTGGTCATGTGCCCCTCCTGTCTCCGCCCTCTAGGTCCTGTGTTTGTAGCTCCGCCCCTTCCCAGGTGTCTCTCGTTAGCCCTAGCAGTTTTATACCCGGTGTCTGCCCTTTGTTCTTGTTGGGTTTTTTGTCTCCCTACTGGTCCCTTGCCTTGTTGTTTTTTCAATGAAGTTCTCAGTAAGTTTCTCTATGTCTGTTGTTGTTGTTGCCCTGTCTCCTAGTATAGTCTCCTCGGTTTTTGTTTTCTTTATTTTTTTTAATTAAAAGACTTGCACTTGCATCCTGTCCCCTCGTCCCGCGTAACATAAAACCCAACCTTAAAAATGGATGCAGTAAGTCATCTTCCATCCTGTTTGAACGTTCCTCGTCCTTATGATGGAGAAACTGCGGACTTTGATGGCTTTAGGCTGCAAAGTGAACTGTATTTGAAGTATTTGACTTGCCCCACGCCACCTGAAGCGGCACACGTTTTGTTTTTAAAGTCATTGCTCAGGGGAAAGGCTGCCCAATGGGCAAACATAATTTTTAAGGGTAGACCCTTGGAAGCTACGACGCTTAAGGGTTTTTTTGGGTTGTTGAGGGCACAGTTTCCCAGGCCCACAGCCCAACCTGAGGCCTATACTTGGCAGGTGGATCCCCTGGAAGTCTCAACAGGCCTGCATGTCGCCGAGGAGTCCTTGGAGGTTCCGCCTGCCTCCATGGACGGCGCTGTAGGGCTTCCTGCAGCCGTGGACGTTGCTGCAGGTCTGCCTGCTTCTGTGGACGTCGCTGCAGGCCCTCCTGCTCCCGAGGACGTCGCTGCAGGTCCGCCTGCCTCCGTGGACGTCGCTGCAGGTCTGCCTGCAGCCGAGGACGTCGCTGCAGATCCGTCTACACCCCTGGACGCTGCTGCAGGTCTGCCTGCACCCCTGGACGCCGCTGCAGGTCTGCCTGCACCCCTGGACGCCGCTGCAGGTCTGCCTGCACCCCTGGACGCCGCTGCAGGTCTGCCTGCTTCTGTGGACGTCGTTGCCGGTCCGCCTGCTTCTGTGGACGTCGCTGCAGGCCCTCCTGCTCCCGAGGACGTCGCTGCAGGCCCTCCTGCTCCCGAGGACGTCGCTGCAGGCCCTCCTGCTTCCGTGGACGTCGCTGCAGGTCTGCCTGCAGCCGTGGCTGTCGCTGCAGGGCCCCTGAACCCAGAGACACCCGCTCTGGCCCTGAACCCAGAGACTCCCGCTCTGGCCCTGAACCCAGAGACTCCCGCTCTGGCCCTGAACCCAGAGACTCCTGCTCCTAAGGACGTCGCTGCGGGGCCGCCTGCAGCCGAGGACGTCGCTGCGGGGCCGCCTGCAGCTGAGGACGTCGCTGCGGGGCCGCGTAGCATATTTCCTGCTCTGCTCCTGAACCCGGAGACTCCTGCTCTGCTCCTGAACCCGGAGACTCCTGCTCCGGAGGACGCCGCTGCGGGCCCTCCTGCTCCGGAGGATGCCGCTGCGGGCCCTCCTGCTCCGGAGGAGGTCCCAGCAGTCCCGCCTGTGCCCGAGGAGGTCCCAGCAGTCCCGCCTGCGCCCGAGGAGGTCCCAGCAGTCCCGCCTGCGCCCGAGGAGGTCCCAGCAGGCCCGCCTGCACCCGAGGAGGTCCCAGCAGGCCCGCCTGCGCCAGTTGGGGACGCACCCGGCCCGCCTGCACCACAGACTCCCGCCTTGACCCTAGTGACTCCTGCCTTGACCCCAGTGGCCCGTGCCGTGCACCCAAAGAATTATGCCCGGCCTGCTGCAGCTCAGGACGTGGCTGCCGCCCGACCCGCTCCGCAGTTTGCTGCCCAGCCGCCCTTCCAGTTCCCGGTCCAGCCGCCCTTCCAGTTCCCCATCCCATGGTGTCCTCTATATGTTACCCTTCTCCTCCTACGGGAAGTGTGTTTGTCCCTGTGTCTTTGTGTATCTCTTTACCCGTCACGGTCCGTGTGGATGTTTTAGTGTCTCCCGTGTTGTCTGTCCCTGTTCCTATTACCGTGTCTGTTCCTGTCCCCATGGTAATCTTCGTCCCTGTCCAGTCTCCGTTTGTCCCGTCACCGTTTGTCCAGTCCCCTGTCCAGTCATTGTTCCAGTCCCATGTCCTGTCATTAATCCAGTCCCCTGTCCAGTCGTGTGTCCAGTCCCCTGTCCAGTCGTTTGTCCAGTCGTTGTTCCAGTCCCCTATCCAGTCGTTGTTCCAGTCCCCTGTCCAGTCGTTGTTCCAGTCCCCTGTCCAGTCGCCTTTTGTCCAGTCTCCTGTCCAGTCGTTGTTCCAGTCTCCTGTCCAGTCGTTGTTCCAGTCCCCTGTCCAGTCGCCTTTTGTCCAGTCCCCTGTCCAGTCGTTGTTCCAGCCCCCTGTCCAGTCGTTGTTCCAGTCTCCTGTCCAGTCATTGTTCCAGTCTCCTGTCCAGTCGTTGTTCCAGTCCCCTGTCCAGTCGTTGTTCCAGTCCCCTGTCCAGTCGTTGTTCCAGTCCCCTGTCCAGTCGTTGTTCCAGTCTCCTGTCCAGTCGTTGTTCCAGTCTCCTGTCCAGTACCCGGTCCAGTCTCCTGTCCAGTACTCGGTCCAGTCCCCTGTCCAGTCATCTGCTCAGTTGTCTGTCCCTTCTCCTGCTCAGTTGTCTGTCCCTTCTCCTGCTCAGTTGTCTGTCCCTTCTCCTGCTCAGTTGTCTGTCCCTTCTCCTGCTCAGTTGTCTGTCCCTTCTCCTGCTCAGTTGTCCGTCCCTTCTCCTGCCCTGTCGTCCGTCCCGACTCCGAGTCAGTATGTTCCCCTGTTTAGGCTCCCCAGTCTGTTCCCCGGTTTGGGCTCCCCAGTTTGTCCCCCGGTTTGGTCTCCCTAAGCTGTTTCCCCACTGCTCTGTATAGTCTGTCTGTTTGTTCGTTCGGTTCCAGCTCTCCCCTCTGAGCCAGCTCTCGTTGTGCTTTCTGCTATGTGCCTCGGGAGCTGCGCATTAGAGGGGGGGTTATGTCACACCCTGCCATGTCTGTTTGCCTGTCTATGTGCTTTTGTTTAGATCATGTGACCTTTGTTGTCTTGCCCCATGTGCGTCTGTCTGTTTTGGTCATGTGCCCCTCCTGTCTCCGCCCTCTAGGTCCTGTGTTTGTAGCTCCGCCCCTTCCCAGGTATCTCTCGTCAGCCCTAGCAGTTTTATACCCGGTGTCTGCCCTTTGTTCTTGTTGGGTTTTTTGTCTCCCTACTGGTCCCTTGCCTTGTTGTTTTTTCAATGAAGTTCTCAGTAAGTTTCTCTATGTCTGTTGTTGTTGTTGCTCTGTCTCCTAGTATAGTCTCCTCGGTTTTTGTTTTCTTTATTTTCATTAAAAGACTTGCACTTGCATCCTGTCCCCTCGTCTCGCGTAACAGCATGAAAGGTCCTAGAGTTACAAAACTTAGCACATATTAATAAAACATCACTCTGATAATCTGGCCCGAGTTTGGTGATGCTAGGCTCAAAGGTTACGGAGTTACAGGCCAAGTAAAATGTTAATTTGGACTTGAGCCTCAAGTGGGAAAAACCCATCGTACGAGGTGTAGTGAGGGCATGGAGGGTCCTAGAGTTAACAAACTTGGCCCACAGTGACAACCCAACATGTTGGCAATATGTAAACAATATGGCCCGAGTTTGATGATTCCAGGCTCAAAGGTCAGGGAGCTACAGCAAAATCATTTGGGAAAATGTTAATTTGGACCTAAGCCTCATATGGGAAAAAACAATCGTACTAGGCCTAGCGAGAGCATGGAAGGTCCTAGAGTTACCAAACCTGGAACACATTTACATCACTACACTCTGGTGAACTAACTGAGTGTGGTGACTCTAGGATCAAAGGTCCGGGAGTTACAGCCAGATCCAAAAGGTGCTTTTTGTTTATTTACGAGTGTTTTTTTTTTTTTACTTCTTTGGAACATGGGCATAAGAACAACCGGTGTCCATGCATATGACCGCCAGACACTGTTAGACTACCGGAATCAACCAAATAACACCACAAACAATGAGCTAACAGAGACGCTATGCTGTTTCGATCTGCTACGGCAACCAGCCCCCGAGATCGCGGCCTCGCCTGAAACCGGCAGCCGACAGAGGGGGCACCGGAAGCGGTGTGTGAGACTACAGAAGCGCGGTAAACGGGCTGGAGTTTGTACTAGATTAACATCAAAGCAAACGCGACTTGCTTTCCCGTCCATCCTGCTCTCGAATGTCTCCGCCCTGGAGAATAAATTGGAGTGCATCCGACTTCAGAGAACTACACGGAGAGAATCTAGACTGCTTCGTCTTTGTTTTCCATGTGAATCACAAGTCAGTTCTCCCTAAATTCCACCAACATGTGAACTTTGCTACGAGAGGAGCAAACGCGCTGGACCTTGTTTACACGAACATTCCCAGTGCGTACCGGGCGGAGCCCCGCCCCCACCTCAGATCACATCTCTGTTATGCTAATTCCAGCATACAGACCGCTCGTCAGACTATCAAAGCCGGTTCTAAAGCAGGTGAGAACATGGCCATCAGCAGCCATCTCTGCTCTTCAGGACCGTTTTGATCACTGGCAAATGTTTAGGGAGGCTGCAACCTACAGCAACACCACAGACTTGGAGGAGTACACTTCATCTGTGACCAGCTACATCGGCAAGTGCATAGATGATGTGACCGTCTCCAAGACCATCACCACACGCCCCAACCAGAATCCGTGGATAACTGCATAGGTGCGTGCTCTGCTGAAGGCTCGAGAATCCGCTTTCAAAGCAGGAGACAAGGCAGCCCTAAGGAAGGCAAGGGCCAAACTGTCCCGGGCCATCAGAGAGGCGAAGCGCGCACATGGTCAGAGCATCCACAGCCACTTCAGAGACAGTGGTGACACACGGCGCATGTGGCAGGACTCAGTCACATCCAGACTGTGCAACAGCTTCTTTCCCCAAGCCATCAGACTTCTTAACAACCAGAGTCTGGTCTGAATAACTGCACACATTCATTGACTGGACTGAACACACACACATAACCTTATCTTTTAAATCTGTCCACACAACACTCAAAAGTATAAAATGTTTACATGTATACCAAATATGGACATAACTGCTGCTAAAAACAATGTTCATCTTAAAAAAAAAAAAAAAAAATAGACACAACCACACTTTACTGCACCCACTACCAGTGGGCTATCTGCACTGTCCCCTCCCCGTATTTATTGTTTGCTCTCTTGTATATTGTAAATTGTCTTGTGTATTTATTGTTCTATGTAGCCCTTGGTCCTGGAGGAACGTTGTTTCGTTTTACTGTGTACTGTACACCACTGTATATGATGGCTAAAACTCGCCCTCACCAATGTCATAAATGGATATCTTCAAGCAAATTAATATTTTCATGGCTTGAGAAATATATAGTGACTGTAATATGATGGTGCAATACTGCTTGTCTCAGAAAAAAGGGAAACAGTCTAGGAGCATACTTCATGAAACAGCTAAAAGAAAGACACTATATCCACATGCGCCGGGGGCGGAACACTGGTGGCGATACAAAACCTCACTGCGGGTGGGTTTTCAGTGTTAGGTTTATCAAGCCCAAGTCATGAAATAAGAGCATGGCGCAGTCATGTGAGCATTACAGTTTAGAAACAGCAATGTAATGGAACAGCCATAAGCCATGACAAAACCACTTTTGTTGTCTTACTGAAGCTATAATTTACTCGTAGTTATATCCAGTGTCTAGCTAAGCTCCTTCCACCCCCGGCACGAACAGATGGCTAAAATTCGCCCTCACCAATGTCATTAAATGCATTTCTTCAAGCAAATTAATATTTTCATGGTTTGAGAAAAAGTTAGTGGCTGTAAGATGATGTTGCAGCAATGATTGGCTCAGAAAAAAAAGGGAAACAGTATAGGAGCAAACTTCATAAATTAGCTAAAAAAAAATCAGACCTTATGGACATGCGCCAGCGGGCGGAGATACAAAGCCTCACAGTGGGTGGATTTTTGACGTTAGGTTTATTAATCAGAATTTATGAAACAAGATCATGGCACAATCATGTGAGCATTACAGTTGTGAAACACTAATGTAATTGAACAGCCATATACTGTGCAAATTTATTGTAAATTTACAGTAAACTACTTGCAAAAAGGTTGCCGATGATTGCCATGATCGAATGTAAAAGCACTAAAACACTGCATTTATTTTTAACAATAATTAGCTGTAGTTACATTATTACAGTATATACATGGCAAGCTGCGTTGCCAATAAAGTACTGTAAAACTTCTCAGATAACCATGATTTAAGATTAGTGGTGAATAGTGGATGTTAACATAACTGTATTAAATTCTTATATGTAGTCTTTTAAATGATACTCTATACAACAGCTTATGTTCAGTTAAGAATCTTCAATATCAAAATAAAATCTCAGCACATTCATCACTTCCAGTTTCAGTTTATGAGGACACAGAATACTGATATTGATGTAAATTACTTGCCAGTACTTGCAGACTACAATAACAATTCAGAATCTTTTTTGTTTTTTTAGTAGTCAAATTCTTTAAATAAAATGACCCTGCACAGCATGTAGGCAACTCAAGTGAAGCATAGTAAAACAACTCAAGCGAAACAAGCTTGTTTCTGGATATATACCTTCTAACAAACACAAAAAAAACCCTGCATCTGGCAGTGGATATAGGCAGGTAATAAACATTGCAACAAGCTAGATCTCCAGGAACAGGACTGATAATCACTGGCCTAGACCTTAGAAACAGGATGTCATTTTCATGATCATCAGTACTGAACAGTCTCAGTCTCATCAGTACTGAACTGAACACCATCAGTATAAGGGCATACTGACATTATAGCACATACTTGGCAGCAACAAGCCTTTAACAGTGAATATTCCAAAGACATGTATAGACGAGGCCTTTGGTATCAAAATTAAAATCAGAACTGGAGTGACACCTCTTCCAAAGCATGTATGCTATTAAAACTCAAAATAAAGATTTTAGAAACAAATTAAACTCCACATCATTGAACTACATTGCTGATCAATGCATACAGGACATGAAAGACTTTCATATAGGAATCCATAAAGGAACAACATTTCTGTTGAGGATTTTCTCAGCAAACTGGTTAATATTGGTCTTAGCCACTACAGGGCTCCGGTCAGAGAGCACAGAGTCAACAGATGTGGTTTGAATTGTTTACTGACTTAATGAGCCACAGCATTCAGTACATCCAGAGGAGTTCTCTACAGGCAGGCATGCACATGCTCAGTGAGAACCAGCAGTGGCGACAACAGCAAGGGCATTGGCAGTAGCATTAGTTTATCCTCTCTGACTGCTAACTGCTGTCCGCTAGTATGGCCCACGTGTCAGAATAAGAGTCCCCCTCTAAACATAAGTTTCTGTGAGGTACGGAGCAGCTCCAACACTACAAATTATAAGTGGCTATACCCAACCCTAATTAACTAAGCAGTAACTCAAACATGAAGAGTTCACAACTATTTCCATTACACTTACGTGCACAGCCAGTCAAAATCCATAAATTTTCTTAGAAGGCTGCGAACATTGGGATTCATGGGGTGCTTCTTCTTTTCCACAACCTTGCCAGTTTTTTTGCTGATAACCTTCTCAGCGGAGATCTTGAAGCCTGGGACTGGGTTAATTCCGGTAAAGCACCTGGAAAATTACACTTGCTTCCATCACAGTTCAGGTGTTCAACACGAGTTTTCAGTTGGTTTACTAGAGAAGCATAACCACTCCCAATTCTGGTTGCATAATTCTGCAATGCTTTTGGGGTACTGCTTTACAATCATCTTGGTGAGAGTAACAATTTGACCTTGTTGGATTAAGCTTAACAAGATGCATTTCATCAATAACAATTCAAACCATCTCCAGACGATCTCTAGGAGAAGAACGCTGCTCTCTGGCTATAGCCGTTTTCATTCCATGGGGCATCTTGCTCCATGGGGCCTTAAAGCTGTCAGGCCAAGTACTAAGATCTACTGTGCTGGACCTGCTGTTTGTGCTAGATGGACTAGGTGTGCTAGAGGAAGAGAAGGAATTCCTAAGAAATTGACTCCTTGATATGTGTACAGATGATGAACTGCTGGTCTCAAACTGTAAATCCGTGACACACTTTGTGCCTTCTGAAAACAACAAAGCAGAAACTTCAGACAAGTTGTTCCAAATATACAAAAAACTATGCCAGCGTTCTGCAATAAAAACATTACAAACATTTGTTATCTAAAAGTTAATTAAAGTCTTTAAAAAAAGCTTTTTAGCTTCATTACCCTCAGTGCTCCAAGCATGTAGTAGTTTCCGGGACTGAAAAGGTCTGAGGTGTTCCTGCAAATCCACCTTTTTGATCAGTTAATCAGTAGTCTCTCATCGTCCCTTCCAGTAACTACGTACATGCCCTTTTTGTATCTGTCACGGTTATGTCATTAACAGCAATTGTATTGCTGGATGCAAAATTAAATGGAGAAGGTGCCTTTTCAAATCTCATCATTGTAGTAAATAGAATAAAACTCAGTTCCCTTGTCAATCTGAATCACAGGAGGAAATTTACTGCCAGCCCCCAAGTATGTTTGTAGGAGTTGATGCCTCTCTGCCAGGGTTGCACACAGATGTTAAAAATTTTGCAATATCAGGATGTATAAGAGGTCCTAATTTAAGGATAAGTTCAGGATTGTGACAGAGATACTAATGCTTTGGTCTGAGGTGTTGGATAATTATTGTTTTTTGTATAAGTTTGTATGTATACAAGTGTGTATACATTTACCATGTGGGGAACAACATCACCAGAACAGAACTTTATGCATTTACGTCAGGACGGAGTCCCCGGGAGAATGTTGTCCTCAGGGTTCTATATGTCATAGGCCAAACACCACTTGGAGAAAGTTGACCATTTGGGTGACAATGGGTGCTTAAACAGTGTATAAAACCTGTGTGACAAGGGTCTCTCTTCAGACTGAGTAGGGCAGTGCAAGACTGAGTTGGGCTGAGGTCAGACTGAGTAGGCCTGCGTAAGACAGCAGACTGAGTTGAGCTACGCAGGACTAAGGTCTGACTTGGGCAGAGTTCATACTCTACTGGACAGGCCTGGCTTAGGACGAGAGATGTGAGTGAACTGCGATCGCCTTGAAATAAACCACTCCAACATCTCCAGCCTTCAGTCTCCTGACTCCATCCTTCTGGGTAAGCAAGAAAAGAAACTACAATTGGCGTCACAAACAGGATCCGGAACATCTCTCTTCAGCTGCTGGTTCGGGTGAGTGAGACGTCCGGAGAAAAAGAACTTAAGAAACAAAAGCGTAGCACCAGTAAAGGAACAGAGTCAGTTTATGTTTGTTTTGTCTTGTTAAAAGTCCTAGCTAGGGTTTAGGTGAACTCACTAGATCATTTATTGTCAGTGAGTATCACAACCTGTGAACTGTGTTGTCCAGGTATAAACCGGTGTTGTGTTTTTAAGTGATCAAAATTGCGTACTCAGATCAAAGTTGCGTACTCATGAGATCATATTAAAATCCAATGTGAGTGAGTAATCGCAATCTGCAAACAGTGTTTGTCCAGATCAAAATTACAAACAGCCGTGTGTCTGTACTAGTCTAGGAGGGAGGCAGGTATTACCTGACCTTAGCACATGGTTGGCCCTAATTGTGTTTTATTAGGATTTAGATGGATTTGAGTTTCTTTTAGTCTCAAAATCCAGGTTCTGTTTTTTTTGCAATGTTTTATTCCCTAATTGTGTTCCATTAGGACAATTATTAGGATGTAGGGAGGTTTCCCTTATCTGTTGCAAAACTGTGATTCCCATGTATTCTTTCTTGGTACAGAACATGCAGGTAGCAGAATGTTTCTCTTGCCTACGGGTATGCGGAAATTTCTCAGTCTAACAGAGACGCAAGGGTGAACTAGAGATACCCGTTTAAAAACCAGAGAAAATGACCCAGGGTTTAACAGAAGTTTCTCTAGGGCTTATTTGTATTTGTTTTATTTGTGATTAATCTTCTGTGTAAAAATGTCTGCTGCAAATGTAAACATGTCGACAGCATTTGTAGACAGAGCAGCATTTGAGGCTGGTCTAACAAGGATGTTAGATAAATTATGCTCTAACAGAAAGGCTAAGCTCTGTAAGAAATTTAGCATTTCAGAAGAGTCAGAGCAGTGCTTTGTAATCTTAGCCAAGTGTATTAAAAAGAAATCTGGCAGGATGCGTTCAGGTGTTCAGACAGTGGCATTGCCTGTTAATGACTGAACAAGCAGAGAGTAATGCATGATTGATACAGGAGTGTGTCAATCATAAGCGTGCAGCCACTAGCGCTCAAAACACATGTAAAGCACTACAGGAAAAGGTAGCTAAACTTGAAAGGGAGAACAAGGACTTTCAGGAGTTAGCTGCAAGAAAGGAAATACTGTATCCATGTCTTAAAGATTTTCACCACAGACCTGAAGAGCAGTCTGTTAGCTCAGGGTCCAGTCACAGAAGTGATGAGGAAGGATACAATCCAACAATATTGGAAGCTGCTCCAGTAATGACAAAACTGGTCAAATCCAGAGAGAGGGAATTAAAAGCTTCTATCAAGCACAATACCTTAAACCCAGAACAGATAGACAGCATGTCTAAAGAGTTTAAGCACCCAAAGGAGATGGGGATTGGTCCTGTCCTGACACTAATGACACGGAAAATCAAACTGTATTCTTCACATCCATTAGATGTCATCTCTGTGTGTTCACAGATACTCATGCCAGACTATGGAGGAATATTATGAGAAACAGCTAGGGAAGCTGAAATCTTTAAGAGCAGTGCAGGATTGTAATGTGGGGTTACTCACAGTGCTCCAGAAAAGTGTAGGGTCTACTCTTTGCTGGAAACGAATTGTCCAGTGTTATCAGGGGAAAAATTAACCTGTGAGACAGTACACACAGAGGTTTGCTGAGGTATATCTGGTCCATGGGGGACGTTCAGAGTTTAACTCTGTGGCAGATGTGTTGGATTCTCTGGTATCTGTAGTCCAGTGGGCTGATGGTTTAACTCAGAGCATGAGAAAAGTTTTGCCTCTTTTGAAGTTCGCCTGGCTAACTAATACCCTTTCTGAGTTGTCTGAATGCCTAACAGCATATGAGAGAGATGCCCATGTCAAAAGGTCGATCTCTTCTCTGTTGCGAACTGTATTCCAGTGGTCAGAACTCCCAGGATAAATCAAACAGTGTGTGTCGCTGTTGTGGAAAGAAGGGACACTGGGCATGTGAATGTAAAATAGGAAAATTGGAAGAATATAAACCCCAGCCCAGGCCAAAGGAGGAGCAGTCTTCAACTTCAGGAGTTGAAATTTCCAGTGACAGTGAAGACAGTGGCAGTGGAGACAGTCCTGATCAAACTTGTCTCAATCAAACTGCTTTAAAACTGGCTACAGTCATAGTCAAGGAAGAGAACACAGCAGATGAAATGACAGTAACCACCAAGCATGAGCTTCTGAATCCAGAGCAAGTAAATTGCCTGGCAGAAGAAAGCAAACGTTGCCATCAGAATGGACCAGTGAGTCAGTGTAGTCAACTCATCACTGAAACAGTTGTACTGCATGGGGGTCAGTCTGACTGTGTGGCTGAGAAGGTGATGAGCAGTAATGGTATTCAAAGAGCTGAGGGTGAGACTTCACAAGTTGAGGTGTCCCAAAGTCTACCAGCTGTGCAGTCCCATGTAACTGCTGTATCTCAGAAAGCATCTCATGAAGACAGGAGTCAGCAAAGTCAGAAAACGCATAATAATGCATGTGACTATTGCAGTAAAGTGGGTCCTTGCAAATGCAAAAGGAAGACATTTGAGGCAAGGAGCAAAGTGAGTTTAGATAAAACTCAGTCCAAGTCAGTGGGTTGAAGTATCTTTCCCAAGGTGGCTGGTAAACTGTTAAAGCCAATCAAGAGAGCCGCTCAGTTTTCTGCCACTCCCACAAAGGTGAATAGAGTGAAATAACAATGGTTACTGTGAGAGTGTACTATAGCCAATTACACACAAGTATACCAATAAGGTGTAGGCAAATCCTATACTGAACCGTCATGAACCAGCTATTCAATAACTTCAGCTTTTGAGTACATGTTTACTCTTCAGTTGTTAAAGGCTGCTTCAGTCTGCTGCAAGATGTGTCTCTGTGCATCTGTTTTGGGCAACCTGGGGTGCTTTGATGGTTTTATGGGTGCCTTGATGATTTTATGGTCCCCTGTAGGTCTATTGGTGGTCAAGTCTTTTGGTTCAACTCATACAAGTGTAAATAACGCCCGAGAAGGGGCAACTGGCTCTGCTCTCACAGTTTCCTAAAGTTAAGGTTTGAATTCAGAGGAATTTGTCTAATCCTTATCTTTATTGATGACTTTAATGTCTGATGCTCAAGATGGGATTATTCAATTACTTTAATTAGTAAATCCAATAAACAGCTCAAGCAAATCAGCAGTTTGCCAAGCAACGCGCTGTGGAAAAAAAAATATTTGAGCATATAACCTTAATCTGAAGAAATTATATTCAGACATGATTGAAGTATTGTTTTGACAAAAAGTTCAAGACAGCAGGAGCAAATTGCAGTGAATTTAGAATAGAGGTTACCAAGAAGCTCACGACAAAAACTAAAGAGTTTATGGTAATGACAGAGATGTGTGTAATTGTCTAATCATTAGTCTGGGAAGACTAACAGATGATTGTCACATTTTAATTTTGACAATAATACTAGTATGTTGTCAAAATTTGAAAAACAGACAAAGATGTCTATGGACCATGGTTTGTCTGGTAATTAAACAAGTAGTAACAATCATGCCTTGCAATAGCAGGAGGTATATATCCATATAAGGATCTAAAGAATGATGTGTGCATTAACAACATCACATCCTACGTAGATATAAGTTCTAAATTAGTTATGCATCTAATATGAACCTAAATATAATGTGTAATAATACGTTTTACATATGAACTAAAATAAGTAATACAGACAAATTCTGTTAGTCACTACTTTAAGGTTCAGTTTAAATTTAAGAATTTAGAAATCTCTATAAAAGGAGCTTTCTGATATTGGTTATATCTTGTAAGAGTTGCTCGAAGGTTACAGCTGTTTAGGGTGATATGTATTTGATGTCATGCTAAAATGGCCTCAGGAAAGTTACCTTTGTTGCATTCAAAGACTATCACTGAACCCTAAGACTGATAAACCTGATTGCGTTACTATCTTTACGGAGGTGCGCAATATGCAAATGAACCAGATCAATAGAAAAAAACAGAGTTCACATAGCTAGTCCACTGGAAGCTATGTGAAAAGGCTCACTCCATATTCTGAAAGTTATAGACACAGCAGTGCTGGGTCAAAGTCCACAAAATTTGACAGATCTCAAATTGCAAAGTGGTGCTGCCACTTAAATAGAGGACAGTACGGGTGAGCGAGAGGAGGGCTCTGGGCAGAACTGTTAGTTTTAGATGCTAGCAGGGGTCAAACCCAGAGTGAAGGTTTCCCTTTCCCCATCACATGGCTAGCATTCCACACTCCTCTTAATCAACTAGGACCCGTAAGTTAGGTAGGGAAAGACGTGGCCCCACATGCAATATGTTGTCAGTCAGAATAATAAAAATTCTGTATTCATCCGTGTACTTGCTGTCAGATACTGCTGCTGTCGTCTGTTTGGTTTTGTGTTACAGGAAAGCTGAAGCAGAGTGTGAAGAACTTATGAGGTGAAAATGGAAGGAACAAGCGGAAGTGCTGCAGGTTTTCTCAAAGGCCCATTCAACTGGACATCGCCTGACCTGAAGAAGTGTAGCTGGCGAGAGACATCTGAATGTCTTACGCTAGAGCATCCATTCATCCTTGTCCTCAAGTTATCAAGGACTAAGATGTCACCATGTTGAGAGGGACTCTAAAGTTCACAAAATGTCTGCATACCCCATCCAGTCAGTGTTTCTGCTGGAATAGCCTGAACTGGTCATGCAATCTCTGACAGTGTTACTTGTTGTCTGTTACAAACAGTAGTTTTTCTTCTGAACTTAGTTTTGACTAAGATATGTTATGACAAGTGCTATCGTAGTGTTGGTAAAGCTGGTACAGCAGCATATGACTAGACATATGCTCCAGGGTATAAGATATAATCAGTCCATATAGATATTCCTGGGAGTTCATTCCACCATCTGGAAGCCAGGACAGAGAAGAGTCTGGACGCTTGTCTACCATGTGTCTTCAGGGATGGTGGGTCGAGTCAGGCTGTACATGAAGCTCAAAGGGCTCGAAGTACAGATCGACTCTTAACCATTGCCATAAGGGAGGAAGGCGCTGGTCCATTCTTGGCTTTGTAGGTGAGCATCAGAGTTTTAAATCTGATGTGGGCAGCAGCAGTAAGCCAGTGAAAGGAGCGCAACAGTGGAGTGAACTTTGGAAGATTGAAGATGAGTTGAGCTGCTGTGTTCTGGACTAGTAGCAAGGGGCCTGATGAGGAAGACCAGCAAGGAGCGAGTTGCAGTAGTCTAACCTTGAAATGACCAGAGACTGGACAAGCAGCTGGGTGGCCTCCTGAGAGAGGAAGGGTTGTATCCTCCGGATGTTGTAGAGAAGGGATCTGCATGAACGAGTCAGGGTTGCAATACGAGCTGAGAACGATAACTGGCCATCCAAGTCTTCTTGCATCTTCAGATCAAGGAGTTCCCGAATCAGATGGTGAGGTCATGGTGAGGACCTGTAGTGCTGGGGATGAACAGCAGCTCGAATTAAAGGATTGATCTTAAGGTGGTGAGCTGTCATCCATGAGCTGATGTCAGTAAGGCATGCTGAGATGCGGTTGCATACCTGTGTGGAAAGGAAAGCAATGAGTTGGGTATCATCAGCATAACAGTGATAAGAAAAGCTGTGAGAAGTTATTACTTTGCCAAGAGAAAAAGTGTAAAGAGAGAGGAGTAGAGGACCTGACACCAAGCCTTGGGCGACACCGGTGGAGAGCCTGAAAGAAGGAGAGTTGATTATAGACTGCACGTTCAAGAATTTTTGAGAGAAAAGAAAGAAGAGCTACCGGTCTGTAACTGCTGATGTCTGAGGAATCCTGCAAGGGTTTCTTCAGGATGGAAAACACTCTGGCAGTCTTGAATGCCTGTGGAACGTGACCTGATGACAGGGAAAAGTTTATAAGGAAGGAGCTGAAGGGTAGCAGGTCCAGTGAAATTGACTGGAGCAGTGTGGATGGGATGGGATCCAGTGGGTAGGTCATTGGGTTGCTGGATTCCAGTAGGTGTAGGACGTCGTCTGTAGAAAGAGAAGACAAACAGGTTAAGGATTTTGTGGCAAGAGGATGACGATTGATGGAAGGAGGAGAGGGGACAGAGGGAAAAGACTTGTGGATTTTATTCACTTTCTCTTCAAAAGAAGGTGACAAAGTCCTCCGGGGTGAGGGAAGAGGGTGGAGGGGGAGAGGGAAGGTTGAGGACGGAGGAGGAAATACTAAAGTGTTTGCGAGGGTCAGATGCCGATTCTTCCAGTTTCCTGTTGTAGAAAGATGACTTTGCAGTAGTCACTTCTGCTGAGAACCTGGAGAGGATGGTTTGGTAGGTGTGCAGGTCGGAGTTGAGCTGGGATGATACAACGCTCTCAAAGAGATCATGGCCCAGACGTGGCGGTAAACCAGGCTGACACACATGAAAATACCTAAGCTGGTTGAAAACTAAATCAAATTTGATTCCAAGTGCACTGTGCTTTGGACATTTGCTTCTCTGTCATGTAGATTCTGAATATATGACTGCACAGTTTGTGTTTCACCTGTTGACAATGGACTTGAGTGAAACATGTTTCTGTTAATATCACAAACTTGGCAGAAATATGCACGCTTACTGAAATTTTACACAAAGCCTCTTATATTGTGAGAGCCCAGATTATCCCCACACAACCCACCCCTCAAAACATAACCATCCTTCAAGACAATACCACTATCCTCCAGCTTCCTAAGATCTATCTTCAACTGCCTAAAAACTGCTTCTTGACCAAAATATTTTAAATCTTGTTCTCTGCATGAAAGCACAAGTTGATAAGATTTCGAATTGTAATATGTTATGTCACCTAGAGTTAAATAAACAGCAAGTACTTTGTGCTTCCTTTTCCTCCACCTCAAACACATCTTGATAGAGTATCTGGGATAAAGATGACACTTTAGTTTAAAAAAAACAAAAAAACATTTTGCAATAGAACCTGTCTGTAACCCAGTTATGGATATTTATTGCTGGAACTTAAATAGATCACTATTAAGTTTTAACCAAAAATATCCCAATTTGGATAAAATTCCGAAATGTGAATCAACTGCGTTCAAGCTCCTCCTTTCCAATCCCGTGTATACCCAGTGCTGTGAGGAACTACTTCCTCTTTCCCGTTGGTTGCTCAGCGTGAAGACGACTAGAGTGGAGGCGAAGCTGTAAACCTACAGATAACACAAAATAACGTTTTATATAAACTCCAAATAGTTTACTTAAGCGTTATATGCCTACAAGAAGAAGATTTATTCTTTGTACTCACCAATGGAAGAGCTTTGGTCAGGTTTTATTGGATTGTGAGACCAGACGAAAAAATTCTTTGGAGCCTTTTGAACCATCCGTGAACATTGATGATCTTGATTTCTCCGGTAAGGAGTGGCGAGCCTGTCTAGAAAAGAGAAAGCAACTGACTGCAGAAGAACCAGACTACGTCAGGACTTAACAAGTAATACTCACCCAGTATCTCACTGGTAGGACTGATACACAAAGGATACACGCAGGAACTGAGAAAGCAGATTGGACTCATTCAAACACACAAAGTATTTCAGCACTCCATTTCTTTATTGTTTTTTGTATTTATTTGTTTTATACATTTTCTTTTCTTATTTTACGAATTGTGAATGTGTAAATTGCATCTCAAGTGCCAGCTTAATTAAATGTGTTTTTTTATTTTTTTTATTTGCCCCTTTAAGCCTTGGTCTCAGTTAAAAAACTATTAAACAACATACCAGCTCTTTGTCGAACCTAGGCCCTGACTAGTAACTAGTTGTAACCAAGGTCATACCTGTTACATGTCCATCCCAAATATCTTGCAGGAGATCAAGATTAGTCACATGAGAATGCACTCTCTCATACTGTTTCCTGACTGACTTAAATAGGCAGGCAAGAGTTTCTTTTTCAGGAATATACTGGGCAAAGCAATCTTTTCCAGATTAATTTGGGCCTAAATATAATGGCACTTGTTCAACATAATTAAGGCTGTTTTTCAACACTGTCTTCCGGCACTGATTTGTTCGTAAAAGCCTATTGCCAGTCTTAAGGAATTCAATTTTTTCAAGTTAATTGATTACATTTTTGATGGCAATGTCTTCAATTCCATGTAATGTCAAGTTCTCAGTTAATTTTGCAAATACATGAGACTGCCAAAGGTCATAAATTTCTTAAACTTCTTCAATAATTGTCAGACTGTGTAAATTGCAGGTAACAGCAATTTAGCTTGAAACTTCAAACAAAATAGTGTCAAGTTTTAAAAGACAGATTTATCCACATTAAAAATTCTTCTTCTGGCATATAAACCTCTAAACGGCCTCGCTCCTCTGTACCTCACTGAACTTATTTCGTATTATGAACCATCACGTGACCTTAGGTCTCAAAGTGTAGGTTCTCTATTAGTGCCTAGAATTAACACAGTTACATCGGGGGCAGAGCCTTTTCATACAAGGCCCCCCAGCTTTGGAATAACCTACCAGTAAAAGTTCAGGATTCAGACACCCTCTTAATCTTTAAGTCCAGGCTTAAAACCTACCTGTTCAGTAAAGCTTTTTTGTTTTTTTCTGCTAGATAAAAAGGTGCAGATCTGACAGAGAGTGTTTGGTAAGCTGGGAATGTTGCTGCTGTCGTTCTGCTGCTTTTCATGTTCACTCAGGTTTGTTGATGGTGGAGCAGAGGGGCACTGACTTCTCAGAGAGCCCTCATGTCTTTGTGACCTTCTGGTTCTCCCTTTTAGTTATGCTGTAATAGCCAGGCCTGCCGGAGTCACTGCTACATTCTGTTAACAGATCTTCTGTCAGCGCTAACAGCCTGTCAGTTTTCTATTTATGAGCTGAACTGCTGCCCGTCCTGTGTGGCCTGATGCTGTTGCTTCATCTGCTTTGACCGGGTGCCACTGCTTGCCTTTAACCACCCTCTTGGCTGTCCTGCCCTGTGGAAGCTTGGCCTGCATCCTGCTGGCACATCTGATCACCCAGCTACTTAACTACAGACTAATCAGACATTTATTATTCTACCCTACAATTACTATACGCTGCTCTCTTTGCTGTCTTATCTGGTGTTAAATCAGTGTATGGGTTCCCCCTTTGAGTCTTGATTCCTCTCGAGGTTTCTTCCTTCTTAACTAAGAGACTTTTTCCTTGCCTCTGTTGGCCTTGGCTTGCTCATTGGGGGATCGGACACCAGATTCTTTGTAAAGCTGCTTTGTGACACCATCTGTTGTAAAAAGCGCTATATAAATACATGTTGGCTTGACTTGACTTAACTATACAAGTGGGCTCTTCCAGCTCACAGTGCTCAGGCTCATAGTGAGTAACTCCCTGACCCTTGATCCTAGAGTCACCAAACTCGGGCCACGTTATCAGGGAGTGGTGATGTCAATGTGTGCCACGTTTGTTAACTCTAAGACCTTCGCTGCCCTTGCTAGGCAATGGAAGATTGGTATTTCGATTTGAGGCCAAGGTTCAAATTTACATTTACAATATGGATTTAGCCATAACTCCATGACCTTTTATGCTACAGTAATCAAACTCCAGCCACATTATTAGGGGGTGTTGATATCAAGTTGTGCCATGTTTGTTAACTCAGACATTCCCTGTCCTCGCTAGGCCTTGTAACATTTTTTTTTTTCACTTCAGTCCAAATAACATTTACCAATTGGCTTTGGCCAAAACTCCCTTACCTGTTATACTAGAGCCACCAATATATAGCTTTTTTCATCAGGGTGTGTTGATGTCAAAGTGTGCCTCGGTTGGTAACTGTAAGACCTTCCCTGCCCTCACTAGATCTAGTATGATTGGTTTATCCCACTTGAGACCAAATTCACATTTACCAAGTGGATTTGGCCCTGGCTCCCTCACTATTGATCCTAGAGTCTCCAAACTTAGGCCACATTATCAGGGTGTGGTGTTGTCAACGTGTGCAGGCTTGGTAACTCTTAAGGCCTTCCCTGGCCTCGCTAAGGCCCATATGCTTGGTTTTTGCCACTTGAGGTCAAGGTCCAAATTCACACTTACCAAATGGATGTGGCCGTAACTCCCTGACCTTTTATGCTAAAGTAACCAACTTTACCACAGCCTGATAATGTGGCCTAATGTCAAAGGGTGACAAGTTTGGTAACTCTATCGTATTCCCTGCCCTCACTAGGCCTCATATGACTGTTATTTCCAATTCACATTTACCAAATGGATGTGGCTGTAACTCCCTGACCATTGACCCTAGAGTCACCAAACTCTGGCCACATTATCAGGGGGCTAATGTCAATGCGTGCTAATTTTGGTAAGTCTAAGACTGTCCCTGCCTTCGCTAGGCCTTGGTCTTAAAGTTATCTACATTCTTCAATCTTACAAGGCCTAGAAAGGGCCTGGTTGTTCTTAGAGTTACAACGCTTTGTATACGTTGACACCACCATACCCTTATAACGTGGCCCGAGTGTATTGACCCTAGGGTCAGTAGTCAGGGAGTTACAGCGAAATCCATTCTGTAAATGCAAAATTGGACTTGGGCCTTAACTGTAAAAAAAAAACCCAAAACAATCTTAGTCATGTAAAGTCTTTGAGTTAACAAACTTTGTCCATGTTGAAAACACCATATGTGGACAACACCACATCCTGATAATGTGGACTGAGTTTAGTGAATCTTAGGTCAGTGGTCAGGAAGCTAAATACATTTGGAAAATGTACACTTGGCAAATCCTTGCGTTACCAAACATGCCAAACTTTGTGCAAGTGCTGATGCCTGTTTTTTGTTTTTTCGAAATTTTCAGAGTGCAGGTCATTCGATGGAGTTGAAGTGCAAGTTGTGTCCTGTGTCGCATTCGGGCAACATTATTTAGGCACTATCGTTTGCAGCACAATCATGACTTGAGAATCAGCCCTCTGACATGTCTTGATAGACTATTTGTACTTTTTAATCATTTAATGCATTGAAAGCTCATTTGTCAAAGTCTCATGGGTGCTGGAATATCAGATGAATTAGTAAAACATGCATTTTTTTTTCATGCCACATGTGTACCTGTAAGCAGCCCTTTTTAGAAGCAAGGTTGTTTAATCATTGGAGAAGTCATTATGAAAACGTGATGGTAGCATGCCTGTTACAGCACAAATGTATATTTATATATTTCCCGTTTAACACACACAGAAGTAGGAAGCATGTGCGTATAGGGATAGCTATAACAAGAACTTTGACTATCACTATAGCTAATTAAATATTTCATTTTACAAGCCAGCAAGACGCTTGAACAGATGTTCTGTAGAAATATGTATTGGTATGTCTGCAGGTGTTCGCAAAGTTCCATGGCATAACAAATGTAAACTTGCACACCAGTTCTACACAGAGCTCAACCTACATACACCACAACTGATTGCCTTGTTTAGGACAGGAAAGATGGCACAGGCACTTAGAGAGATCCTTGGGACTTGTGATTGCCAAGTAAGATTATCTTTGCATAAGATTAACTCATTTGGATCTGATAGCTGCAACCATTTTAAAATGTGTCAGATTATAAAAAGAAATTCATGTATCAATATGGATCTGAACCACTATACTTTCAAGCTGAATTGAAGGGATAAAAGATTTGTTGTATAGAAACTATATTGCTAAAGCAAACTAAGAAAGTTTTTACAATTAATATTTCTTTTTGTTTGAATATCAAGGTAGAGAACGAAGTCAATGTAAAATGAGCTACCTGCACAAAGATGAATCTGAATTCTTTAAGGCCTACAATGTAAGCAATGTGATTAATTGAAATATAAATTTAAACAGTGTATACATCATGAAGTTAGTAAATGTAAATGTGTCCTCCAGATAACACGTAAATGTATCTGATAATTCTTTTAAGATTTATGACTTGAGAAATTATTTATTACCTTCCTTATGCAACTCTCCTCATAATTGCATGGCTTGTATGTTGCAGCAGGAAGAGGAGCCAGATATCACAGACACTTCTGTTGCCCTCCTCACTACTGGTGTGGACTCCTTCAGCCTTGAGATCAGCTTGGTTGTACTTGAGGGGAAATTGTTCAATTTAATTCAATTCAAATTTGTCGTCATTTTAGTAATACAGGGTTCTACAGTATTACGAAACACAGATCCTTCTCCAGTGCAGTATCAGGTGTGTGTGTGTGTGTGTGTATGTGTATATATATATATATATATATATATATATATATATATATATATATATATATATATATATATATATATAAAAAACACTAGTCAAAAAAATAAATAAAAGGGAACACTTTTTTATTTAATTTGAATAGAGTATAGCATCAACTCAGTTCAACTTCAGGGATATTAATGTGGTCAGTTAAGTAGTAGGGAGGGCCGTTAATCAGCAACAATGAGACACCCCCCAAAACAGAAATGGTTTAAAAGGAAGAGGTCATTGACATTTTGTCCCCCCTCATCTTTTCCAACTTATTTTTCACTAGTTTTGCAGTTGACTTGGGTCAGCGTCACTACGATCAAATCAAATCAAATCAAGGTTTATTTGTCACATACATAGTCATACATGGTACAACCAGCAGTGAAATGCTTTTGTGACTGCCAAGCCACATATTATTAGATAAGATAAATGAAATAGAGTGAAATATAAAAGAGTACAAAAAGTAAAAATAAAAAGGTATAAAGTAGAGTGTAGAACAATAAAAAGTGTCATGTAGCATATGAGGTATTAAGTAAGAAGAAGGGGGGATGCCACACAGTGGTAAAAATGGCCTTGTCCCAACTTTTTGGGGATTTGTTGACGCCATGAAATTTTGAAACAACATATTTTCCCCTTAAAATGATACATTCTCTCAGTTTAAACTTTTGGTCTGTGATTTGTGTTCTATTTTGAATAAAATATTAGATGTTGGCACCTCCACATCATTGCATTCAATTTTTATTCACAATTTCTTTAGTGTCCCAACTTTTTTGGAATCCGGTTTGTATATATATATATCAATGGCAAAACTGAATAAAAACTTGTCCAAAATGTGTGGATAATAAACACAAAGCAACCTGTAAAGGTCTTTCAGCATGAAGATAGCGATTTCTTTTTCTTTCAACCTTGTCAACTGACAGTGGGCTAGTGGACAGAGTTTTAGTTTCTTTACAATCCTGACCACAGGATTGATATTCTCAAATAATAATAAGAAAAGGTTAATGGCAAACAAGAGAGCATACTTGTATCAAGAAGGATTTGTACAAGAACACCTTAGGGACTCATCAGATTGTCCAGCTGTCAAAAACTCACAGAAAAGCTTCATTATTATTGCTTGCACGTTGACATACAGTCTGTTTGCGTCTTGTTTCATGATAATTTTCTGAAGGATTTCAAACGTGTATCTGAGTCAAATATAATGTGAGGCATATATAAGACCCAATAACACTGCCACTGCAAACGGCACACTTCTCAACTCACTCAATACTTCCAGCCCTACTAGGACGATTCCGATGTCCTCTGGGTCATGTGTGGGCTCTGCACGTTCATGTCTCACAACAAAGATCCCAAGGACCATCTTTGACATCTCCTCCTGGCAGTCATTTCCATTGATGTCCTGTGGCAAAACATTACATAATTCCCAAATTACTTACAACCTCCTAAAATGTGTGAGCAAATCCTTAAACCTGTTAAAATTTAGCTACATTTGTACAATTTGGGTAAATATGGAAAATTTACCACTACACCTGGATGAAAATTAAGGGAAACAAAATCTCTGATCTATACAACTATTTCTTCCCTGCCCCCATATGAAATTTAAATTCCATGAAATACCTATATTGTTTGGCTGTTAAGTAGAATAAAGAGAATGACCAAAACACACCACATACTTTTTAATAAGTTTGCCTGGGTCTTCATTTAAGTAGGCACAAAGGCTTCGGAGGATGCATTCTCGCTTGACCTCAATGGCGTCACTCTGGACCACAATTCAGAGAGGAAATAGAAAAAAAATCAGTATAGACAGCTAGCCAGACAGACACACAGAGACAGATTTTGCTGAACTATTCCGTCAATGTCAATGTGCCTTTGAACGAACACACTACAGCATGACCACAACTTTAAGGAATCTTGTTTGTGTGTTAACCTGTTTCTTACTTTATTTAAAGTGTGTAAATACTTTCCATTATTAATTTTTATTAACTGGAATGCTTCTCTCTGGTATTTGCAATAGTTTGGGGTTATGAAACTTAAACGTTGCTTAGTTTGGACATTTTTTCTTGACCATACCTGGGTCATGCGTAGCATTGCGTTCCAGATGGTGACCCTTTCGTCCAAGAACTCCACCTTTCTTTGCATACACACTCATCAGGTTTTTGGAGAGTAAATCCAGCCTTGTGAAGAACTTGGACTGCAACTGGATTGTCGTAATACGCTTGAACTCTGTGTCATATACGGTAGTTAAGTGTTCTTGTGCGTATACTACCGTTATATACGGGGTGTGGAACGAAAGCGGAAAAGAAGCTGGTGTATGGCGGTGTGTGTGTGTAAAGCCTCATCTCATTCCTCTACACTCTGCATTCACCTACAAGCACAGAAGTCAAAGTAGTACACAAATTCGGGTTGTTTAAAATTATTTCAACACTCATATTTTAAATATAAATTACATTTGAGGGCATATCATTAATGAAATCTTACTTTTTTTTTTTACATGCCACAATAACAGAAAGCAACAGCAGAGCTAAAAGGTCACCTACATATGATTTTTGTGTGTGTGTGTCTGTGTAAAAAATAGGCTCTACTATTAATCCACTGTCAGTTAAAAAACAAAAAACAAATTTACTTACCTCATTCACTTCAAAGAGTGCAGGCCAGCTCATCTTGAAATCTGCAATCATCGATGCGTCTTGTACTACCTCTTGCCGTCTATAAGCAAAGGTCAAAGTCAATCAACAAACCACAAAAATATGAAAACAAAAGCTGCCTGATAAGAACCTCAACCTTCAGCACGTTTGTCATAGTTTTCCTGGGTGACATGGCTAAGAGTTAGAATGTTATATTAACATTTATCAACATATTGTTCAAGTTTGTTATTACTATTTTGCACAACAATAGATCTGCTTTGCTTTGGTCATTTAAATGGTTGTAAGTGAAAAGATCTGAGAAAAATAAAGCACTTAACCTAAAAAATGTGTTTACTTAAATGTCTAATATAACAAAAACACCAAAAAATTTAATTATACCATGTAATACATTTTTGGCTAGACCACACACTACTACCTTTAGTCACAGCAAACCTTAAATCTGAATGTGTTTTTTCAATATCAGCATTCACAGAGATCCAACTAAATACTCGGCTAAGGGATAGCCATCTGCCAAATTGCCACGATCAATTGAAACAGCTTCTCTGGCTGGACACACACTTAGTTCAAAAGCATGGAAATGCTTCCTGTACCACCCACAAAATCTTTTCAGTATGAAACACAGTCGTTCCTGTACTATGCAAATCTAAACAATTCACCTGAAGTCAGGAAATCCACTTGTTGATCCAAGCTACGATCTGAGATGCTAGATGACTGCAAATGACATGAAATTATAATCTGTTCTTGTGAGTAAAAATGTATACATAACAAATGTAACATACAAGCAACAGTTTCATTATTCTTAAGGTGATTGCCAATATGGGCAAAATAATCCTTCTTTGTACTGAAATTGCTATTTGTGCACAAATGACAAGCGAAGGTTGTTCAGTCCAATTGCTCCTGAGTGCTCTGATTAGCATGAATTATGCACATGGAAAATGCTGGCTCCGCCCATAATTTATATGCTGCAGTCTAAAATGCTTCAAGAGCTCATGCCTACTAGACACACATGTGCCACATTCCCTACATTTCCACATTTGTCATTTCACTAACCGGTAGCAGATATTTGGAGTAAAACATACTCTTATGTTCAAAATTAAGTGCAACTAAGAGTGCCTTACAAGAGTAGTTGAGAACCTTGAGCTTAAGTGAGAGGCAGCATTCAGTATCTGTAGAGGGGAAAAAACAAATGTAAAATAGTGATTAACATAATTCATAACAATATATTTATCTGGAGGCAGTTGTGGGCTGGAGGTTAGGGGACCAGCCTTGTGACCGCAGGGTTGCCGGTTTGATTCCCTGAACTGACAGTAACAGCTGAGGTGCCCTTGAGCAAGGCGCCTAACCCCCAACTGCTCCCCGGACACCGTGGATAGGGCTGCCCACCGCTCCGGGCAAGTCTGCTCACTGCCCTCTAATGTGTGTGTTCGCTAGTGAGTGTTTCACTTCACGGATGGGTTAAATGCGGAAGAAAAATTCCTCTGTGTGAAAATCACATTGGCACAAAAAAATGGCTCACTCGATGCTTACGATGATGTCTTTAGTATTAACACGACTAATGTTCGGACATCTGGCAGTATTTATGTTGCTCTCAAAGGTTTTCTATGGTGATGTTATGTGTCCGCATCAAATACGCGCCAGACCACTCGTGGGTGCGCGCATGGCCCACACTAAAGTCAATTCTACGTTTTTTTTGAGTGTATAGAACATGTTTCTGTGTCTCTGGACAAGGGGGTGGAGTTAGAAGAACTTTTTGCAGGACCAAATTAAAAAGCTGGCCATTGGAAAGGTTGTGGTCATGCCGGGTGATAAACTGCAGAAACAGGGCAGGAGACCCACAGTGAAGTTAATGCTCAGGTGCCTCTAGCTGCTCTGGGGGTTCTGATGTGATCCTAAAATTGCTCAGGAGAAATAAAATGAGACAAAACTGAGACATGAGATACCTGAGATAAATGAACAAAAACGGCAAATGCTGAAGTCTAAACTTCAGAAACACCACAAAAAATATTGTCACGTTGACGCGTTGTGACGGCTTGCGTGCATATAGTCCTGCATCGTGCAGCTTTCTGGCAACAGGATGACTCATGGAGGACATCACAGCTCTCTAAATGTCTGCAATTGTGGCTGTTGGGTCAGTCAGGTACAGCGATACAACCTGTTCTCGCTTAAGTCACACGTTCAGCTGACCATGAAGACTGATCCATTTGCATGTCTCATTATGTTAATCCTACCCACCAAGTTATTTTTGTCAATGGAATAAAACTAATGAGACTGTTTCACGTGATACAAAACAAGGATAACGTATAAAAAGAGGTTATTCCAATAATATACATAATATAAATATTAAAAAAGGAACTTAGAATTAAGAAGATTTCACTTGCCAAGACTTTCTGAGCACAATTTAAACAAGATTAATTTGAGACCAACTGGAAAACAGGCCACCTAACAAACTGTGTTCATTTGAGATAAACGGTAGTGCTCTTTTCATTTAACTCAGGATAAACACGTTACATTAACACATAACAGAATGGGCACTAAAGGGAAGGGCTCTTCATATTTAAAACAGTACCTTAGGTCCTTTTGTGCCATCCCTTTATAAAGTCAGTTTGGCTTTCTGGACTGGTTTATGCACTCTTCTGGAATAAAGAACTCGTCAAATAGTAGATGGAACAGGCGAAAGAAGTCCATTTTTGCTTCTTGCCAAATTGCTGCAGAGGACAGGAAGAGTCCACTGTTTGGGTACAACTCATGGTGGCCAAGGCTATCCTCCAGTCCTTTGTTATCCTCAACTTAGTCTAAGAAGTTCCTGATTGCTTGCAACTGCTCAAAATCTAGAAAAAAAAAGCATAGAGAATTGTGCTTATACTACATTCTTTTTACATAAAAAATAAATTTAAATAAAAAAGTGAAAATGGGATTTAACAGCAGTTTACCTGGGCATTAAGAGTTCAATTCAGAAAAACATTAATACAGTACTTAGTAATTTCCTCTGTTGTAGGCTCTAATGTCAAATATACTAAGTACAAAATGGACTAGGTTTAATGGCTGATGTAAATTATTATACTCCAGACAGCTTTGTAGACCTTATGCCCTCATTTACACTCAAAGATAGATGTAATAGAGAGTGTGCTAGCTAGTTAACATTCTGGAGCAGTGTTGTCTTAAATTAGATAATAACTAAGTATCGGCAACCATGCTTTTCCCCAAAGAGTCAGTGTACAGAGCTGGCAACTGGATGCCACTAATGAAGTTTTTAGAATAGTAAAAAAACATAACATGTTTTTAATTTTCCAATGAAAAACATGCATCTCCATTTTTAATGATTTTTATGAATGAATGGACAAACAGAAAGCTCTAGCCCAAAAATCTCTTGGAAAATGTCTGGTTCCACTGATTTACATTAGAATTAAATTGGGTTTTGGCCTCTCCTGTGAAGTTGGAGTTACTTGTTTTTCTTTGGGCAGTAACAATATTGTTTCCTTACGTGCGTGAGAGTTCCAGTTATTGGAACGGTTTAACTGTTTTCCAACATTTCCAATAAGTATTTAATATAATGAAAAGTATACTATATACAACATGTAAAGTAATTTACGAGATTCATTAAAAGAGAAAAAATGGCACTAGGTCTTTTACACATTAACACCCTTAAAACTTAAAATATATACCCTGTCCCTCCCAAAAAAAAAAAACGACTTACCATCTTTCTCATGAACTTGCACATCAGTGCTTTGCTCAGAAAGCCTTAGCTTCTTTGGTGGATAGTGGATTCTTTTACACCTCGTCTACCAGGACATGCTGTGGAACAGATTTAATAAAAATATCTTTTACCTCAGGCAATCCTGCGCACTATGAAAATAATATCTGACAACATGCTCATACTGTTTAGTACAATCTGGGGTAACTAGTCTTGAATAATAACATATTTATACTAACACTTTCATCAGGAGGTACACCAGTTCACATGTTATATGTGTAACAATACTTACATGTCTGGGTAAACAAAAATCCCAGTAAGTGATTTGTAAATATGGGATATTCAGCAGCACTGAATATGGCTTTAAGTTGAGGTTGGGCACATAAATTTTTGCCAATCTAAACACACAACAAGACAAAATATATAGGTCAATTTTAAGTCACTGTAAACATAATAATGTAAACATAATAATATACAGAACATGTTAAAAATACTGATGTATACTAAGTTTTAAACATACAGTAATTTACAACCATTCTATGTATGAAAGCTATATTTTGCAGATAATATAACAGCTACAAAGATTTTAGTCCTAAACATGTGTATGATTATTTTGTTTTTCAGCTATCCCCAAAAAATGTTTTTGTGGTAACAATTAATCCGACTTGTTTATTCTACAGTTAATTCTACTAACACGGCAGTAGGGAGGACATACACATGAAGCATGTGGCATAAATAGACTACGGATTGAAATACGTGTATACAAACGTTGGAACACGCTAGTGATGCTTTATCAGATGTTAGCTAAGCCAGATGATCAACCCTGGGTGCTTATGTCATGTCTTCTACACGGAGTGTGTTAGCCGAGTTAGCGGTAAAGCCGCGCCAGAACGGACCGGCCGCCATCTTTGCCTTCTCAGTCAGCTAACAGCACGTCACAGGCAAACTGCCCACGTCGGGGGACTCGTGTAGCGGAATTATTATGTACTCTCAAATATTAAAAACAAAAAAAATTACTTCATTGTCTGTACAAGTGTTACTAGAGTGGCTAATGGTGTCAGTATTTGAATACAGGCACCTCGGACAGTTACCCGGGCACCATTACTTGGTCACTTTCCTGGTTTAAACCCCGTATAGATTGATACAAGGACGCTTTATGGCCAAATACAATTTTTAAACATGGGATAACTTTCTTTAAGAAAATGTAGGTAGACGGTTGTGCTAAAAACTACGAGAAAAGGTTTAAAATGTCTTGGTCTTATCGCAAACACTAGTTAGCTTAGCGACATCGCTAGTCAAGGGACCGTTATGTATGACACTACACTCGCGTTAGCTAGCTAGCATAGCTGTCAGCATAGCGCCAGTCTGTCAGGGGGGGAAAGTCTTTTATATTTATTTATATATTTTAAGTCTTAAAAGTTCCCTCTTGACACACACATGCTGCTAAATAACAACACACGAACAATATTTTAAGTTAATTTGGCTACTTACCATGCATGTCGAGCTCCCGCTGGGTTTTTCGCTACCGTTGTTGGTCGACTGCTCTTCCAAAAGGACTTGAACTTGAACTGGCCAATCACAGCAGTTTTCGACCTGCCATTCAAACTGCCTGAAGACGTAAATGACCAATAGGAGTTACAGGACGCCTCGTCTGTTCTTTGATTGGAGGATGACGGATGATAGCGAAAGGCGCGTTCGCAGATCTGCCGTTCTGCTCGGACCTCAACACGAGCACTCTTCTGAAGGAGCAGCTCTTTAAAGTAAGTTGTTGTTTCCGCGCTTTTAGCTGGACACTGACAGGCGAATGACTGCTTCCTTAATGTAACTTAGTGTTTAGGTGCACGTGTTGGAAACTTTACTGACATAGTTACAGCTGAATTACATACTAACCACTTACTCCACATACCGACTGAATTTATCTAAGCTGGTTTACTACTAGCGCCTACAGCATGTATACCAGTTTGACCAGTGGTTTTTTACACATAGTCCTGGAAAGGTACTGCAGAATAAAGTTTTCTCTGACACATATTCCAGGAAGGACTTCTTAATTAGATGATTAGTTAGAAGGCATGTGTGTGGAGAAACATGAAAACAGAAAAAAAAATGCAGTTAATAAAACACCAGTAATGGGAACTAGGAATTTGCCAAATCTGAGTTTACTGCTGAGGACTGATTTATCTGTAATTTAATATGTAATACTTTTGTATATGTTTTATTAATTAATTAATTTATTTATTTATTTTGTTTCAGAGTTACATTCAGGGGAGGCTGTCACAACAAACGCTTGAGTGTAGTTGGAGGAGTAAAATGAGGACTCAACTAAAACTCTCCAAGCGTTATAGAAGACACGGTACATTGGTAAGAATAGATACATTTCTTTAATTAAACACATCCCTCTTTATAAACCCCTCTCTGGGGTCTCCACATTGCTGGTGTACAGGTATAGGCTATAGATCAGCTGCTGATGTACTGTTTGTGTTGTTTATCCTCCAGCCTGTCAATAGTGGTTAGTTTCTAATAGTTTCTGATAGTTTTGGATGGTGGCCCACTCTCAACCTAGCAGTGACACTGAGAGGTGACAGAGGCGTCCAGCAGCACAACACACAGTGTCACTGCAGTGCTCCACCCATATAATATAATATAATATATAATATAAACTGTGCAGCAGCAGGTGACTTACCATTAGCATCAGTTACTGAACATGTTTAACGTTAGACTGAGTGACGGTTAACTGTGTTGACAGACTAGTAAATGGACAGTCTATAACTATATATGTAAGGTTACATTTTATGTTTGTACTGATAACATGATAAATAAATATACGTAACAATAATTATATTATTGTGTTTACACCACACAGTCCAGCTGCATACACTGAAACACTGCTAAATATAATTTCTCTTATTTTACAGCAGGATTCTGAGGATTCAGCAGCCCAAAATACAGTTAAGAATATGGCACCTTAGTTGAGGCTTTTTATCTCCGCCCGCATTCCGCCCGTTCGCGCATGCGCAATCCATTTTTTCCTATGTGTGTTAGTTGTATGGTTTTTGTTTTTCCCTGAGCCAAGCAGTGCTGCAGCATCATATTACGGTCAAAAACTATTTCTCAAACCATGAAAACATTCATTTGCTTAAATATTTGCATTTAATGAAATGGTCCAGGACGAGTTTTAGGTATCTGTTCGTGGCGGGGGTAGGCGGAGCCTGGCTGTACAGCGGATATAACTACGAGTAAAATATGGCTAAAATGAGATAAAGAAGCTTATTTTGTCAGAGTGAATTTGTCATGGTTTATGGCTGTTGGATTACATTGGTGTTTCAGGATTGTAATGCTCACAAATGCGCCATACTCTTGTTTCATCAATCAAGCTTGAAAAACCTATCGCCGAAAATCCACCTTAGTTGAGGCTTTTTATCTCCGCCCGCATTCCGCCCGTTCGCGCATGCGCAATCCATTTTCTCCTATGTGTGTTAGTTGTATGGTTTGTGGTTTTCCCTGAGCCAAGCAGTGCTGCAGCATCATATTACGGTCAAAAAATATTTCTCAAACCATGAAAACATTCATTTGCTTAAATATTTGCATTTAATGAAATGGTCCAGGACGAGTTTTAGGTATCTGTTCGTGGGGGGGGGTAGGCGGAGCCTGGCTGTACAGCGGATATAACTACGAGTAAAATATGGCTAAAATGAGATAAAGAAGCTTATTTTGTCAGAGTGATTTTGTCATGGTTTATGGCTGTTGGATTACATTGGTGTTTCAGGATTGTAATGCTCACAAATGCGCCATACTCTTGTTTCATGAATCAGGCTTGAAAAACCTATCGCCGAAAATCCACCTTAGTTGAGGCTTTTTTATCTCCGCCCGCATTCCGCCCGTTCGCGCATGCGCAAGTCCATTTTCTCCTATGTGTGTTAATTGTATGGTTTTTGTTTTTCCCTGAGCCAAGCTCTGCTGCAGCATCATATTACGGTAACAAAACTGTTTCTCAAACCATGAAAACTTTCATTTGCTTAAATATTTGCATTTAATTAATTGGTCGTGGACGAGTTTTAGTTCTCTGTTCGTGGGGGGGGTAGGCGGAGCCTGGCTGTACAGCGGATATATTTGCTTAATACGAGTAAAAATATGGACGAGTTTTAAAATGAGATAAAGAAGCTTTTTGTCAGAGTGAATTTGTCATGGCTTATTTTATGTCTATTTGGATTACATTGTCATTTTCAGGATTGTAATGCTCAGAAATGCCGCCATCCCTTTTTCATGACTCAGGCTTGAAAAACCTATTGCCGAAAATCCACCTCAGTTGAGGCTTTTTATCTCCGCCCGCATTCCGCCCGTTCGCGCATGCGCAAATCCATTTTCTCCTATGTGTGTTAGTTGTATGGTTTTTGCTCTTTCCCTGAGCCAAGCAGTGCTGCAGCATCATATTACGGTCAAAAACTGTTTCTCAAACCATGAAAACATTCATTTGCTTAAATATTTGCATTTAATGAAATGGTCCAGGACGAGTTTTAGGTATCTGTTCGTGGCGGGGGTAGGCGGAGCCGACTGCACAGCGGATATAACTACGGGTAAAATATGGCTAAAATGAGATAAAGAAGCTTATTTTGTCAGAGTGAATTTGTCATGGTTTATGGCTGTTGGATTACATTGGTGTTTCAGGATTGTAATGCTCACAAATGCGCCATTCTCTTATTTCATGACTCAGGCTTGAAAAACCTATCGCCGAAAATCCACCTTAGTTGAGGCTTTTTATCTCCGCCCGCATTCCGCCCGTTCGCGCATGCGCAATCCATTTTCTCCTATGTGTGTTAGTTGTATGGTTTTTGTTTTTCCCTGAGCCAAGCAGTGCTGCAGCATCATATTACGGTCAAAAACTTTTTCTCAAACCATGAAAACATTCATTTGCTTAAATATTTGCATTTAATGAAATGGTCCAGGACGAGTTTTAGGTATCTGTTCGTGGCGGGGGTAGGCGGAGCCTGGCTGTACAGCGGATATAACTACGAGTAAAATATGGCTAAAATGAGATAAAGAAGCTTATTTTGTCAGAGTGAATTTGTCATGGTTTATGGCTGTTGGATATCATTGGTGTTTCAGGATTGTAATGCTCACAAATGCGCCATACTCTTGTTTCATCAATCAAGCTTGAAAAACCTATCGCCGAAAATCCACCAGAGTTGAGGCTTTGTATCTCCGCCCGCATTCCGCCCGTTCGCGCATGCGCAAATCCTTTTTCTTCTATGTGTGTTAGTTGTATGGTTTGTGGTTTTCCCTGAGCCAAGCAGTGCTGCAGCATCATATTACGGTCAAAAAAAAACTATCTTTCTCAAACCATGAAAACATTCATTTGCTTAAATATTTGCATTTAATGAAATGGTCCAGGACGAGTTTTAGGTATCTATTCGGGGCGGGGGTAGGCGGAGCCTGGCTGTACAGCGGATATAACTACGAGTAAAATATGGCTAAAATGAGAGAAAGAAACTTATTTTGTCAGAGTGAATTTTTCATGGTTTATGGCTGTTGTATTACACTGGTGATTTTGTCATGGCATATGTCTGTTGGATATCATTGGTGTTTCAGGATTGTAATGCTCAGAAATGCGCCATACTCTTTTTTTCATCACTCAGGCTTGAAAAACCTATCGCCGAAAATCCACCTTGGTTGAGGCTTTTTATTTCCGCCCGCATTCCGCCCGTTCGCGCATGCGCAAATCCTTTTTCTTCTATGTGTGTTAGTTTGTACATGGTTTTTTCCCTTTTTTCCCTGAGCCAAGCAGTGCTGCAGCATCATATTACGGTCAAAAACTATTTCTCAAACCATGAAAACATTCATTTGCTTAAATATTTGCATTTAATGAAATGGTCCAGGACGAGTTTTAGGTATCTGTTCGTGGCGGGGGTAGGCGGAGCCTAGCTGTACAGCGGATAGAACTACGAGTAAAATATGGCTAAAATGAGATAAAGAAGCTTATTTTGTCAGAGTGAATTTGTCATGGTTTATGGCTGTTGTATTACACTGGTGTTTCAGGATTGTAATGCTCACAAATGCGCCATACTCTTCTTATATCATGACTGAGGCTTGAAAAACCTATAGCCGAAAAATCCACCTTAGTTGAGGCTTTTTTATCTCCGCCCGCATTCCGCCCGTTCGCGCATGCGCATTTTTTTTCCATTTTCTCCTATGTGTGTTAGTTGTATGTTTTTTGTTTTTCCTGAGCCAAGCAGTGCTGCAGCATCATATTACGGTCAAAAACTATTTCTCAAACCACGAAAACATTAATTTGCTTAAATATTTGCATTTAATGAAATGGTCGAGGACAAGTTTTAGGTATCTGTTCGTGGCGGGGGTAGGCGGAGCCTGGCTGTACAGCGGATATAACTACGAGTAAAATATGGCTAAAATGAGATAAAGAAGCTTATTTTTGTCAGAGTGAATTTGTCATGGTTTATGGCTGTTGGATTACATTGGTGTTTCAGGATTGTAATGCTCAGAGATGCGCCATACTCTTGTTTCATGACTCAGGCTTTTAAAAAACTATTGCCGAAAATCCACCTTAGTTGAGGCTTTTTATCTCCGCCCGCATTCCGCCCGTTCGCGCATGCGCAAGTTTTTTTTCTCCTATGTGTGTTTTTTGTATATATATATTTTTTTTCCCTGAGCCAAGCAGTGCTGCAGCATCATATTACAGTCAAACACTATTTCTCAAACCAAGAAAACATTCATTTGCTTAAATATTTGCATTTAATGAAATGATCGAGGACGAGTTTTAGGTATCTGTATCGGGGGTAGGCGGAGCCTGGCTGTACAGCGGATATAACTACGAGTAAAATATGGCTAAAATGAGATAAAGAAGCTTATTTTGTCAGAGTGAATTTGTCATGGTTTATGGCTGTTGGATTACATTGGTGTTTCAGGATTGTAATGCTCACAAATGCGCCATACTCTTATTTCATGACTCAGGCTTGAAAAACCTATTGCCGAAAATACACCAGAGTTGAGGTTTTTATCTCCGCCCGCATTCCGCCCGCATTCCGCCCGTTCGCGCATGCGCAAGTCCATTTTTCTCCTATGTGTGTTAGTTGTATGGTTTGTGGTTTTCCCTGAGCCAAGCAGTGCTGCAGCATCATATTACGGTAAAAAAAAACTGTTTCTCAAACCATGAAAACATTCATTTGCTTAAATATTTGCATTTAATGAAATGGTCCAGGACGAGTTTTAGGTATCTGTTCGTGGCGGGGGTAGGCGGAGCCTGGCTGTACAGCGGATATAACTACGAGTAAAATATGGCTAAAATGAGATAAAGAAGCTTATTTTGTCAGAGTGATTTTGTCATGGTTTATGGCTTTTGGATTACATTGGTGTTTCAGGATTGTAATGCTCACAAATGCGCCATACTCTTGTTTCATGAATCAGGCTTGAAAAACCTATCGCCGAAAATCCACCTTAGTTGAGGCTTTTTATCTCCGCCCGCATTCCGCCCGTTCGCGCATGCGCAATTTGTGTTTTTGTTGTTGTTGTGTGTGTTAGTGAGCCAATTGTTTGTGCTTTTTCCCTGAGCCAAGCAGTGCTGCAGCATCATATTACGGTCAAAAAATTTTAAAAAAACCATGAAAACATTCATTTGCTTAAATATTTGCATTTAATGAAATGGTCGAGGACGAGTTTTAGGTATCTGTTCGTGGAGGGGGTAGGCGGAGCCTGGCTGTACAGCGGATATAACTACGAGTAAAATATGGCTAAAATGAGATAAAGAAGCTTATTTTGTCAGAGTGAATTTGTCATGGTTTATGGCTGTTGGATTACATTGGTGTTTCAGGATTGTAATGCTCACACATGCGCCATACTCTTGTTTAAAGACTGAGGCTTGAAAAACCTATCGCCGAAAATCCACCTTAGTTGAGGCTTTCTATCTCCGCCCGCATTCCGCCCGTTCGCGCATGCGCATTTCATTTTTTGTTGTGTGTGTGTGTGTGTGTTAGTTGTATGTTTTTTGTTTTTCCCTGAGCCAAGCAGTGCTGCAGCATCATATTACGGTCAAAAACTGTTTCTCAAACCATGAAAACATTCATTTGCTTAAATATTTGCATTTAATGAAATGGTCCAGGACGACTTTTAGGTATCTTTTCGTGGCGGGGGGTAGGAGGAGCTCACTGCCCCATGTGAATGGGTCCACATCAGTTACTTCTTTTCATTCGAAGGATTGTAATGCTACTATGCGCCACTCCTCTGAGTTTAAGTGACTGAGGCTTTATTTGTTTTCCTATGCTGGCTAACAGTGAGTTATTGTTCAAGTGACCTTCATTATTCCAAGCTAACTCAATAATGTGGGGGCTACATTTTATGGTTACTAACTCCTGGACATCATTTATCTAAAACTTTCAACTGCCCTTATTTGTTTTAAAGGCTCCCTAGTCGACACTTGGTGCAATACTGCCAAGAAAATGGTTGACTTTCTGTTCACAAATGCATTTTTTTTTTTTTTTTTTTTTTTTTTACAACGCAATAAAAAGGTTAAAAGGGTTTTGATGCATGTTACTAAACATTTTGTGGACATCATGTGGAATTTTTTGTCATTACTTTTTTACATAATAAAAAAAATAATGCTGAAAATGACTCATATTTTTTTCTATTTTTTTTTGTTTTGCCTTTAACTTAAACTATAAAAAAGGGTTTTGCATTTTTTGCTGTTTTTTTTGCTATGTTTCATGTGTGCTTTCTTTTAACTAAACATAAACATAGGTTTTTCTTGTGTTTTTACAACTTTTCATTGTACTTGACTATTTCTTGTACTAATAGCTTATTTCAACTGCTTTCTTTTCCTGAAACTACTCAATTCAATGACTTCGCTTGACGACGCCGGATGTGATGCAACGGAGACGGTGTTTCTTCAGGGAGCGAACCTTTTTACAACAATGGCGTCTCAGGTAATTCCAATTATTACAAAATCGAGTTTCATTTGTGTAAATACGCTCCGACTGAGCTGTTTTATGCTGTGATATTGCTTTATTGTAACTGTCATTTGGTTTAATGATATTAACGTTTAATTGTTGGTATTTGTATTTGTTTAAAATAAATGTAGTAACTGTCGTGTGTAGTAACTGTCGTGTTAATGCTAGGGCTAACAGCGCTCTACGGGTAGGTTTTAATATTAACATCGGATAGCTACCGTTTTTCTGACTTTCTCTGGTTATTTCCAATGTAAAAAATATACTACAAATACATATTAGGGATGTCCAAGATGCACATTTTTTGTGCATTCGCTGCGTATTAAGTGTGGAGTGAGTGTTGTGTAGTGGCTAATGTTGCACTGCCGGAGTGCTAAAGCAGTTTTGCTCTTCCTAGAAAGGTGAGGAAATGTCTTAGAGGAAGAAAAAACATGTAGTATATGCAGTGACGGCGCATTTGATCAAAACACTGCACGTGATGTGGCTTGTTCAGTAAGTACGACGGAAACCTTAAAGAAACATTAAAGTCTGAAGATCACTCCATGCTTTTCGTTTTGGCACTTAGGTTATTTCACTGCAACATTTATTATGCAGTGCACACCATGGATTTGTGACCGTTATTTAAAACAAGCAGTTTAAAAGCAATGGGTCATAAATCCGTTTGCATTGTTACATTGGAAAAAATGGTAACGACCAGGAAAACGGTGGCTCATTTCTTGTTTCTCTTCCGTTTGCAGGTGTTTAAGATGGTTTAGCTGCTGAGGGATTGTCACGTTTCAGTGGTAAATATCTTTTTATATTGAAGAGCTACACAGGAAAATATAAATCTGTTTTGACTGAGCACACTGAGCTATAAAGATCAGAAGGAATGTGGGAATGTAAAGATTGTGGAGTTTCAGTGTCATCCAAGTCTCATTTATTGAAACATTACAAATTGCAGCACGGGCGTTATGGTCGGAGCCAACGTTACCCTTGCACTTATTTAAACTGTACTTGTAGTTTTAAGACATGGAACGCTCTTTTGATTTATTTAAGTCGAATGCATGCAAAACATTCTGGTCCAGAGGTAGTTCAGTTGGCTACCTTTAGTTGTAATTTGTGTGCATGTGCTGAGCTTTCTTCTGAGAGGGATTATTTTGCTCATGTAAAGACACATCTGAAGAGAAATGAAACTGTGTGTTGTATGTTTTCTGCCTGTGATTTTCAGAAAAATGTGTATGGAACCTTTAAGTCCCACAAAAACAAAAAGCACAACCCACATTCATTACGTGATTTTAAATTGGGTGTAGTTACAATCACACAAAAAGATCAGGAGTCTGACATTGACATTGAAGAGAGGCAGGATGATGTTTCTGAGGTTGGAGATACACATTTTGACCCTAACAAAAGTCACGAATTGATTGCTACACTTGTGGAGAATTTAGCTGCAATGTTGTTGAAACTGGAGCATTTTGTTCATGTTCCAGCCACAGCAATAGATGAGTTTCTAGAAGAGCTGCATTATCTTTTAACCTCTGCTTCCTCCCCTCTCTCTGACAATAAGCTTCAAGAAGTGTTTGAGAAACATAATCTTGCAGTTGAGAAGTCAGTCCTTAACGACATTGCCAATGTAAATGCATTACACCCGTTATACACAGCTATTGGGAAAGGTGGGGTCCTAAGCACTGCATATCAATGCAAAAAATTTTATAACGATCAATTCAGTGTAGTTGAACCAGTTGAATACATTCTTGATGAAAAAGACGGGAAGTCTTTTCAGTATCTTCCATTATTACAGTCCCTCTAACACCTTCTTACTAGGCAAGATATTGTTAACAAAATAGTTAAAAAACACAAAAAGTTTATTGGATGGCAAACAGCTTTACACATCAAATAATGATGGTGATCACTTCAAAGGAAACAGCTTCTTTTCAGATGAAGCTATAAGAATTTCACTAACTTTATATTTAGATGACTTTGAAATATGTAATCCACTTGGTACTTCACGGAGGAAACATAAGCTTTGTGCTGTTTACTGGATTTTGAGCAATTTATCCCCAGGCTCTCACTCAGCGTTGTCTTCATCTACTTGGCTGTGTTGTGCAAAAGTGACAATGTGAGGCGTTATGGATACGATAAAGTGTTAGACCCTCTTTTGCATGACCTTTCAACTCTAGAACAAGATGGTATTTTTGTCCCTCTGCTTGGGCAGTCAGTGAAAGGCACAATTCAAGCTGTGGCGGCAGATAACTTAGGAGCACATGGCATCGCAGGTTTTCCTGAGAGCTTCTCTGGAGAGTATTTCTGCTGATTTTGTTTGGGGAGAAGTTCAGACATGCAGTCGAACAAGGTTTGGTCAAGTGTGTTTGACAGAAGAAGTAAAGATGATCATGAAACTCATCTTAAATTTGCAAATGAAAATGGTACTGGCTGTTGTGGTGTGAAAAAACAATGTGCTTTTAGTAAAATATTCATGTTCTTTCTGGCTACCCCCCAGATGTCATGCATGACCTTTTTGAGCTTGCACTGTGCTTAGATTTGCTTATAGCTAAGAAGTATGTAACATTGCAAACTCTTAATGAGTCAATACTGCATTTTCCCTACAAGGGGGTTGATAAAACCAACAAGCCTCATGTAATTCCCGGTTCATTTGTAGCCCAAAAAGCAGTTGGAATCTGTTGCTTATCTTGAGAGCAAGGTCTCTGAACACAGGCAGAAGTACCAACAACTCTTCCCTCATGTGAAACTGCAAAACACCAAACACCATTGTCTGGAGCATTACCCAGAAATGATTAAGCTGTTTGGTCCATGTGTACTGTTTTGGACCATGCACTTAGAAGCAAAGCACAGCTTTTTTAAAAAGGTTGGACGACACACAAATTGCTTCAGAAACATTCCCCTTTTCACTTGCAGTGAAACACCAAATCATGATTTCTTTTCATTTGAAAAAAAAACATCTAGTCTGGATAAATCTGCACTTGATGTGTGTAGTGTCTCAGTGGTAACCCTAGATGTTTTGAGAGCAGAAATAGCCCAGGCTATTCGAGGGACATATTCTGACAACAAGACTGCTACCAACAAGGTTTTCACCTTCAAAAAAGGTATGATCATTGTGCATGGATCTACTGGTGGCCTCCCTGTGTTTGGAGAAATAGTGCAGA
>JAMWET010005131.1:0-82288 GCA_024036415.1 Prochilodus magdalenae
GGGGACATGGTATAATAAACCACGTCTGATCTCTCCAGCCACACGTAGCAATAAAGCTAAAATCACCATAGGAGCACAAACTATACATCGGCTCCATGAAGTGGCGCCAGCGCCAGGAGGGCTGACTGCTGTGTGTGCACTTCACCGTATCAGGAAATTACCGCAGCTTGTGCAAGCCTAATGAAGCTCCGGCAGAATCTGAAGGAGCCTGTCATATTCACACAGCTAAGCGAAACTCCCGAAACCCAGTTCCGCCTCGTAATGCTGATGATTAGTGTGCTGTCTGTACGCTGCCCGCGTCAGCGTTCCGCACGCCGCACAATGAGGAACAGCGGCTCTGCCCTGTGGGCGTGTGGATGATGCAGCACCGCACTCTGACCAGGTCACTGATAGCTCACACTAACGCACTGATTAGTGTCTAAACCAGCTCGTTTCTGAAACGGCTACCAAAAAGATCAACCAGAGGCGGCCGCAAAGGATCAGAGCGAGCCCGTCAGACTGAGGTGGTGAAACGGCAAGGACAGAACCACCACTAAAACACAAAACTCGAAAAACGCAAAACCCCAGCAAAACAAACAACAGCGGAGAGTCAGCAGCAGAGACACACCAAGTTTCATCTGCTTAATCAACAGGACAAAAGAGGGATGAATAAACGACACATAGAGGACTGGGGGTCAGCATGTCTGGGGATTAGTTTGAGGAAACAACAAGGCTAAGACAAACAGACGAGTGCGGGTCAGACCAACACTGAATCTGTGTTTGGGGGTCGGCCCTAAGATGTGCAGCTGAGTCCATCAGTCGCGCAAAATAGAGAAGACAGGTGGGCACTCCTCCACCTCGCTCCTTCATCACGGGGAAAAGTCCGATCAACATGGGCGTATACCAGCACAGCATTCCAGAGGAAGGAAGAGAGGTAAAAGGACTAGAAGCGGAAGAAGGAGAGGTAAGAAGAAAAAGTAGAAGAAGGAAGAGAGGTAAAGGGAGGAGAAGTAGAAGAAGGAGAGGGAGGAGAAGAAGTAGAAGAAGGAAGAGATGTAAAGGAAGAGAAGTAGAAGAAGGAGAGGGAGGAGAAGAAGGAAGAGAGGTAAAAGGAAGAGAAGCAGAATAAGGAGAGGGAGGAGAAGAAGGAAGAGATGTAAAGGAAGAGAAGTAGAAGAAGGAGAGGGAGAAGAAGAAGTAGAAGAAGGAAGAGAGGTAAAAGGAAGAGAAGCAGAATAAGGAGAGGGAGGAGAAGAAGGAAGAGAAGTAGAAGAAGGAGAGGGAGAAGAAGAAGTAGAAGAAGGAAGAGAGGTAAAGGAAGAGAAGTAGAAGAAGGAGAGGGAGGAGAAGAAGTAGAAGAAGGAAGAGAGGTAAAGGAAGAGAAGTAGAAGAAGGAGAGGGAGGAGAAGCAGGAAGAGAGGTAAAAGGAAGAGAAGCAGAAGAAGGAGAGGTAAGAAGAAGAAGTAGAAGAAGGAAAAGAGGTACGCGATCTGTTTTGGGACAGGTGGGCCCCCTTTGGCTCACAGCGGATTGCCAGTGCCAGCAGTGGGCCAGCAGTGCCGTGTCTTTGCCAGGTGAGGCCCACATCTGCTTACTAGGTATTTAGTCTATTAAACTTATGCAGTGGTTAAAAAGTGGCAAAATCAATAAAACGCTGAAGAACCGTGTTGGGTATCGCCTTTGGCCAAACGTTTCATTTAGTTCAGCTTCGGCTGAAAATCGCCATGCCTAATTTGAGCCATATCGCCCACATCTGGCTGACACCTGGTGAGCTACCTGTGCTATACTCCAGCTTATGGAGCCGCTATACAACGGCTGGAAGCGTTTGCTTGGCCCTCTATACCTGATCTCCATCTTCTCTTGATCGTCTCTCTGATATACAGAGGAGCTCATGACGTGTATGACATACTCAGAAATATAATGATGCAACATCCCACATATTATCATCATAATGCCCGCTGCTGGTTCTGACCCAAAGCTTTAATCAGAAATTGCAGAAGTAGTGTTGCAGCCACCCGGGCCTGTCCGTTTCCCCCCACAGAGTAAACAACGCTGCACTCGAAATCACTAGACCTCCCATCAAAACACTGGAGCCGCATCGCCCGGCACTCAGTCGGCAAAGAGCGTTCAGCGTTGACGCCTGTCACCCAGATGTGTCGTCTGTTTTCCAGATGCAAGTCTAAATCGGCTCACTGTCAGACTCGGCAGCACCCTTCATACAGATCACTGTGTATCTGATTCTCTAGCAAAGCTGTGAGCTCAGTGGGAACAGTTTCCACGCAGACGCAGATCGGTCGCAACTCCTTTGAGTGTTCAGTCACAACCAGGGCTGCGACAAGCGACAGTCGAATAATCTGCCAACCACTGAAACGACTAGTCGATTATTCGGAGTATGCAGCCATCAGCTTTCTGCTTTTGGTAACTGATAACGAAGAGCATAAAGACCAGCACCGTGTGGAAACTGTGTTAATGAACTTTCCTGCTGATATCAAAGGGATGAATTAAACTCCTCTATCTTCTCCTGACGACGTTCAAAAGCAGAAAGGAGCACAGTAGCAGCATCACACTACCAGCTTCCCCTTCAATCTAAACCTGAATCTAATCTGCAATCTAAACCTCAATCTAATCTTTAATCTAAACCTCAATCTAAACCTCAATCTAATCTTTAATCTAAACCTCAATCTAATCTTAATCTAAACCTCAATCTAATCTTTAATCTAAACCTCAATCTAAACCTCAATCTAATCTTTAATCTAAACCTCAATCTAAACCTCAATCTAATCTTAATCTAAACCTCAATCTAATCTTTAATCTAAACCTCAATCTAAACCTCAATCTAATCTTTAATCTAATCTTTAATCTAAACCTCAATCTAGTCTTTAATCTAAACCTCAATCTAATCTTTAATCTAAACCTCAATCTAGTCTTTAATCTAAACCACAATCTAATCTTTAATCTAAACCTCAATCTAGCCTTCAATCTAAACCTCAATCTAGTCTTTAATCTAAACCTCAATCTAGTCTTTAATCTAAACCTCAATCTAATCTTTAATCTAAACCTTAATCTAAACCTCAATCTAATCTTTAATCTAAACCTTAATCTAAACCTCAATCTAATCTTTAATCTAAACCTCAATCTAAACCTCAATCTAATCTTAATCTAAACCTCAATCTAATCTTTAATCTAAACCTCAATCTAAACCTCAATCTAATCTTTAATCTAATCTTTAATCTAAACCTCAATCTAGTCTTTAATCTAAACCTCAATCTAATCTTTAATCTAAACCTCAATCTAGTCTTTAATCTAAACCACAATCTAATCTTTAATCTAAACCTCAATCTAGCCTTCAATCTAAACCTCAATCTAGCCTTAATCTAAACCTCAATCTAAACCTCAATTTACGTACAGTCTCGTCTCGGCAATTAGTTGCCAACTAATTTTGGTCAAGTCGATTAATCGTTGCCCCCTAGTCAAAACAAATCAAGCCTTACTAGTCTTCCCTATAACCTCTCCTCCACCAACATGGAGCGGGGTCTGTTCCGGCTTGCGCCCTTAACCGTGGAATAACCGCCCAGACACTCGCAGGTCATCTATACGCTCCACCGAACTGGTGCTGCTGTTTACTACCCCAGTGCAGCGCCCTCTGTTGGTGTCCGTGTCATATCCATTGACATTCCTTGGTTCCAATAAAAACTGAGCAAAGGCAGACTGGTTGACTGAAAAGCACAGAAGGCTCTACGAGGCTTGAAGGGAGCCCGTTCAGGAACGGTTCTCATCTCCTCAGTGTCCTGAACAGCTGTATCCCTTTCAGATCTCCAGAGCGTTGAGGTGTCCTCTCACAGTGGAAGGATGGACAGAAGCACCCGTGGATGTTCTCAGAGGCAGGAGTGGAGCTTGATGTTCTCCTTCCTCTCACGAACGAAACTTTTAAGGGCTGTTGATTGGATAAGCTGTACCAGGCATATTACCGATCACGGCGTAGGAGCAGAGGTCTACCGAATCCGATCCTGGAAGAGTCTGATTCCTGAGGTTACACTATTCAAATCAAACTAAACTCAAACCGACAAGCGATCAGAGAAGGCGTCCTGCTTTATACTCACTCCGGGCTTCCCCTCCATCTCTCTCTCTCTCTCTCTCTCTCTCTCTCTCCGTAGCACGGGGAATACAGATTCCTCAGCCTCGTAAACGCATGTGTGTGGGGTGTGTGTGTCTGTGTGTCTCGGGGCTGGGTTGAGTCTGGGAAAACATGAAAAGCATTCCAGACGCTCTCCTCCTTCTCCTCCCCCCAGCGTGTGTGCACTCCCCCAACACCTCCCAAACTACACACGCTCTCTCCACACACCCCCGTACACACCTCCACGTGCTGACTCAGCGCAAAAGCCCCATACAGCCCCTCCTCAATAAATCCTCAATTAGGCCATTCAGTGTTCAGCTTAGGTTCAGTGCTGGCGTGGAGACACACAAGCTCGGTGTCGGCCCATGGTCAGACACGGTCCGGGAATCCTTTCGTCAGGAAAGATCATCTGACTGAGAACAACAACAACAACAACAACAACAACAACAACAATGGACTAACAGACCCAGAGGAAAGCAAACAGGAAGTACTGAATCTCAGCCAGGAAATATCCGACCAGTCAAAAGTTTAGACACACCCATCCACACGGATGGTCGCTGGTCGCTGGTGACCCTAAAGACTCCACAAGCTTACACTTAACAGTTCTAACCAATGAGATGACAGTACATATCCTGATATGCCATATTTACATTTACGGCCTTCAGCAGACGCTCTAATCCAGAGCGACTTACTACCGTGCTCAGTGTTCCGCTGGATAATGTTTCCCAGCTAGTGCAGGATAGTTAGAGTCTAAAACTCCCATGAGCTCAGACACCGCCCGGACATGGGCCAGTGCTGATAGCTAGGAAGATCAATACACAGACATATATAAGCATAAATGCACTACCTGGCAACCCAACCCAGAGCTCGTATACATATACGTATCACAGTATGATATTTCTCCATATCTCCAGCTCTAATATATATTTAGTAGCTCATGAAAACATTTCCTCTCTTATGTAGCACCGTGTAAAAGCTGTTCCTCTTTCAGGTTAGTGAATATTCATGATGGACCGACCAATAGAATCGCTCCAAATCTGCTTAGTAATAAACCCTGTTGTATATCAGCCTCCACTGCAGGTTAACACAGCTGGTTCCTCCTCCTGTACAGCTCCATTCTGGAGGTGTTGAAGGTGGACTGTATAATCCCATGGGTGCTATTTTATAGTTTGGTGTCATAGGGAGAACCTTCTATGAGCAGCCGTGTCTAAACTTTTGACTGGTACTGTATGTTATGCTGAGCTACAAGCAGTCCTGTGACGGCCAGACTGGTTACAGTCTGCATTTCCTCATCATCCTCCGCAGGATGGCAAACTAACAGCATCCCTGGGCAGTACCCAGTCAGTCAATGCCACCTGGCTCGTCACTCTCGATGTGCTTGTGTACTACACTCCTATAACCAGAGAGCAGAACAGTGCAGCAGTCACATGCAAGTTAACTCTACAGTATTACAGGGCAGGAAGACTATCAGCTCCCCAGACAAACAACGAGGCGACTTGCGGTGGTAGTAACTCCAGCCTCCTGTAGATGGCGCTACATGAGGATTTAATCCCTTAATAATCCCACAGTGGGGAAATGTAGTCTCGGCATTTAACCCATCCGTGAAGTGAAACACCAACAAGCACACTCACTAGTGAACACACACACACTAGGGGGCAGTGAGCGCACTTACCCGGAGTGGTGGGCAGCCCTATCCATGGCGCCCGGGGAGCAGTTAGGGGTTAGGTGCCTTGCTCAAGGGCACCTCAGTCGATACTGTCAGTTCAGGGAATCGAACCAGCAACCCTCCGGTCACAAGGCTGGTATCCTAACCTCCAGCCCACGACTGCCCCCATGAGGCTAGAAGTCTCAAGCATCCGAGTTAAACGGACCTCCAGACAGAACCGAGCCGATACAGCGAGCCAGACAGACAGCAGCTTCTTCAGACAACGCACGCCAACACTCACTCTCACGCTTTTCCCTCTAGCTCGCTCTCTCAGAGCACACGCCGGTATTCTCCCAACACAGACCCCAATTTTACAACATCGCAAACAAACCCGACCAGCGTGAAGGGAGGCACTCTCTGGGAATGCAGCAGACATGACGGCTGGGAGTTTTTTTTGTTTTTTTTATTGCTACTACACTAAAGTCATATTGTGCTGTTGGTATGTCTGCGGGGATAAAATGTCTGGTGTTAAAAATATTCAGTGTTCAGTATATATATTTAAACTGCAGTTTAGTAATAGCTTTTAGTTTTTAACCGGAAAAAAAAAACATGCAGCCTATTTCATTTATTCAACAGCAAAATTAAAGAAACACCGTGAAAAAAAATCGTCCAAACGCTTCATTTTTACTCGGTTTCGCGCCAGATCTGTTCATTCCAGTGCAACCCTGGTTATGACCCCAATAACCCAAGCACTGTACTTTAACAGCAGGTAGTCCATCACTCGCGGCTGACTGAAGCAAGCAGACACGGTGCTGAAAGAGAAGATTCCAAGCTCATTTTGAATTTCAGCTGTCACCTTTAAGTCTATAGGGATTCTGTGTTGGGATCCGAGCTGGATGGAAGGTCGTTACCGCGTGTACAGGGTCACAGGAAGACAAAAAGCACTGTTGCCTGGTGCCCGACATCTACAGCTACCGGCAATCAACACAGACGGTGTGAATGTGGCGCGCGGCTTTTAGATTCGCCCGGCAGTCCGCCGTCTTTCACTGCGCAAGTAACCCCTTAATGGCCGCGCTTGTTAAACTGCGGTGGGACTTGGGTGTAGTGCACGATACATGATATCACAAGCCCACAGTGAAGACTCGAAGCTGTTGACCCAGCGCGTAGGGCGGACTGTGTAAAATGGCATGTCATTAATTACGTAATTGTGAAATTACACTCCAATAGCACAGCTAATTAGCGCTAAGACCTCCAGGGCTACTCGGGCTGCCTCTTCCAGACACTCTCCAGAACACATCAGGTCAACTGTACTATTACTGCTTCAGTCCAGAGGCCTCACAAGCCTGACCTCTCTCTCTGAGAGGACTCTGAAGTTCCCTTTCATGTCCATGAATCTGACAGGTAATCAAAAAATCGAGTTTAGAACATCGCTGCGGCTCTGTCCTGTTATTTACTCCGCCTGGCGATCCGGTCGGCTCGAATGCTCCATCCGGAACCATCATTAAAAACGTCACCGCTCGGTTGAATCAGTCCACCGTACTTATTTGGCCGAACACCGAATGTTTTTTATTTATTTATTTATTTATTTAATAAATAATTAATTTAGGTTGACGAACATTCAGTGCATCCCTAGTTGTGCCCATGGCCCAGCCGGTTGGCCAAACAGCGACCCTAAGAGGAAGCCCAGCAACCCGATGTGCCACGATCTATAGCAAAAGACGTGATCTAAATAAAACTCAACTTAATTGAGCTGACTTGAAGTGAATGGGGCAGTAATGGAGTTCATTCTGGGTGAAAGCACCACAGGCGGTCGTCCGGGAGGGTGGTGGGGGTTGGGTGGGTGTCCTCTCTGGAGCAGCAGTCAGGAGGAAAAGCCTCTTTAGCAGAAAAAACAATTACGGCTGACCCCCTGACACAACACGGGCAGCCCAGCAGCAAAAGCCACTCTGTCACTTTAATTACTCCTAACAGGAGTGAAACGGAGAGAGACAAATGGACGACTGACCCCGACGTTCCTGATCTGGAAGCTGCGTTTCCAGCCCCCCGCTCAGGGGGGGAATTTCTACCGATCCGCTTTTCCAGAATTCAATCTCTCCGATGTAAACAGAGATGAAATAGAAGAGTGGCCTGATGTGAAACGCTCTGCTCTACAAACACTTTCTGAGTCAGACCTGCTCACAGTGGCGGTGATGGGAACCAGATGTCCGAAGAGCGTAAAGGTCCAAAAGCTTCAGAGCTCAGAGAAAGCCATTACACCCAGCGGGTTGTATCGTGACTCCGAGGTGCAGTTCCGGGATGAATCCTGGTTTTTAAATCCGGTCATGGTGGAGAGGTCCATACAGGGCCCTGTCAGGCCAAACACTCACCACCACCCCAACACACAGACACGTGCAGGGTCACAGGTCACGTCCCGCACTCAACTAAAGGACTTCATTCAGGCTGTAGGACACCTCAACCTCAGGCTGCCATCACCACCACTGTGGAGAGGTCTCGGTGGAGTTCACTAGAAAGAACCGTTTCACACTGAACCACTGTGAATGAATGTCAATCTCGACTACGGAATCCAGGAACGGCTGGGAAAATTTGATGGGACAGGAATGAAAGAGTTCAGCTCCGTGTTCAGTGCCAGCAGTTCAGCCCAGGGGCAGATTCCCGGCTATACTGACCATTACGTTACTAAACACACGTCTATTTATTTTCTAGGCAGCGCTTTTACACACGCTATCTGACGTTCTCATTAGAACGCAGTAACTTAGAACCCAGATGCTTTATGCTGAACACCGTGTGGACACCAGTCAACTCCTGACAGCGGCGCGTCGATAACATATTCTACATAGGTTCAAAGTCAATACCAATACTTTACTGGTCATCAATATCGATAAGGTTTCATTCCATACCTTCTTCCAAACTCAAAGTGGGTGTGGCTTATAGCAATAATGAGTTTATATAGTGACCAGAATGAATGATAGACTAGAAGAGCTCACACACACACACACACACACACACACACACACACACACACATATACACACACTCACACACACACACACATATACAGACACACACACACACACACACACACACACACACATACACACATATATACAGACACACACACACACACACATGCACGAGCACACACACAAACACACACACACACGCACGCACACACACATACACACACACACACACACACACACATACACACACAAACACACACACACACACACACACATATACAGACACACACACACACACACACACACACACATACACACACACAAACACATACACACATATATACAGACACACACACATACACACACAAACACACACACACACACACACACATATACAGACACACACACACACACACACACACACACACACACACATACACACATATATACAGACACACACACACACACACACACATGCACGAGCACACACACAAACACACACACACACGCACGCACACACACATACACACACACACACACACACGCACGCACACACACATACACACACACACACACACACACACACACACACACACACATACACACATACACACACAAACACATACACACACACACATACACACACACACACACAAACACATACACACACACACACAGACACACACACATATACATACACACACCCATATCACACTCACACACATACATTTATATATATAAACATAGCCTATGTATATACACACACACATATATGCTCTACGTTTATAGAAAGTAGCTTCTAATAACAGATTTATTTTGCTGTTATGTAACTGTGTATGTGGATAAACGGAGCTGGTCTGGGGTTTAATATTGTGTATATATATTTATTATCTAATGTGTGTATTTTGTATTAAAGTACTTTAAGGAACTACACACCTAAGATCTCCCTCAGCCTCACACCTGTGTAAATGTGATGAGATCTTCAGGTGACTAATTATTGACGTTGTATTTTTTCATACTCTATAATATGCAGGTCATTCTGCTGGGAATAAAAACATAATAATAATAATAATATTTATTTTTAAAATAACTATAAACATAAATGACGTAACCCCAAACATGCCCCATAATTACTACTGTCCCTGAGAACCTACAGGCTGAAGCAGTGGCCCTGGCTGGCTTAACAGTCGCCGAGCTAGCCTAGTTAACTTTCAGTAGTCACTATTAATAGCTATGAGGCTAAATAAAGGCAGCATGCCGTCAGACAAGGCACAAGGGAGCTCAGTATGCGCAATGCGGGCTAGTACAAACCCAAACTCTGAACGCAACAAACTACGTGTGGCATTAAACAGACCTAACAGACCACCGGATATTAAACACCAGCTTCCTTACTGAGAGGCAGCCCCTTACCTGCCGGGCGAGACGAGGGGGAGGACGAGGGTCCGGTGTAAGAACAGCATGCGCTCCAAACGATAACCACCACACCAACCTCACAGCGGTGCTCAGGTCTACCAGCTCACAGTTCAGCCAACCAGAGACCTTCACATCCTGGCAGGAGAGAAGACGACTCAGCCTAACCGATACTCTAGACTAATCAGTCAACCATGCACATCCAGAACTCACACGAGAGAGAACGCACAGCCCACAGCCGGCTGGAAACTCTACAAAGGGAAAGTCCCTGCAGCTGTCTGGGGACTGAACTCAGGGTTAAGTGGAGTCTAGATCTGCTCAGAGTGACTATGGGCTCAAGCCCACATGGGAGCCCTGAACCACACCCCGCATCCCTACACGTCTTGGAGAGAGGGATAATTAAGTAGAGTGGGAGGTGAAGAAGGACCACCAGGGTGGAAAAGAAAGTCGACCTACACCAAAAAGAGCAACAACTGCCAGACGGGTGTTTCAATGAGTAGGGGAAGTTTGTGGAATCTGCATTCAATATTCATAAACGCGGGATTTTATCAACTCGATTATGTGTCGCCCAAAAAAACCTCAAATATTTACTTATTAAAACTTTTAAAAATATTTACTAATTAAAATATTAAATAATAAAATATTTACTTATTAAAACTTAAAAAAATATTTACTTATTAAAATATTAAATAATAAAATATTTACTTATTAAAACTTTAAAAAATATTGACTAATTAAAATATTAAATAATAAAATATTTACTTATTAAAACTTTAAAAAATATTGACTAATTAAAATATTAAATAATAAAATATTTACTTATTAAATTATTACAAATAAAAAGATTAACTATTAAAATATTACATTTAAAAAATGTTGACTTATTAAAATATTGGGAGAAAAAACCCTTAGTAACAATTAAAAATATAAATGTTTATATATTAAAATATTAAATAATAAAATATTTACTTATTAAATTATTACAAATAAAAACATTGACTTATTTAAATATTACATTTTAAAACAGTTGACTGATTAAAATACTGAAAATAAAAACACTTATTAAAATATTAAACATATAAATGTTTTTATATTAAAATATTACAGAAAATAATTACTTATTAAATTATTACAAATAAAAAGACTGGCTTGTATAAATATTAAACATTAAAATATTGAATTATTAAAATCTGAAAAATAAAATCACGTACTACTTATAATATTAAACATATAAATGTTTATTTATTAAAATATTAAAAAGAAAAATATTTATCCAATATAATATATAGGACAGTAAAAAAGGGCATCCACTCCTGGTGAGGTGAAGGTTCGGTCAGTGATCGATTTTAAGGAGCTAAAAATTCCAATGGCTGATAATACAGGCAGTAATGTACCGTAATTTAATATTCATATTTTATACTTTGCTTTTAGTGCTTTACTGACAGATATGACAGCTTTGGTGGTGCCTACCAAGAATTCATTTATTCATTTGCTCGACCTCTATTAATTAATAACAGTTAATAATAATATATTAATAACAATATATTAATAACAATACGACAACAGTGTGACGACTGCCTGGTAACACTGATATCAGTCCTGCAATAAACCAGTCAAGATCCTCCATAAACTTCACACTCACATTCCCGAGACAGAATCTTCAATACGCAGCCCGAAACGAGCCGATCCTCAGATTCGTTATGGAGGGCACATTCATTTATGCTTTAATTGCTTGACACCAATTCAACCACTGAAACTAATTTAGCCATCTAAAATTGGTTGGCAATTTGGGAACTCAATTATCATCAGTTACCTAAATGGATCTGGTAGCCACACACTTAACGTGCGGTTATTATCCTGGCGTTCCTGAGACGGCTCTGCTAAGAGGGAAATTCAGGAAAAACAAACACGTTTATTTAATATAAGAACAGAAAACGGCCGCCTTCGTTATCCCAACTCATCACCGTTCACCCCAACCGGTAAACCTGGCTCAGCCCTTAACACCAAACTCAGAGCGAGCGGCTTGAAGGAAACCAGCCCTTCTCCACTATTTCATTTTTTATATTATTATATTTAATTTAGTTACATTTAAAAAAAAATTCTCAAAACAATAAAGTACAGTCATTTTCAAAAACACTAACCAAACACGTCATAGGTAACTCAGTATTCCATTTCTATTTCTACAATGTGCAATAAAAACTCAGTAGTCTATTTCTACTTCTACTATTTATATTTTCTGTAACTTTTTGTATATAGATCTTATTTATTATCTGTTTTCTGACACTTCTGTTCTTTCCTCTGTGCTGCTGTGGCATTGTAAATTTCCCCACTGTGGGATCAATAAAGGATTCTTATCTTATCTTAATTAAGATAGAAAAAATTCTTAAACAATTAAAATAATAAGCAAATATTTTTTAATATTTTAAAATAAAAGCAGGATTAAAAATATGAAGTGAAAGTTTGATATCAGCAGGGAGATAATTCACAGTTATGGGGCGGGGTTAAGATATATACCACTTTCATTATTAAATGTTATCAATGTTTTTGCAACTTCATGTAAGTTTAGGGTTAAAGTGTTGGCGCTCGACCTAAACAGCTAACTGCACATCAAACACAGCACGAATCTGGGCCTCATATTCTTATAGTGTTAATACTGTTCACTGAAAACATTTTCGTCTGATGTTCAAAAAACTTTATATATTTCATGTCGCTGTACAACTTTTTAAAGTTCGAATCACAAATCTGGACCGAAAATAACAATCCAATTTAAATTCAATACTTAAATAAGAGTTCATATTTAGACTAATTTAGACTGAAATTCAAATAAGTTAACAGAATGTAAAACACAAAACTGAAAGATAAGAACTCTTACATCCATACCTGCATGGGAGTCCGAAAGACTAAAGAAAGACTAAAGCAGTGGTCCTACTATATTGCACAGTTTAGTGTAACACGGTCTAGTTTAGTTTAACACGGTCTGGTTTAGCTTAACACGGTCTAGTTTAGTTTAACACGGTCTAGTTTAGTGTAACACGGTCTAGTTTAGTGTAACACAGTCCAGTTTAGTTTAACACGATCTAGTTTAGTGTAACACGGTCTAGTTTAGTGTAACACGGTCTAGTTTAGTTTAACACAATCTAGTTTAGTGTAACACAGTCTAGTTTAGTGTAACACGGTCTGGTTTAGTGTAACACGGTCTAGTTTAGTGTAACACGGTCTAGTTTAGTTTAACACGGTCTAGTTTAGTTTAACACGGTCTGGTTTAGTGTAACACGGTCTAGTTTAGTGTAACACGGTCTAGTTTAGTGTAACACGGTCTAGTTTAGTTTAACACAATCTGGTTTAGTGTAACACAGTCTAGTTTAGCGTAACACGGTCTAGTTTAGCGTAACACAGTCTAGTTTAGCTTAACACTGTCTAGTTTAGTGTAACACAGTCTAGTTTAGCTTAACACGGTCTAGTTTAGCGTAACACTGTCTAGTTTAGCGTAACACAGTCTAGTTTAGCTTAACACTGTCTAGTTTTGTGTAACAAAGTCTAGTTTAGCTTAACACTGTCTAGTTTTGTGTAACAAAGTCTAGTTTAGCTTAACACGGTCTAGTTTTGTGTAACACAGTCTAGTTTAGTTTAACACGGTCTTGTTTAGTGTAACACGGTCTAGTTTAGTGTAACACGGTCTAGTTTAGTTTAACACAATCTGGTTTAGTGTAACACAGTCTAGTTTAGTTTAACACGGTCTTGTTTAGTGTAACACGGTCTAGTTTAGTGTAACAGGGTCTAGTTTAGTTTAACACGGTCTAGTTCAGTGTAACACGGTATAGTTTAGTATAACACGGTCTAGTTTAGTTTAGCACAGTTAAGGTTAACATGGTCTAGTTTAGCACAATTTAGTTTTGTTTAACAGGTTAGTTCAGCACAGTTAAATTTAAATTTAACACTCACTAGTTTAGTTCAACACGGTTTAGTTTTACACAGATTAGTTTAACACAGGTCTTCTTAACATAGTTTTGTATTAACACCGTTTACTTTAACAGTTTAGTTTAACACAGTTTAGTTTGACGTGGGTTAATTTAACAAAGTTTAGTTTAACAAAGTTTATTTTTACAGTCTAGTTTAGTTTAACATGGTTTAGTTTTACACAGTTTAGTTTAACACCATTTAGTTTAACAAAGTTTAGTTTTACACAGTTTAGTTTAACACCATTTAGTTTAACAAAGTTTAGTTTAACACAGTTTAGTCTGATGAGGTTTAATTTAATAAAGTTTAGTGTAACCAAGCCAATTAAAGTTTATCATTCCACATCCTATACAACCTCCTGGACTAACCTGCTCATTATTCATTGCTCATTATTAAATCTGTATTATTCTCTACACTGTAAAAATGCTAAAAAAGTAACTAACCAAAACCGCAGGTTCACTGAAACTCAGTAATAGGTACAAAAACGCACAATTATAAATCACAGACTCCTTTACCTGGTAGCCTGATGCCAGAACCACAGCGGTCGCATTACTGTTGCATTTTCCCCCAGGGTGCTTTTATAGCACAATACAAACTAAATATTTATTTACAGCTTCTGATTATTAATGACTCATTACTCTAATGATTTAATATGCACATGGCTAATCCCTTTATACACGCATACGTACCTACGTACAAAACATGGCTGTCGTCTAGCCCCTCGAGTCTGAGCTTTCAAACAGCACAACACAACAGGTGGCAAAGCTCACATTCTCCAGAGCACCTAAAGCACCTGAAGGAACAGACCTCAGCCAGATCACGCTCACCTGTGCTCAGAACATTAGCCGGCCCTCCATATCCCTCTGGCCAAAACCCAAACCCACCATCCACACACAATAGATAAAAGGGCGCCTATTAGAAATGACGGAGGAGTGTGGAAAGCATGAGCGTGAGAGAGAGAGAGCAAAGAAGAGAGAAGAGAGATCCTACCGAGTCCTGACCTGGCCTGGCACGCCGCTGAACAAATCCAGGTTTAAACGGATGGATTAACAGAATGGTTATTAGAATGTCATCAATGGAGTCGCTCTTCATGCCAGAGCAGCTCACACAGGAAGTCCAAACGCAGCTATTCCTAGACGGGGCAGCGTGTCAGGAGAGGAACAATGTGCTCCCCAGACTTCCCTGCAGGAATGAATGCTCCACTATGTAGCTGTAAATAATGAAACTCACCATATGATGACTGTATGAATCAGACTGAGCTAATAGAGATTAGATTAAGATTAGATTAACCCTATCCTTATCCTGAAAGTATGAGCGTAGAGAACATCAAAGTCCTCAAGTTGAGTAAACAAGATAGCTTTTTTTTTTAATTATGCAAAATAAGTCTTTAAAACGAATATGTGAATAAAGAATAACATTTTTTGAAAAAAGTCTGAAGTTGCTAATTTATAAAAAAAATAATCACTAATTTTATTAGACACTTTTAACTGAAGTTTAATTAATTTGTTGTTTGTATTTTTAAAAAAAAACACTGAGTAAAAAAAAAAAAAAAACACTTATTGATTTAAACTTTAAAAGTTATGAATTGTTCAACATCAAAAAAGGCAGAGAACTTCCATATAAATAGACATATACACAGAATCCTCAACGACCCAGTATATAACATACAGCACATACAAATACCAAGTTTACAGGAGAGGCCAAAAACCGAATTCAATTCCTATGTAAGTCAATGGAGCCAGACTTTTCCCCAAGTGATTTTGGGCCATTTCTGTTGGTCCATTCAGCATGAAATTTTCACACTGTGTGAACGACAGATCATGTGATCGAATGAGGCATAAAAGTGAAAATCGACAAAAAAAAAAATTTAATGGAGATATTTCATTGGATACTGACGATAAGTAACTAAAGGAGCCGTTAACAGAAATCCTCACTGTGTTTTTCCAGACACATGAACAATTCTTCATAAACATGCTGTGTGATGGAGATTAATACATTTAATAAAGACAATTAATAAACAACTTCCCCCATGTGTGGAAGACATCTGCCCAGCTACTGGTCTTTAATGGGTCAACTAATAGGGCTTAATGAATCTCAGGGTTTCCCATATACAGCTAGTATATATCCACAGTGTAAACGAGAGATCATGTGACTGAATGATGCATAATCGACCAAAATAATGGAGCTCCATGTTTTGCATTGGACAGCGGCCATATACAACCATTATACCAGCTTCCATTCTTTTCAGGATCGTTCCTCCCAGTTTCCTGATAGAAAGCCACATGCCGGTTCACCGGGATTTGAAATAACGCATGGTGCTGTGTGACGTATGATTCTGATCACAACTACAAACCGAACCCTGTGTTTTCCCTCGGCGTCTGTAGTGACTACGAGGCGGCTTACGACATGGGCTGGTCTGTCTGAAACTGCTTCCACCTACATGATGTTTATGGGGAATCCACACTGCTGATCTTCTACACATCCGGTAAAACCAAGCCTGCTGGGCAGACATCTCGGGAATCCCCCACAGAAGTGCTATTCAGAAGGCACCGAGAGCCGTGTGGGCCCTGTTTCCCAAGCCAACCACTCACTGCTCCTCCAGTGCAGGAGTCTTTCTGGATGGAGAATGTGACTGGGGGGAACGCATTCCTGAGCCTGAGCCCTGCCGTATAGCGATCCGCTCACTGCCCACACAATTGGCCCCTCTTTCTGAATCGGAGCTGGCCACGGGGGCTACATACCTCTCATACAAGTTTGTATACCGCATCTCTTTGCACACACTGATCCATATTCTCGTCCATGAATACTGAATGTCTGTACTTAATACCGTTTCATCCAAACACACGCTCGGTTATACGGCCCCAGGAAAGTGTAGGCCTCATAGAGGCGCTCTAGTTCTCCCAACTTCAGTGGAAGCAGAATGAAGCACCTCAACATTGGGATCTTGCTTTTGAAAACAAGCTCCCAAGACTGGGAACACAGTGACTCGGTTACTCTCAGTGCCTCCTCCATGGATAACCTACAATCAGCTGGCCGTGAAATAGTCACAGAGCATTTATCGAGCACCTTCATGGAAAGGAAACCTGGCCTAACGCTGAGTCTGAAACGCTTCGTAAGACTCATAGTTAAGACAATAGGAATGGAGCGACGGAACGAACGATGAGAGGACATTTGAATTTGCCAGCCCATGGCATACCGAGCAGGTTAAAACCGTCACCGTCCAAACAAAAACAAGCATGTCCAAAATACCAGCTTTACAGGAACGGCCAAACACCAAGTTAGTTCTAGTCTAAGTCAATGGAACCGAATGGACTTCTACACAAGTAATTGTGGGTCATTTCTGTTGGTCCATTCATCATGAAATGTCCACACAGTGTAAACAACAGATCATGTGATCAAATGATGCCTAAAAGTTTCCAAAGTGGTTGACCAAAAAAAAAAAAAAACTGAGCTACATGTTTTTAATTGCACAGCGATGACATATCTATATGACTAAAGGAGGCATCATCAGAAATCTTCACTTTGTGTTTCAGACGTATGAAACAATCCTTAATAAATATGTGATGGAGATGAATACAATTTCATTTTCCTGTTCCCAGAGGTCAACTAATAACTAATAACTAATAACTAATAACTAATGAATATCATCAATATCAATGAATTTCTCATATACACACTACACTTACAATACTATATACCATACTATACATTATATCATATCATATCATACTATATTATATCATATCATACTATATTATATTATATTGTACTATACTATATTATATTGTACTATATTATATTATAATATATTATATTATATTGTATAATATTATATTACATTAATTATATTTATTGTATTGTATTGTATTGTATTGTATTATATTATATTATATTATATTATATTATATTATATTATATTGTACTATATTATATTATATTTTATTATATTATATTATATTATAATCCCATCTGAACAATTCCTTATTGCCATTTTGTCAATTTCCAAATTCCCAAATATTTTCACAGTTTAGGTATAAACAAAGGATACAGTTCACATCTGAAGCCTCATCAGCTGCTTGTGTTTTAAGATTTCTACTGTTCGGGCCAGCATGATCGTTAAAACCTCTTTATAAAAACACAATGCTTCTCACTCTAAAAACAACACGCCCTACTTTACGACTGCAGAAAAGGCTACTCAGATTAGTCTGGAAATCCACATACGTCTGAAAACACTACCTGCACCCTCCATCCCCAACACCATAACAGGGGAAATACTGAACACTGGTGTGCTTTTATTTCCCTAATAAAATAATAATGGTTGATTTTTATTATGAACATCTCAGTTCTGTTCTGATCAATCAAGCATCTCCAAAACGGCAAATACAACTCTACCTAATTTAACTTAAGTCAATGGAACCAGACAGACAGACAGACAGACAGACAGACAGATAGATAGATAGATAGATAGATATACAGACAGACAGTGAGATAGACAGATAGACAGATAGATATACAGACAGACAGACAGTGAGATAGACAGATATAGCACTATACTGTGGACCTGGACTTCTCTCTCTCCACAAACCCTGAGCATACGAGACCTGGTCAATTCCCCTATGACACTTTCTCTGCCAGTGGTGTATGGCATGGTCAGTGGCTGACATGAAAGAGGAAAAACGAATGGGTGTTAATCTCTGGGCGTTGTCTATCTGCACAGGTTCTACACGACAGTCTGCCTAGCATACAAGGTGACTTGATGAATTAGCCCATTATTTCCATCGAGGAGAGGAAGAAGGAGGTCAGTAGAACAAGCAGCGCGGAAGTACTACTGCGAGCACTCGTGTGCCTACACGTCTCGGCGCTGAAGAGCCGCTCTGGCCAGGTGCAAGGTTCACAGCAGTGAAGTGGCTGTCTAATTAGCGTACAGCGCATGTTCAGCATGTGCTCGTCCTGCTCTACTGTCCTCCACTTCAGGTATCCTAGATACATCATTCAAACAGCCTTTGAAGGGGAGATGAAGCATCTCGCACCGAGACGGAACCGCAGATCGTCTCATTTCATCTCATTATTGGATAGAAACTGCTCCATTTTTACCTCCAGCTGAAGCAGCACATCAATGGTAAAGCTGCTAAGTGGGCTGAAACGTGGGAAATCGTCTTCATCACTTAATAATAATAATAATAATAATAATACCAATAATGATCATAAAACATTTATAACAAAATAATAGTGAAATAAAAATATCAACAAACCAATCCAGCAAAAAGAAAAACAAGTATCTCCAAAATGGCAACTTTCCAGGAAAGGCCAAAAATCTAATTTAATTCTAATGTAAGTCAATGGAACCAAAATAATTTCCATGGAGGTTTGGGCCACCTCTGTTGGTCCACTTATTATGAGATTCCCACACAATGTAAACAGCAGACCATGTGACCAAATGATGCATAAAAGTAAAAAAATGCCAAAGAAATTGGGAATTTGGGGGATTTTCATCAGACAGAGATGATATATGACTGTGATGTCACATACCAGCAATACCAGTGTAATGCCATTCATTTTAGATTTGCTTTAAAACAACAACAACAAAAACAACAACCTACAATGACTATGCAGTGTATTAGACATACTGGAGTCTTTATACCACAGTCCACAGCTGCACGTGCACGTTAATATTAGCTAATTCAATAAATAATTAATTCATCATTAATAAGAAGCTGTGATAGTGGGATGTGGATCCAGGACCAGCGCCACCCACACTGCTCACAGACGTCCTATAAACTTATCTACTGTACCTCCACCGCAGGATATCGGGCTTATTAACTAAATGGTGGAGTTTTCTCCCAAAGCCTTTATATAATATGGGCCTAGTGACGACACTGATAAAGTCATGGGAACTCGAAAAGGAAACGTCATCAGCAAGGACGAGCAGCCTCAGCCATCAACAAAACATTATCACACCCGAGCTGAAAAACTGACCAGCCTGGAGCTTCTGGACGGAACCCCAGAGAGAGCCAGCCCCGGGAAGAGCCCGCTGAGAGGGGCTCGGGACGGCGACTGGGCGCTGATGAAGTATCGGCGCTAATGGGAGGGTAAACGCCCGTCAACCACTTTGGAAATAACATCAATCCACACATACACACTGCGAGCAGGGGAGAAAAGTGTTGACAGTGAAGATACGGTCTAAAACCTCCGAACCGGACCCCCCGGGCGAGCTGGGTCCGGCACCGAACACCGTGAAGGCTTATACGGCATGTGGGATAGAGCTGAGGAGCGAAAGCTGCGACCTACCTTGGCAAATTTGTCGAATTTGAAGCAGACCTCAGTACTTTTCGCAGGACCTGGCCGCCATTTCGATGCTCTCTGTGCGCATGCGCGGCACGGAAAGCAGCGTTACGTGGTGGGTTTTCCGCGCGTGGTGGTGTTTGCCCTTTCCCACCCGCTTTCCGGCAGATTCCCCCGCTCCTGTGTGGCGGCTGGAGGGAGACTCGCGGGCAGGCCTGCTGAATCACTACAGAGACGTACCTCTCTATAGGCGAACTACGGTTTCCGCCGTCCAGCCGATGTGGTTTATAGAGGTATAATGTTTATAATGTTGCTGATGTATAATATTTAGGGCTGCATAATTTGGGGGTGAATATCGAATTCCGATTTGTTTCCCGACTAACACTGAGACTTCGATTTAAAATGCAATTATTTTCTAAATATTAGAATATGTAACATTAAGGCCCAGGCCTGTTTTTTATATAGTTTACAGTATATATATTTAGATATATATAAATATAAATATTATATATATACATATTTACATTACATTTTTGCTAAAATAAATCAGGTTTTTTGGTCTAAATATGACACAGACATGTTATTTTTTTCAGGGCTGTTTAGACTGTCTGATATATTATATATATATATATATATATATATATATATATGTGTGTGTGTGTGTGTGTGTGTGTGTGTGTGTGTGTGTATGTATGTATATATATATATATATATATATATATATATATATATATATATATATACACTCTCTATATTTACATTACAAATCCAATTTTTAGCAGTATTAGCATTAGTACAGTTTAATACGGTTAGCACTATTAGTATCGTTAGCAGTGTTAGCACTGTTACCACTATTAGTACACTTATATCACTACTTTTACACTAGCAAAAAATTGGATTTGTAATGTAAATATAAAGAGTGTATGTATATATATATATATATATATATATATATATATATATATATATATATATACACTCTTTATATTTACATTACAAATCCAATTTTTTGCTAAGATCCAATCTCAGTAACATGATAGGTCAAAGGCTACGCTTATCATATGTAGTCTTTTAAAATGTGATTTGAGTTACTTTGGCTATGTTCGCATTACAAACCTCATTCCTTAAATCAGATTTTTGCTCAGATCCAGTTTTGCTAACAAGTTGGTTCACATTTCTGTAAGTAATGTTCACATTATCAGACTGAACTAACTCAAATCTGATCTGATCTGATTATTTTTCAGGGATGTGTGGACACATCAAATCCAATCTTTTCAAATCTGATTTGATTCACTTTGGCTAAGTTCATATTACAAACCTCATTGCTAAATCCACGTTTGTGCTCAGATCCGATCTCGCTAACATGATGGTTCACATTCATGTAAGTAAGGCTGTGTTCACATTACCAGGCTGATGTGACTTTTATCAGATTTTTTATTTTTAATGTGACACAGATCTGGCGTTTTCAGGGCTGTATGTTTGAGTCACTTTGATTACATTTACATAGCACATAAACGTGACCCAAATCCAATCTGTTTTATAACACAGATGTGAAAACCAAAAAAACAACACATTGAATTTGACATTTCTGATTATGGGCCACTTTCATATGTTGTACCGGAATGAGATACATATCCGATACGCAGCAACCAGGAAAGGACCTGCGCCCGTCAGCATCTGTACCTCGGTAGGAGGCACATGAAGCATTGTTCACATGTGTGTCAGTTTAGGAGTGTGACCTCTTCAGACTGCTGTCGGATATGGACCACATTTAAAAGATCATGTGAACAGTTTAACAAGAAGATCGGATTTAGCGAGCAGTTTGGATTTGTGTCGCTTCAGCCTTGTAATGTGAACAGAGTCTTTTGTTCATGGTCCTTGATCAGATCAGGTATCTGATTGGTGGGCATGCCACATGAATGTAAACGTTTAGATCAGCTTTTATGTGGGGTTATTTCCATGGAGGAAATTCCATGAACATAGCTTTACCTTACTGATGCTACATCAGCTAGGTATCGGATTGGTGGGGTTGCAACACGAATGTGAACGTTCAGATCAGATTTTATGTGTTTTTTTCCCCATTGTTTGGAATCACATCAGCCTGGTAATGTGAGCACAGCCTATCAAAGGTGGTCCTAGATTGTACATGTACCCAATCGGTGGGCATGCTTCATAAATGTAACTCTCCTAAATTGGCATGTCATTTCTTGAGTTTGATTGTTGAAGCCTGCAGAGAAAATGGGAGCCAGCTGGGAGAATCGGCAGCAGCTGCAGACCTGGGGCAAGTGTAGTGTAAACGGCAGATGGCTCATTGCACTCGTCAACGCACTCTCATCAATATCCTTACCACGAGTGTGCTCACACGCACTAGGAGAGGCACATAAGAAGGCAACATATGTCCAGCTCAGGTCGGTCACCACGGGTGGAGCCGAGGCAGGGGGTTCAGAGAAAGTTCAGTCTCCAATAATTAACAATAATATTAATGAATACTGTTAGCACTATTAGCACTATTAGCACTATTAGCACTATTAGCATTATTAGCAATGTTAGTACTGTTTAGCACTATTTTCATTGTTAGCACTATTAGCATTGTTAATACAGTTTAATATTATTAGCTCTGTTAGCACTATTAGTACTGCTAGCAATGTTAACACTGTTAGCGCTATTAGCGCTATCAGTACTATTAGCACTGTGAGCACTGTTCACACTGTTAGCACATTATCAGTACTGTTTAATACTATTAGCACTATTAGTATTTTTAGCACTATTAGCATTATTAGTACTGTTTAATACTGCTAGCACTATTAGCATTGTTAGCACTATTAGCATTATTAGTACTGTTTAATACTGTTAGCACTACTACTAGCATTAGTACAGTTTAATACGGTTAGCACTATTAGTATTGTTAGCACTATTAGCAGTGTTAGCACTGTTACCACTATTAGTACTGTTAACATTGTTAGCACTGCGACCACTGTTAGCACTATTACCACTATTAGTACTGTTAGCACTGTTAGCACTGTTACCACTGTTAGCACTGTTACCACTATTAGTACTGTTAGCACTGTTACCACTGTTAGCACTGTTACCACTGTTAGCACTGTTACCACTATTAGTACTGTTACCACTGTTAGCACTGTTACCACTATTAGTACTGTTACCACTGTTAACACTGTTACCACTATTAGTACTGTTGTGTGGCTTCTCTTCAGCTGTCAGTGCTCTCTTTGACTTTGACTTTACTGGTTGGAGGCAAGTATTGTCTGGCCCTCTGGCCCTCAGTCCCGCCCTCCGACACTACCAGGTAGCTTGTAAGCATTTGTTTGATGCAAATCAGGACTTACGGGAGCTTCTACAAGTCAAACTTACAGAAACAGAAAGAAGCCATGAGACAATAAGAGTTTAAAGTAGACATACCTTATAGAAGGACTTACACAACTATTTAAATAAAACATATTCACATATTAATTTAAAAACATATTAATTTAATGCACATTAAAGTAAACTACATTTAATTTGATGTAAGTCAATGGAGCCAGGCTTTTTTCCAAGCAATTTTAAGGCATTTCTGTTGGTCCATTCATCATGGAATTCTCACACAGTGTTTTAACGGCAGATCATGTGATCAAATGATGCATACAAGTCCAAAAAAAAAAAGGAGATACATGTTTTTGGACTTTTGGACTTCCTTATGAGCCCCAGGCCCGAAGGTGTTTTAGGTGGCTACTAGGCTTTTGCTGTGTTATTACTAAGGTTTCCGGGTGGTTGCTAGGATGTTGCTGGTGGTTGCTATAGGGACCCACATAGTTATCAGGGTGTTTCTGATAGACTTCCACCATCTGGGACAAACTTTTGTCCCCCACTCTTTCCAACAGGGGGAAAATATTTCATGATTCACTCAAACCTGTACTAAAATGTGTCGAAGGATAGAAAAAGAAGAAGGATAGATAACTATAGAGCTGCTGTAGATATATATATATATATATATATATATATATATATATATATATATATATATATATATAAAAACGAACGAGAATACTAGAACTGAGGTGCAGCGTATGCAGGAGGCAAAATACAGCTTAGTGTTAGTGTACATGTAAAAGAGTACAGTGTGTTGAGGTAGCAAAGTGTGCAGTTAAGTATGCGATTGTGTACAGTATAAGATATATAAAGTGTACAGTGCAGGAATGTAAATAGTTAAAGTAAAGAAAATGAATGACTATATTTGTTATCATGTTATTACCAATTTGTATATATTTTAATTACTAAATTATTATGTGGTAACAACTAAATTATTATCCCATAATTGTTAGGTTAACAAAATGTAACTTTTAACTATTAATTTGTAATATAATTACAGGCTTATAACACACCTGTAAAGTGGTGGCATATTTCCAAAACATTAATAAAACATTAATAACCACATCTATCTATCTATCTATCTATCTATCTGGACCTATATATAAAGACGTAGTAAGTCTATATTTTGGCCTAAGTAAATTATTTGAGAAAATAACTCAATATTTCGAAGCTGTTTTTATATCTGAATTGTTGTTCGTGGTGGTGGATGGCTGTTTCTCGACCTTTGACCTTTGGAGCTCTGGTTCCTATCAACACTGTGAACGTTTCTGTGTTGGTCAGTTTCTCCAGAACAAAGCCCTTCCCATCGAAACTCTCTTCAGACCAGCAGCTCCTGTCAGTCGGTAGCACCATAGCCTCCTGATCAACAGTAGCCATTATGTAAACAGCCACATGATGGCGCTACAGGCTAAACCTACCGAGTCCTGCTGCCGGGCTGTATCTGCGGACCAGCGGGGTTTATTATGGGGGAGATCACCTCACTTATCCAGAGTGCAGAGTTCATAACCAACAGAGCACAAAGCAGAGCTGGAGTATACCTGCACGTGACACTGCGGTACGGAAGCCCATGATGCCTCCATTTCTGTCTCTGGAGGCAGCAGGTCAAACTACTGACTTAGTATCTCAGAATAAAGACATTAGTATATTAAATATGATCTTATAATAATTATATATTAATATCCCAAGATAACCACTTACTTAATTATTATTATTACATTGTAATAAAATATTAATATCTCAGAATAACGACTTAACATCTCAAACTACTGACCTAGCATCTCAGAATAACGACTTAACATCTCAAACTACTGACCTAGCATCTCAGAATAACGACTTAACATCTCAAACTACTGACCTAGCATCTCAGAATAACGACTTAACATCTCAAACTACTGACCTAGCATCTCAGAATAACGACTAAACATCTCAAACTACTGACCTAGCATCTCAGAATAACGACTAACATCTCTAAATAATGACTTAGCATCTCAGAATAACGACTTAACATCTCAAAATAATGACTTAGCATCTCAGAATAACGACTTAACATCTCAAAATAATGACTTAGCATCTCAGAATAACGACTTAACATCTCAAAATAATGACTTAGCATCTCAGAATAGTGATGTACTTCGTTGCATTGTTTGTCTTAATATTTCAAAATAATGACTTTTTTAAAAAATGACTAAATCTCTAAATACTAACTCAGTTTGTAAAATGTGTTGACTTGTTTTTTAGTTTCCGAAAACTGTAATGTTAAATTATTGAACTAGTATGTCAGAGCAACGACTAAAGTATCTGAAAATGACTTTCCTGAAATGTCGTCACATCATCTGGATATACTGACCCTATCTTTTGTTTTGACTGAGGACCTTGATGTAATGAGACCCTCGTAATATTTCAGTAGTATCTGAAAATAATGACTCAGTATTCAAAGTATTCAAAATTTTAATATCTAAGAATAATTACTGAATTAATTGATTAAATAATGAATTTATTGCATACTTGATTAATTACTAAAGATTTTTGTAACAATACATTTAAAATATTTAAATATTTACTTATTCTACTCTTTTACTTACAAATCTCGTCTTATCCTCGCAAAATATTCACTATAGTATCTCAAAATAATTACTTTCTAAAATACTGAGTTAACTTCCTAAATTAATATGTTTGTTTTACAGTTTTTTACAGATTGACTCGACATAATTTTTTTTTTTTTACATTTTTTGACCAAGTATTTGAAAATAGTACAGATTTTTGACTTAATATCTTAAAGTATTTAACATAGCATCTCAAAACAATGACAAAAATAAGTATTTGTTTTCTCAAATTGTTTGACTTGTAAAACACTAAAAAACTGAGCTACGTTTTAATTTTTTAATTTAATTTTTTTTTTTTAAACTTAACTCAAAATAATGACTTTCTTGAAATGTTGCCTTAGCATCTCTAATTAATTATTGACTTAATATCTTAAAATCTTGACTTGTTTGCTTAATATCTCAGAATAAGGGTCTTAAATTTCTAGAAATGGCTTAGTATCTTAAAAATAATTATTTTTATATTATATATAAGCTTTTGACTAAGCATCTGGAAACAATCACATACTTGTCTCTAGTTTAATATAATGATTTTCGTTTAAATATTACCTTAATGTCTTGTTTTCTACAAATTACTTAGTATCTCATAACACTATTTCCTCAACATACTGACTAATTGCTCATTTTCTCTGAACACTGATTTAATATGATTTAATAGCTTGTGATAATGGCGAGGTTTCTCTGGAATATTCAGGGTCATTAATAATAATAATCATTATTATCAGATGCTAAGCGGTTATTTCGACACAGTAAGTCGATATTGTGACTAAAGTGAATAGTTTGAGAGCATAACTCTTTATCTCGACATAGTAAGTCAATATGTTGGGAGACCCAATCATCACCCCGAGATGATAAGTCAAACGTTTAACACGCTTCTGCCAGAGCAGGGACTCGGTCTCCCCTCCACCTGGCGGGAGCGGGCTCCTCTAAGCCTGCCCGAGAGCGCTGCACACCGCTGGTAAGTGACTCACTCTCGCCTGACTGTGCTCTGTATTTTGACAAGTTCAAATACCACGCCGAGGCCGGAGAACTAGGCCACGCCCACAAGACGTGCCTCCCGCGGCCGATCTGCGTCTTAATTGGTCCTCTTCCGGAGGGGCGTGCGCGCGAGGCGTGCGTTCTCCCACTCTGATTGGCCGCCTGCACGCCAGTCAAGGAAAACCAAAACTGTTGCTATCGGCTCCGGTCGCTTGACAACTGCGTGGAGGTTCGGAGCCTGGAGCCGCGATGTGGAGTCTCTCCGCGGAGGACTGAGCGCTTCCACACCCCGCTAACCCAGAATATGAGTGAGTACCTTCGGCTGCCTCTCTGTTTCCTCACCCGTCTGACTTCGCTTTCTAGCATCTCCGTTCCTCGGTCTGTGGCTGAAGAGCCCTGCGCAGTTATCAGTAACGTGTTCTGTACACATTAGCCAGCTAGCTGCCTGAGGTGGGTTAACGTTAGTTCTCATGACCGTTAAAAATCAACACGGCCGGTGGTCGCGGAAAGCTGCCTGAAAACGGCACCAACGAGCACGGTTGTCATGATATTCGAGAGGGACGTGGGCTTTCAAATTGTGCCAGAAAGGGACAGTTCGGTTGTTTTTGTTGAATTCCAGCCTTCAGAATTACTGAGTGGGCAGTTGACACGAAGCTAAAGTTGGCCGCTGTGTAGAACTCTCCGGTCCACCTTAAACGACGCATAGAATACATCAGGCGCCTCCAAGCACTGGAGCGTTACTGCTGCACTATTTAAGGTGGACTGGCGAATTCGGAAAAGCAGCCAACTTCAGGCTCACGTAGAAGCTATACTGTAGTAGTTCTCGCACTTTGTACTACTACTCTCTAGCCTGTGCTAGATATGTTCGTGCATTCTGGTTCTGTACTAGTGTTTCAGTTCACGGCCAAGGCTGCAGATAAACTGTATTCCACGCTTGGCTGGTACACAGTTGTAGCCTGACGCTGTTCAGCTCTCAGCCTCGCACACCCACGCACTCTCAGCCCTATTGCGTCGCACAACCTAAAATACTGGAGAGTTGCAGCCAGCACTACTGAAGCCACTCTCCCCTCTCCCTTACTGACAGCGGAGGCCGTCCTACAGGGCTGCCTGCAACCATCTAGCCATAAAGCTGCACTGTTCATAGGCTAATGGAGGTCACCGTGACTCCATGGATGCTGCTGATGTGAGGTGGACTGTGCTTTAGCATTGATCCCTATGCACAGGAGACAGCCCACAAGGTGTGATGAAAGCTGAACGGGTGATGCTGCACTGACTCATAATCCCCTGGCTCAGAACTTGATGCCGGTGTCCATCAGCGGATGAGCAGAGTCACATCTGATGGAGGTAACTTGCTCCTCTTCTAATGCAGATAGATCATCCGTAAAGGACGGAATGATGGAACGGTGGCCAGGGAAGATATTACGCTGCGGGTTGTCCTGTTTTCCAGCTTTCGTCAGCATGAAAGTGCCAGCTTCTACCTGCGGAGATTGGCAGGTTTAAGGTTGGTTCTGGACAAGAGGAGTGGGAGGACTTGTCTCCAGTAGCAACAGGGCCTGGGCTGCGTGTTCCTGCTGGATTCCTAGCGGAAGGTGCTGGTGCATCGGCCAGCGTGGAAACCCGTCAGGTTGCGGTGGCTTGTGCACGGTGAGGAAGTGGGCCAGGAATGAATTCAGACCTGTTTATTGCTGGTTTTGGCTTCTGTTGTTATGTAACGTGGGAGAGGGATGATTCATGGATTAGGCATAAGTTGTCGAGGTTTTTCTTATTTCAGATTTAGTCCATCCCCATAGACAGCCAGGGCCTGTATGTGGCTTCTTGGCTTGCGTATGTGGTTGTAGGATACTACTGGGAACTGATTTAGAACCTTTGCATGTTCTGAAAGACTTTCAGATCAAACAGCTTATTAAAAAAATCATTTCATTCATTCACACATACTTCTTTTCCACCAACAAAGTGCCAGTAGTTGTGCCAGAGCTGGTGCTGGGATCCCAGGATCTATCGAATCCATTAAGAACGGGCACCACTGGAGTGATTGCGCATCTGGAAGTTACTGGACCATGCATAAAAACAACATGGCAGAAACATGTTCTTTCCTCAGCAGACCACTGGTGGGACAATTTGCTTCTGTTTTTTTTTGTATCACACATTCACCTGTTTTTTTTGGAGGGGGGTGGGCAATGGCGGCCTTGACGATGTTCGTGGTGATGGTAGAAGCGCCGATCTCTTTTGCCACCAGTATTGTGGGTTCCACGGTTCCAGACCAGCAAGTTCATAGAACAGCTGGAAGAGCATCGATTTAGCAGTCTGTGAACCAGATCTTTTGCGGTGGAAATCTTCAGATCACATAGCTCATTTACAAATATGACTTTCAGCCATTCATGCTGGGATCCCAGAATCAGCAAAACTCATTAAGAACAGGCCCCCTTTTCCACTTGTTTGAGAGTCGAGCGATTGCGCATCTGGATGTTTGCCGGAAGCAGAAGTTAGACTGCGAGGACAGGGCACAAAAACAACATGGTGGAACAGCAGACCACCGATGGGACATTTAGCTGCTGCTTTCATTGTATCACACATTCTCCTTGGAAAATGGCGGTGTCAACAACTTTGGTGGTGATTTTGGTAGCATCACTGTCTTTTGCCACTTGCATCATGGGTTCTACGTGTCCAGACCACCAAGTTCATGGAACAGCTGGAACAGCACCAATTTTGCCCACCAGTTGGAAAAGTGGAAAAGTGCAGAACAGTTTGAGACTTTGGCTCCGGCACCTTCTTGGTGGGAAGAGCTATCAGTGGTTCTTTAGGAAACCAAAAGTCACTCATAAGAACCCTTTCTGCCACATTGTTCTAAGACTCTGTTTGTTTATTTCACTCGCAGTCCATAAAGTACAATTTGCCCATTTTACAGGAAATGCTTCTGAGGAGATTAGATATAAGATAATCCTCTTGTGTAATGAAGGTAAAAGTGAAAGTAACTGAAACATTAGAGTTTCCTAAAAATGAAAAAGAAAATGTAAACAGATGGAAAAATGGAGACCTCTAAAAACCAAGACCTGGTAGACCACCAACACTGTCATCAGATGAACAGCACTTGAAGCTTTCATCATTGAGAAGGAAACGAGATCTGAAAATATCTGCAGGCATTTCCGTCCATCCTTCCTCTGTGAGAAGACACCTCAACACTATGGGTCTGAAAGGGGGTGTAGCCATCAATAAGCCCTTGTGTAAATAAGAAAAAGACACTGGAACTGGACACCTGGGATGTGGCCTAAGCTTTTATTGGCTGATTAGATTTGTAACAGGATTACTTGGATGCACAGACGAGGATTAAATAATGAATCTCCTGGATTTAAAGGCCATTTAAATTGGAAATTGATGAGATGAGAGGTGGTCCCAGACCTCCCCCAACAGTACTGTCGTAGTTACTGAATGATTTCTAATAGTTATTAATGTGAGGACTGATAATGATAATGCATTTAACTGCACGCAAATCATGAACTCATATACACTCACAGAGCACTTCAGTACGAAGACCTCCTACCTCCAGCAGCACTGTCAGTAGACATGAGATACTAGACTTCCTAAGTAATACTGCTACTGTCTGAGTTACAGTACTGCATGTTATATGATAATCCCACCTTGAACATTGTCTTACATCAGCTGTATCATCTAGCTAAAAGGAAACAGAACATAAGCAACAGTTATCTGGAGATAAAATAGCTGGGGGTTTTATTAGCTATAAACCCCAGTAAAAGTAAAAACGCTGTGAATTAATTCCTGTTGGGAAACAGTACGTGTGCAGGACAGAATGTACTGAACTCAAAGGTAGTTGTAATTTGTTCCATTCCCCGGACAGTTATTAAGTGTTACTAATAAGATTCAGCACTGATTGGTGATGATCATAGAGTTTCAGGAGTTACAGGAGTTTTTATTATGAGGTCTTTAGGGCGGTTCTGGCGAGCTTCTCCGCAGATTTGACAGTGAGTTGAAGGTTTTCTGGCTGTGGTTTTGCAGGTGCGCGTGGCCTGTTACAGCAGAGCAGCGGCGTACAGAGCCGCTTTCGGGCTGTGTGTTATTTGAGGCTGCCGCAGAGCATTTGTGGTTAACCATTAATAAAACATGCATGTCACTCGTAAGTCCAACATACAGAGAAAGTATTACTCAGGTTCGCTCTCTCTGCTGACACGCTGGATTCTCCCCGATGTCATTCTGCCGGTGTCTCGTCCTCGTCTCCTGCTGTTGGTCTTTCTGTGGTGCGCTCTGGAGGGCAAAACCAAAACTAGCTGTTAGAGCTGATCGAACTAATTCGGTTTCAGTATTACTGTAGGAATCTGTCAGTCTGTCTGTCTGTCTGTCTGTCTATATAGGGTTGTAGTTGTGCAGTGTATCGCATTTTTGATGTTAAGTATGGCGGAGTGGTCCAGAATGTTTCAACACTCACTTTGATATGAATTGAACACTCCTCCTTGTTTCTATTATTTTGACAGAAAGAATTCTTATCGTGTTTCCTGTGTTGGACTTGAGTTTGCCAGGACTATGTGGAAGATGTTGACATCAAAGATCAGGATTAGACACCAGCAGCATCCTTCCACAGTCGAGTCCCACATCTACTAAGGTCTCTGACTGAAACCCTAGTAAAATGAAGTCCTTCTGCATAATTTGTTGGCTAGTCAAAGACACTTGGACACAATGGGAAAACCGGTCGTCTGTAATGTCCTGGAAAATAAAAGCTTAAAAGAAAAGCCTGCTGTTGTGGGGTACGTTATGCTGCCACAGGCAGTCACAGTGCAGCCTTAAATACCCACAGAAGTGCTGATGAGGCTCAGAGTTTGAGGATTTCTTGGCTTAGCTTGAACTGTCGTTTGGAATTGTTTACATTGTTGTGATTGAGATGTCAGTCTCTGAACGTGTGATCTAACCCAGGAATGAGTATGTACAATATAACGTTACGATATAATATTCATAATAATGAATATGGTAATGTAATTTAGGCAGGCAGTCAGCAGATTTTGGAGCATGCTTATTGGCTCATGGCTCTTATTTCAATAAGAGAGAAATTAGGTATTAAATTACATAATTTTCCATTTTCCTTTAAATACCCAGCTCTTATGCTGATTTACATTACGCAGTGAATTGCTTAGCGGCCGTGTGCTGGAGCTGTCAGTATCCTGTCGCCTCGTCGTCCACAAAAACAGGACAATGAAAGAATAAAAGAGAACAGAATGAAGAATCTGGTTTCATTCGTCACCGATCAATGTTAAAATCCAGCCTTTAGTGCTGTTCAGCTATATTTATCCTCAAATAAATATTCATCTCAGAGCAGCGGAGCTATTAGCAAAAAGGTTCTGACTCAGCCCAGTTGGCTCCGTTCTGCCAGAATGGATGCCGGAGATGTGGTCGAGTGCGTTATTTGGTCACGTCAGTGAGAGCACTTCAACTTGAATTTGAAACAAACACGGTCCTCCTCCAAAGAAGTAGGGCTGATTCCATTGTGATGCGCCCCGCATGCAGACAATAGCCATCGCTCACTAAATGAGGCCGTTCATTACCAAACACTCTGGAACGTGTGGACCAGACTGGCTGCTCTGAAGTGCGCTGCTGTACTGTGAGCTAAATAAAAGTATAGGGCCTCAGGAATCAGTGTTTGCTTATATGACCATGGTTTTGCACTATGGATCATCCATCTAAATCAGTCGCACACGTACTAGCGTCAGTGATTCTCAATATACTTGTTTCCCTTAGCAAGGAAGTGCTATAATAGTCAATATTTGCAAATGATGCCATTTATCTGAGTATCATTTTTGGTATCTTTGAAATCCACTGAAAGCAATATACTCTTTCTCTCAGACATTCACTGGAGCCATATCCAACTTTCTGGTGCATGATTTTTCCTCTAATGATGGTGATTTTTGATGATGATGTTTGTTTGGGGTTTTGTACAAATACAGCTGAAATCCCGTTTATGATCATTTTCAGATTTCTGTTAAGTTTCTCTTAAGGCTGGTTTTTAGTGCGCCCTATAGGACTGATGTATGCAAATGACCTGTTTTGACCGGCCTCCTGTGTTATAACGACCAGTATTACTATGTTTATACTGTGTTATGTACACTGTGTGTATGATGCATGTATATCATACGGACACTTGAATCTATATTTGGCTGCTATTAAACAGTTCTGTCATTTATTTGCACTAACACTACATACTGTACAAATGTACTGCTTCTATATCTTTCAGTCTTCCATAACATATATACAGGGGTTGGACAATGAAACTGAAACACCTGGTTTTAGACCACAATCATTTATTAGTATGGTGTAGGGCCTCCTGTTGCGGCCAATACAGCGTCAGTTGGGCAGCCGTGGTTTTATGTTTTTTGGATACAATCTGGGTTAGCACCCGAACATCCCTTTCAGACAGCTTCCTCCTGCTTCCACAGTTAATCCTGTTGGATGTGGTTCGTCCTTCTGGGTGGTATGCTGACATTACCCTGGATACCGTGGCTCTTGATACATCACAAAGACTTGCTGTCTTGGTCACAGATGCGCCAGCAAGACGTGCACCAACAGTTTGTCCTCTTTTGAACTCTGGTATGTCACCCATAATGCTGTGTGCAGTATTTTGAGGAAACTGTGCTCTTACCTGCTACATGTGTTACTTCACACTCTGCTCTTACTGGTGCAATGTGCAATTAATGAAGATTGGCCACCAGGCTGGTCCAATTTAGCCATGAGACCTCCCACACTAAAATGACAGGTGTTTCAGTTTCATTGTCCAACCCCTGTATATAATTTTCTTAATTTACAGACATGCATATTTATTATTCTTCCCTATAGTCATCACTGCCCAGGAGGTAGTGCAGAGGAAGCGTTTCATTGTACAGTGTTACTGCTTGTCTCTCTGGACCTATGACGATAAACACATGAATCTTGAATCTATGCAGGAAAAGCCAGAAAAAGTATTTTATTATTATGTTATATATAACTTGAACCCCATTATTAAAGATGTAGACAGATTTTTCTTTACAAATTTTTTTTCATTCTTTTTCTTGAATCAAAAGCTCTTCAGGTTCATTGTGGTAGATGGAGGCTGTTTGAAGTGTTGGACTGGACATGCTTAGTTGTGAATTCCGCAATACATTCGACTAGCAAGCAAGTCCTTTATATGCAGCTGAGCTGCTTCCCTGTTTGTTGCCTTCAGGTTCTCATTGTTATCATATGACCAATAAGCAACTGGCTTTAGACAGTGCTGATATTAACCTGTGCAGAAGTTCATCAGAATGTTCTGATGTTCCCAGTAGTGATAGTAGTATTCTTTTAGGAAGCAAAAGAGGCTAGCATTGGTCCGATATCCAGGATTGGCTCTGGGTTGATAGCCATTTAGATACAGGAGGTGATATAAAAAATGACTCAAATCCAGCTTGAAATATAGCTTATAGTGCAAAACGACATACAGTAAAGTTGATCTTGTGATGACAACAGGAGCCACGTGTATTGTATTATTAACATAAAAGTAAGAAGTAGTTAGCTAATAGCAATTCTTTTGTTGTACACGATCACTACGAGTGATAAATCTGGGGTTTATGAAAGAGTTTAGCGGAACAATCCGTGTAGATACTTTAAATAAAAGCAAAGGCCAAAAGTTTGTGGACACACGCTTATTTGATGTTTCTTTCAAAAGATAAATAGAAGTGTGTCCCCTCTGCTGCAGGAGCCGTCTCTATGCTTTTGGAATAGATTTACCCAAGATGTTTGATGTGAGGATTTGACTGCATTCATCAGTGAGGGCATTAGTGAGGTTCTAGATCATTCCAGCTCATCCCATTGGTACTGTTCAGGGCTCCATCATTAAGAGGACACAGTTCCACTGCCCCGCCACCCTATGGGGATGGTTTATACACCTCTAGCCAACACCAGGCATTGGGCATGGTAACCTTAAAACATTAACTCTAATAAGAAAGGGTGTCCACAAACATTTGAACATATGAGTCTGTATGCAGTTTAGTAATGGTAAGTCAACTACTAACAGACAGAAGTCAGGCAGGAATTGTGTTTCTCTGTCATTCTTTTCTTCTTAGTTTGCATATATGTTCATTGCAGTTGTGTCTGCCGTCCAAGACGTTGTGAAATGTGAGGCCTTTTGGTATATTTCTCTTTCACTAACTGCTGAAGGCCTGTTAGGATTTGCTGCTCCATTCTGCGTCACACTGAGCAAGTGTCCCACCCCACCTCCACTCCTGCGCCCACTCAGCCTGCCTGCATATTTTCACTGTCGTCTATGCTGTTTCACATCCAGACGTCTCTAACAGACAGGAGAGTGTAGAAAAGCGATGTAACGTCACATATCATAAACATTAAGCTTCTGTGTTAGTGCCTGATTCAGCCGAATCTTTACCCGTGATGTTAACAGGCTCTCTGTGGGGTGACCGACCTGCATACTTTGGGGAGCAGTAATATTCATTGACAGCCTTTGAGTTTCAGCCCAGCTAAAACAAAACGCAGCGCTGACCAGCGTGCATGCATTTAACCTGGTCTAAGCTTGTTTAGGCTGGACTGGTTGGTCTTATGCTGGTTAATCTGATTTGAATTGACCAGCATATCAGCATCCAAAACACACAGCTGCGTACGCTACGCTGTAACAAGCTTCACATGTCTGTGTTTTAATCTAGAGAGCTCCTACCAAATGTGGATTCACCAACGTTAGCTTGACACGTAGCAGGCAAATCCCTAATACTAGGTTGGCATTAATTGGCATTAGCTTGGAGGGCAAACATGCAAACAAAAGCTCATTTTAAGCAGATTGTAAGGTTTCAGTGTTTCACTGCACATGCACGATATTGTGACTGTATGTCGTCTTTTACTGTAAACAACCTTCATGAGAAATTTCACCTATATTTTAGATACTCTGGAACTATTAGAATTTTAGATAGATAGATAGATAGATAGATAGATAGATACTTTTTTTCCCAGAAGGAAATTCAAGGCATCCAGTAGTACATATCGTCACTGTCCAAAGAAAAACAAGTATCTCCAAAATGGCAACTTTACAGAAGAGGCCAAAAACCTCATTCGATTTTAATGTAAGTCAATGGAACCAGACCTCCTTCCGAGCACTTCTGGGCCATTTCAGTTGGTCCGTTCATCATGCAAATCTCACAGTGTATAAATGGCAGCGGCTGTTTTCAAATGATGCATAAAATACGATACATGTTTTTCGTTGGACAGCGACGATATACAAAGTTCACAGAGGTAACAAGAGAAGGACAAGATAGGGTGATACAGATAAAGACAAAGATACAATAAAAGTCCTTTAGTATCTGTGTAAAGTCATTTAGTGTCTGTGTAAAGTCCTTTAGTGTCTGTGTAAAAAAGTCCTTTAGTGTCTGTGTAAAGTCCTTTAGTATCTGTGTAAAGTCCTTTGGTATCTGTGTAAAAAAAAGTCCTTTAGTGTCTGTGTAAAGTCCTTTAGTGTCTGTGTAAAAAAGTCCTTTAGTATCTGTATAAAGTCCTTTAGTGTCTGTGTAAAAAAGTCCTTTAGTATCTGTGTAAAGTCCTTTAGTATCTGTGTAAAGTCCTTTAGTGTCTGTGTAAAAAAAGTCCTTTAGTGTCTGTGTAAAGTCCTTTAGTATCTGTGTAAAGTCCTTTAGTGTCTGTGTAAAAAAAGTCCTTTAGTGTCTGTGTAAAGTCCTTTAGTGTCTGTGTAAAAAAAGTCCTTTAGTGTCTGTGTAAAGTCCTTTAGTGTCTGTGTAAAAAAAGTCCTTTAGTGTCTGTGTAAAGTCCTTTAGTATCTGTGTAAAAAAAGTCCTTTAGTGTCTGTGTAAAGTCCTTTAGTGTCTGTGTAATGAAGGTAGTGGTATACCATTTGCTGTGCAAATTAAGAAGATGACTGATGTCAGCCATACAGACAGTGCAAGTACGCAGTAATATAAATAGTTTAGCAGTGCAAGATATGTAAACAGTAGTACAGAACAGGGTAGATGTAATTTTAGATGTAAATGTCAGTTGTAAATATGATATAAATATCCTGTGGTGGCCATTTTGTCTTATAATGCCCTCCACATGCCTCGGGCATTAGACAAGGTACCATATAACTGTATATATAACTGAAACGACTGGGCGGAAAATAGTGAAAAGACAGTATTGACATTTTTAATGGCGCTGTTACCTTTTCGTAGTTCCCACATGTAGATGGGAACCAGAGTTAAACGTTTACTCCTTAGCTACAGGTGTAGCACCATTTGCTGTAGGGTAATACCCACTTTAGTGCCATGTTTTTCCACTGTGAGTTACACCGGAGCACGCCGACGTCTCCCAGCTTTTATTCAGCCTCTCCGCAACAAAGAAGCAGACAGACAGCAGCTTCTCAGCTCGGGTGTGCACATACTCTCTCATGCCCACATCCTTCTTAAATAAACACAAACCCCAGTTTTACAACATGGCGATAAACTTGTGACCAACGTGGAGGGAGGCGCTCTCTGTGAATGCAGCAGACATGACAGCTGGGATGTTTTTATTTTATTGCTAATATATTTAAGTCCTATTGTGCTTTGTTGGTATGTCTGCTGGATGTTAAGATGTTCATTGTTTAATAAATGTTTTTTCTTTGAGAACTGAGAGATTAAATACATTTAGCATATTTAATTTATGCGGTGGTGAAAAAAGCCACGGAAGACTGTGAAAAGCCGTGTCCGGTATTCGGCTATCAGACATTTAATTTTGTTTGGTTTCGGCCAAAACTGTTCCTTTCAGTGCATCCTCACGTAACTGCTTCCTGTGATAACTGTCGGTAGGATGTTCAGGCTCCTTGTTGCTATCACCACCTCTGTAAACAATTCCGAAGCCAGAAGTTTCTCTAATTAATGAAATCTGAGGAATTCCCAGTTGCATATGAGCTCTACACTGTGCCTGTGTGGAAGCCATTATTGAGCTGTCCTCTGCCGCAGAATGTCCATGCCCCTCGATTAAATCACAGTCAAATCCAGTATACCTACAGTTTTATATGACAGTAGTATAAAGTCATGAGTAGAAGCTATGACTAATACAGATGTACAGTTTTTCATATATGCAGTTTGGGGGTTTGATGTAGATGAAAGAGATGCAGGGTGTATACAGGGATAGAGTATTGATGTAGAGTGATGCATGGGTGTGGGTGTGGGTGTAGTGTGGTGTGGATTGTCCGTAGAGATCACCGTGATGATGATTTAGGAGAGATGTATAGTGACAGTCCCATTGCCCAATGCATTATGATGCAGCACTACCGGCTGTTCAGCAGCCTGATGGCGCAATGTTCCAGACCAATGAGAGCTGTGGTCATTTGCATAAAGCATCAACACCCAGACACTCAGCTGTTCTTAATAGGGGAGTAAGACATGTGACACAGAGACTGGATTAAAGAGCTATTGATGTCATACTTGTCACAGTTTTAATCTGCAAATGAGGGATGAATACAGGGAATAGTACTGGACCGGTATCGGCATCGGCTGATATCAGAAAAGACACGAGTATCATGCCATCTCTTTATTACTGCTGTCACTGTGTGGCCGCGTAGCTCTGTCTCAAACCCAGATTCGTCCGTTCAGATCAATAACCCTGCTGTCAGGCAGACCCTTCTGGCATTGAGACGCTTGTTTGACGGAGACGACTCACCCCCGGTCCTCTCACAATGCGCAACCGAGCGAATATGAGTGATGTGATGCCACTGGATGCTGGGCAAGAACAGCCTTGTGTTCTGGCTCAGCTACAGCAGCCCACATCTCCACCGCACACCCGCTTGAATAACACATTTTGCAAAAGGCGGATGCTGACAAAGAGGCTGTCCTCGCATGGCTGTATCAGGGATGTAGAGGGATGGCTTGGCAGACGTGAATAGCGTGTCCTGTATTGCTTCAGTTCTTACCAAGTGCTGTGAAATAGCAGAACACCGCCTGAGGTTGAGCTGAAGTGTCCTCGAGATTTGGATTGATGGAGAACGTTGGTTATGTTCATCTTAATGGAATTTTGCTCCACCTCATCCTAATCCAGGAACTGTTTTGACTTGAAACCAGTTAACCCTTGGGTGTCACAGTTACTGCCAGCCATAATGGATGCATGTCATGAATGCGTTTGAATTGATTCTCACTCTGTGCTCATCGACACAAGTGGAGACATCCTGGAGATCTGTGGTTTGAATTTGCTGGAAAGTTTATTGTTCTGTGTGTATATAGTTTTATATATTTTTGCAGCATGTTGGGGAATTCCTTGGCATAGGATATTAAAATCTATATATAATTATTATATGATGTATTTATAAATGTGTAGCAAAAGAACAGTAATAACTGCTTGTGACCACCAAAGTAGGGCAAAAATTTGGAATAAACTTTTGAAAAGTGAGCCCACCAATCAGGGAACAGCTGTCACTTTGTTTTGAGCTTGTTTGTTTTTACTTGTTGGATAGAGCCTGGTTCTAGCTAATGAAAACTGTTCTACTACAGTGTTCTGTGCTTATGGTCATTTGAATAGACATCAGGGTCAGATTAATTAATGACCTTCTAATAAAGAGTGACACCTAACATGAGCTGATTAGAGTCTTGTTGGAGTCTTGTTCCAGAAGTGATAATAAGCTTCTATCAGAAAAGGGCTAACAGGCTACAGTCTCTGTTTGGTTACTCTAGCTATGCATTGTTTAAATGGGAGAAGGAGATGACCATGCTGTTACAGAGGTGGATTCATGGGTAGGTCTCGGTCCTCTGGCTTTGAATTGGATTCTGCCTGAAGTCCAGTATAGCTGCTAGATGGAGCATCTGGTTTTCAGGTCATAGTGTTATTAGCGGCTGCACCTTTCCTGCAATAGGGAATGTTTGCAGCGCCTTTAGTGGACATGCCCGTAGCCATTCAGAGCAGCAAGTACTGCTTATTTTCACTATTTTAAAACCCAAATTTAGATACTTGCACATATTTATCATTCAGTTTTGACTGGACTGGTAATAACACATTTTTCTGTGCTGTGAGAAACTTAATCTACAAACAACTTTAAATTGGAGCATATGGTAAACTGTGGTTGGTTGATTATTCTGTTTTAAATGTGTATATATGTTTTTTTTAGAGCTATGCAGCAAATATCAATATGTTGAATATATTCTTGCAAATACCATTAACCTTATTTGATTAACCTTGTTAATGGCCTACAATAGGTTTTGGGAATACCGAAAAAAAATTATGTTTTTTTATTATAGTCATTTTTTATCAATTATCTGCCGGAGATTTGGTTGCCACCTTTGCAGTGGGTGGTATTCTGCTTATAAATTGTACTATAACTCAGTTTAACTTCTAGAATCATTTAAGAGTCATAAACAGCAGTGTTCATCATTCTGGGCATCTCCTCAGTTTTACAGCTCCCTATAAATGAGTTGTAATCTGTGAAGTTGTTGGGCAGTAACATCTTAATGTCAAGCAACTGTGGCACAGAAAGATGAAATGACACCTGTAATCTGTAGCCTTACTTAATGTTAGCTTAGCGAGCAGCTCCAGAATCTGAATCTGTATTCAGTTCTGTACTGTATTTTTTTTAAGTCTTCATCCATCCATCCATCCATCCATCCATCCATATTCTTATACCGATTAATCCAGCTATTGTTGTGGTAGCAGAGGGGAAAGTAAAGAAGCCTGAGGGTCCTGAGGGTATGAGAAGTCATTTTAAGACCATCTCTGAGATATAGTCCCTCCAGCAGGTCTGTGCTTGTGTCCAATGAACCTCCAATGGGAGGTGTCCAGGGAGCATCCGGGTTAGGCTGGCTCCTTGTAATGTGGAGGAGTAGCGTCTTCACTTTGAGCTCCTTCCGGCCATTTCCACCCCTTGTATCCATGATCTCATTCTTTCAGTCACTAGCCAAAGCTCATGACCACAAGTATGGGGTGGTGATGTAGACCAACCAATAAACAGAAAGCTTTGCCTTACGACTTAATGCCCTCCTCCCAATTACAGTCCAGTACAGTGACCGGATTACTGCTAACACCCATCCCAGCCTGCAGCGGATCTCACGATTCCTCTTCCTATCACTCCTAAACAAGACCCCGGGATACTTTAAACTCCTCCACCTGGGGTAGAGTGTTTTAGTGTAGATGCAATAAGAGATCATGCACCTTAAATGCAGGCCTAGGCACATATACGGCCCATATTCTTGTGGACCGATACAATGCAAGTAGCAAAATATTCTGGAGAAGCTCGGTTTAAGTCTAGTCTGTGTTCAGTGTGCGACATCAAAGGCGTTAACAGACTCCTGCTCTCAAGCAAACTCCATCATACTTATCCCTGTTTGTAGTTCCCCTTGTAGATTTAACAGCTTGATCACTTTAGGGAGCCCATACCATCTGAAGGCCTTGACTAATCTCAGCGTATTGGAGTAACTTGCAGTTTGCCTTTCTTAATTCCCAATGCTTGGCTGGAAAATGGAATCTCTCGGGTGCCTGGAAGAGTTTAACAATGGGGAAATGGACAGAGATCCAGCAGAGAAACCGCTGGAGGCTCCAGTAATGTTGAGGACTGTTATAAGACAGGCCGTTAAAACAGCTCCAGCAAAGACGGCAAACTGATGCTTTTGTCCAGACAGCTGCACTGTTGAATGAGGAGTCAGCTTTGGCGTGATGACAAATCAGGACATGTCACGGCTGATCTTAGTCTGGATTTAGCATAATGGCCATGATCTCCAAGTTAGCTCAAAGATGGAACCCTGCTAACCGCAGTACACTGGCTTTTTTAAAGGTCATTTTTTAATAGTTGATGAGCCCTGCGCTTCGTCTACTCCTCACTCCCATGCAAACGTAGAGGTCTCTCATGCACAGGGGACCTTGAATTTTGATTGCTGCGCATCCTTTCCGTCAGGTGAAGAATCCCCTAGCTTCATCAGTTCTGCTGTTTTTAATGTATTAGCATGTTTAAAAAAGCCACTTGCTCTGTATATCATGTAAAGAGTCCACAGCAAGTAGAGCTCTTCCCGAATACTCCCTCATTTTGAATGTTGCCGTGCATGATGAGGATATTCGGAGGTGCACACTGGTGGCTCGGTGGGTCACTGGTGGGTGCGGCAAATCCTCAGGCTTAACACCATCAGATTCCAAGCCCAGCAATATTCAAACATACCTAACTACTGTTTTTAAAGAAGGTACAGACACCAGTGCTTGCGCGTCACACAGGTTTATGGGCTCTACAGATTACACTCACGGTTTCGGTTGCCTCTGTGATAATCCTGAGTTTCCCTAAATGCCAAACACAGACTCAGAGTGTTAGTTCAGTTTAATATAACAAACTGACGTCTGTTGGTTGTAGGTGCAGCTCTCGGGGCAAGGAACACCTTTCAGTCATAGCGGTCAGTATAACCAGAACACTTTAAACTCACTCCGGTACAGTGAGATATCAGCACGATGCTAGATGAAGTCACAGTCAGTCTTTTAGGTAAACAGACTTCGGGTAACGGAACAGTCTAGTCTTCTTTAGCTCCTTAACAGAGAGCTGTTCGTATGGTAGTTAGCTGATGCCCAGCATGAATAATGATGGTGAATGAACTGTCGAATCTCTCCTCAACTGAACAGACAAATAAACCCTTTACATTCATTCCTGTTTCACTGATTAGTGGTGTGTGGAGACTGACCGATACGTGGCACTGATAGAAAAAGGGAAAAAATCAGAACCAAGAAAATCGAAACATGCCACAGGAAACGCTCAGCTTTTTGTCATTTCAGCACCAGTCACTCAACTTTCCTCTGAATGACTGTCATTTTAGCATTACATTTACGGTATTTAGCTGGCGCTCTTATCCAGAGCGACTTACAAGGTTAATCACATTACAGGTAGGCCAGTGTAGTGTTAGGAGTCTTGCCCACTGACTCTTATTGTAGTGGTAGTGGTGTTATCCGCTGAGCTACACCAACCACTGCATCTGTGGTGTTGGGAAAGTTCGCTGGCCATCATTAGCTTAACCATAACGCTACAATCCCAAACACCACAGAACAGCTTCAGTTTCTGCTTTCTGTCACCTCTAACCCCAGCTACTCATCTACTAATCTTAGTGATGCACAACTTCCGAATCTCGACTCCAGCCGCTGGAATCAATGGAATCGATTTCTAGACTTTTTTATTTTAACCAGGACAGCCCCGAGCTAATGCTAATAAAACTCAGCAGAAATCAAACCATTTCCAACACAGTTTACCCAGTTTTGTGTAGCTAGATTGAAAAACGGGTATCATTTTATACACCACAAAGCGAGGAGAAAAGTATCCTGAGAAAATCATCAAACTGCAGACCGAATGAATATTTTTCAGATTCGTATTTAAAGTTGGGTGCACTCTTGTTGGTCTTTTTAAGAGGCTGAACTCGGCTTTGTCTTTGGCAGCTTCTTATTTGACATTTCCAGCCCACCTTAAGTGATGCAGCAGTTACCTGTGTAGACCGGCATCAGCAGAATGTAACCTCAACGAAATCTAAAGGGATCTAATATCACCTTTATCCTCAACATCCTGTGATAAACAGTCTTTGCTTTTGGTTTTTGTTCGGTGTACAGTTTCTAATGATTCTTCATTGAGTCCCAAATCACGAAGACATCAATGAGCCGCTGTTTGTGCTACAGGGGCTGGTGGGCAGTGCTGGTGTTGTTTAAAGCTGGTAATTAAACTCTCACTGCTCAAACTCGGACTCGCTCCTGCTTTACTCTCCTCCGTCAGAATGTTCTTCCAGCCGGTTAAAATTACAAGGAAAAAAAACATCGTCAGAATCTATAAGTCTGTGGCCACGAATCGACCCCAGTTTCCAGAAACGCTGGAATCGCTGAATCGATTTTTTTTGGAATTGATTCTTCATCACTGTTTAATATTTGTTAGCTTAGCCACAGTGCTACATAACGCAAAACACCGATTTAGTTTTCTGACACCAGCGTCTTGGCTTTTTGCATTTATGTGTCATGTACGCATCAGCTAGCTGGAACAAGCCTGTGCTGTGGTGTGTGGCATGCTTTTGTTTTCGGGCCATCGTTAAGTGACCCAAAGCCATAGCTCCACCGAACGTTTGCAAACACTGTGGTTAAGTTGTGTAGTTGGAGCTACAGCTGTAGACCTGTGGTTGGACGCTTAGTTCCTGGTGATGATGTCATCGATGATGCAGGAGATATGTCAGTAAGGTAGAATAATGTTGACATAAAGGTTAAGGGGGCTTTATTTATTGTATATAGCTAATAGTTTTATTTTTTAGAAGAAGTGTGTTTATAAGAAGTCTTGCATATTAATATTTTATTTATAATGAATATTAACATTATTACTGTTGTTATGTCATTATGCATACTTTTTAAAATTGCATTGAATTGTTGATTCTGTAATTATGACTGTTAGTGGCGGTGGAAAGTTATGTTTACAATAAAGCAATTAATAAATATGAGTAACCTAAATAAAACATTAATTATGTAGATTGAGTCTCATATTTTGGCCTTATATTACAGGGTTTGAGTTTTTGCATGCTTCCTGTATTGAAAGTCAGACCAAACACATTTGGAAACTATGGTGGTTCAAACTACTGTGTTACCAACAAACCGATGTTCTTCAGTTCTTTGTTAGTTTAGCGATGCATCGTAGTTCAGTGCCAGTCCCTGTCGTTGTACGGAAAAAAGGCACACCTGATCAGTAAATCAGTGTTATCGCCCATCCCTACAGTGGAAATGGAGCCGTCTGAAATAGAGGCTACCTGTGTTGACACTTTACAGCTTTGTCTCAGTCGGAATTACACAGTCGTCTTCATTCAGCAGTGACAGCGAACTGTCTCCCTCATACATACACATCGCACACACGCTCCCTCATACATACACATACACCCCCACACGGTGTAGAGGCTCAGTGTTTACCTCTAGTGAAATTGAGCATCAGGATTTATCATACTGCCCAGGAGGATGCTGTGAAGGGGGGCCGGTGCTGTGAGTGAGCTTGTGTGTCTGAAAGATGCCCTAAAAGATGCCAGCAGACACACAGACACACATACACACACACACACACTCACACACATACATACACATACACACATACACACACACACACACACACACACACACACACACACAGATAAAACAAGGACACCGGATTGCAAGCTCCTCACAGCTCCTCTGTAGCACGATAAGATCCGCAAGGAGGGATACACGGGCGCGTTGATACAAGCTGTTTGATTGTGTGTTTTAGAATCAATTCTACTTTTAATCCTCAGGGCTTTTAAAGAGGCTCTGACAAGAAACAGAGGCACTGGATGCTGATAAGCTTCGAAACTGATGAAAAATGAAGGAGGTCTCTAAACAACAAGAGACAAATACGGCCTGTGATACGACATGCTTATTGACACCACGTATAATACATGACTCTACCTCATTCATGTGAATACAGTTTTAGTGCATCACAGTACAGCATTTATGCCACACAAAGTCTAACGGTCAGGTGGTGCGACTGTACAGCCGCATATACAGGTTGGTTAAACAATATAAACAATTAAAAATGGTTATTTAGTTATACGATAAGAGAAGAGAAGAGAGGAGAGTCTTTTATTATCCCACATGGGTAAATTTGCATCGTTACAGCAGAATACAGAGCAAGAGGTAGGCTAAATGGCAAGTCATACATAATAGAAGCTAAGTTATAAGAATAAATAAATCTCTATTGTAAAAATGTAGAAGATCAATTTTCTTTCACTACAGTAAGGCCATCATTTACATCTTTCCCCACGCTTGCCAACATGAGATTTCCCGTTCACCTCTCAGCGCCCTCATATATAACGTACCTGGTGTAGCACAAGTCAGCAATGAGTCTGAGGTGCTGGCAACCTCCAGGTATATTTACTGATTGTCTTGAATTTCAGACTGATCAAGAAGTGCTGATGTTAATAGCTTGCATTTCGAATGTCATTGAGACTGCCAGTCAGCAGTCTGGATTTTGGAACAGTTAGAAGACTCACTGCTTTGGATGCGAAGGACCTCATGGACCTGACTCATTCACTCACTCGCTAAAGGCACCTAGCTGTTGGTGCTCTTCGCCCTTGTTATTCTACAACTTGGGCAGTTTTATATAGCTTCCATATTTTAACTATAACTCACCTCAAATTCATTTCCTTTCCATCAGCCTTAATGTTATTCAACCTGCACCACTGTTCATACTGGCACTGTCATACCAACTTAATCCTGCATCTTAATTCTGCTAGTGCACATGTCACTTTATTGTCTATATTGTCTTCAGTGTCTTATTGTCTCTTTCATGTCTATCTCAGGGCCGTATCGTATGTCTTGCGTCAGTCTGTGTTATGTTTGTTGTTTATTACATTGAATATACTATTGTTCTTGTTTTAGCTGTAATATATTTATCATTAAATACTTATTTGCTACATCCTGGGAAAGAGAGTAACGCAGTTTAAATCATCTGTGTGTCTTGTACATGTTGAATTAATGACAATAAAAACTACTTGACTCATTTTAATATTGGGTGCCACTTAGTACCAGAATAAGGCTGCCTTCATACAGGATTTATAAAAGGTTTCAAACACTAAACACTTTACACAGTATTAATAAGCTGTTATAAGCTGTAGGGCAAATATGAGTTACTCTATATGGTTTATATGAATATGTCTTAAAGCTGGCAGAGTTCATGCAGACCGATGGAAAAGATGAAGTAAGATCAGTAAACATCCAAATCAGAGCTGTAACAGTATAAAACATGTGTGTTCACTGTTAGACTCACAACAGGTCACTGTTAGACTCTTATTTATGTGTTATAACTGCTTATTAATGATTTTATGGGGTTTATAATTAATAACCGTTGGTAAGCTCTTTGTGAACCATCTATAAACTCTTTATAAAGGTAGCCTTACTCTAAAGTGGTACGTAATAAAACACGTCAGTAAAAGCCTAATTTAACCCTGTGAAGATATTAAACACGCTCTGTTTCAGTGTTTCTGGTGAGCGTTGTTTTTGATGATGATTCCTTGGTTATTAATTAAGACCGGTCTTCAGAGTGTCAGAGCTGCTCGCTCCACGGGTGATTGTTATGTTTCTGCTGTGTCCACAGATGCGAGTGTGTATTTGGTGGAAGCATGCAGGATGTCCCGCGACCCACGTTGATAGGACCACCCGGTGCCGGGCCACCCCATGCCCGCCTGTAACCCAGACAACGACCTCTCACCCCCTTGAGATCTGCCACTCTCGGCCAGCGGCCGTTTGTCTTGATGAGGGCCCCTGCCGTCGGTGATGTGATGAACAAGTTTGAGGTGCTTGGCATCGTTGGGGAAGGTGGGTGTTCTGTTTTCTAGACCTTTAATGCAGAAGAGGAAATCATCTGTTTCTTTCTTTTCATTCTGTTCACGTTTATTCTGGTGTGAATAGGACCGTACCTCACACCTCAGTGAACATCTTCCGTTACTCTGACCAAACAAATCAATGAGAATCCCTTAGTCATCCAGTTGTATAACGGTGCACCCAACTATACGGGTAGCAGGGTCATAGAAAGCCACATGGCTGTCCATTCTGACTAGCCATTGTGGAGACGCACGCAGCTCAGCTGTTTAATTGTATTTTTAAAACGTGTTTTGCTAAACGTTGGGTAAGATATGGTTAAAGCATGTAACAGCCATGATGTTATATTCATTTGGTAAGTTAAAATGATATATGTCATCCATAGGTTAACACAATACCATACAGTGGGGTGCAAAAGTTTGGGCAGCGTTATTAATTTTCCTGATTTACCTTTATAAAGCATTGATTGTTGAAGTTAAATGTATCATATAGGGGACAAACACAGTGATATTTGAGAACTGAAATGAAGTTTATATGATTTACAGAAAGTGTGCAATAATTGTCTAAACAAAAGCAAGCAGGTGCATAAATTTGGGCACCAAAAAAAACCTTTAGTAGATCCTCCTTTCACAGAAATAACAGCCTCTAAACGCTTCCTATAGCTTCTAATGTGATGTGGGCGGAGAAAAGGCTTCCTCTGCATCACTCTCCCATACAGCACCTTGTGTAAAGTGCGCTGAATAGTTGAACGCTGCACAGTGACTCCATCAGCAGCAAGATCGTGTTGTAGGTCTTTGGTGCTGGTCTGTGGGTTGACTCTGACTGTTCTGAACATCCTTCGCTTCTGTTTATTCCAGATTGTTCTTGGTCTGCCACTTCGAGCCTTGACTTGAACTGTGCCTGTGGTCTTCCATTTTCTCACAATGTTTCTCACAGTGGAGACTGAAAGCGGAAATCTCTGAGAGAGCTTTCTGTATCCCTCCCCTAAACCAGGACGGTGAACAATCTTTGTTTTCAGGTCATTTGAAAGTTGTTTTGAGACTCCCATGCTGCGACTCTTCAGAGAAGATGCAAAGAGGAGAAAAACTTACAATTGCCCCCCTTAAATACCCTTTCTCATAATTGGAGTCACCTGTGTATGGAGGTCAAGGGTCACTGAACTTACCAAACCAAATTTGAGAAAATCATATAAACTTCATTTCACTTCTCAAACATCACTGTGTTTGTCCCCTATATGATATATTTAATGCAATTTTTTTTATCCAAACAATCAATGCTTTATAAAGGTCAATCAGGAAAATTAACAACGCTGCCCAAACTTTCGCACCCCACTGTGTGTATGAGATGGCAACTGTGCATGTAGAACACACACCTGGGAATTGTTCATGCCTTTTTTAAAGGTGTTTTAAAATCTAATATAACATTTATGATGGTGATGTAGATGTATTATTAATGGATGGTGTCCATCCACAGAGGTCTAGAGTTAGTATTGTTTCTGGCTGTGCATTTGGCTTATAGCACTGTGTGAAAATCAGCCTTCCCATCAAAACAGCCATTTAGTCCATTTTCCGTAGTTCATTTTAAAGGGGAGATTCCTGAGAGGATTAAATATGACATATTTCACTTGCAGAAGGAAAATCACTGAATAAAAAATGAGATTCCTAGCTACAGTCCATGCCACTCGGACAGGTCACCAAAACTGTCCCCATCAGATAAAGCCGGCTTCATCTTTAGAGGGGGAATACAGTGGCAAAACGAAGAAGCTGCTGGTGTTCTCAGAGCGATGGGATGTTAAGTTGTTCAGTGTTCAGTACGTGTGTTTAATCTGCAGCCAAGACAAACCAAGACAGTGAAACTGTTCTGGGCCCAGATCCGGCCCAAATTCCCCATTTTCACCTGCCCCACTTGCCAGATCGGTTGACAGCACTTGGGTGGACCGCTCCCAGTAGCAGCCAGAGCTGCACCACATCAGGCACAGGCCTCAGCCAAAAGTAGGCTACTCTGCTGTATCAGTGCCAGAAGTGGACCAGATCTGTTTTGGAACAGGTGGGCCAAATCCATGTAGTAAATTTGTGAACCACCTTTGGATCACAGCAGTGCCGACAGAGCGCTAGCAGTGCCATATTTTTGCCAGATGTGGCCCACATCCGCTTGCTGTCTGGGATTTAGCCTATTTATTTTTAGGCAGTGGTGTTTAATTTTGTTCCTTTAGGTCACTTAACGGCATTTATCAGATGCTCTTATCCAGAGAGACTTACAAGGTTAATCATATTACAGATGGGCCAGTATAGTGTTAGGAGTCTTGCCCAAGGACTCTTACTGGTGTAGCACAGCACAGTCACCCAGTCCGGGATTCAAACCACAGCTGGTGGTGACTACCTGGCGGGTAGTGATGTTATCCCCTGAGCTACACCCACCAAAGTCATCATCAGTAATAACAGCCTCTTAATTGTTCATTGTCAGCTTGAGATGAAGTAGGGTTTGAAACTTCTCTACTACATTTACATCTACGGCATTTAGCTGACGCTCTTATCCAGAGAGACTTACAAGGTTAATCATATTACAGGTGGGCCAATGTAGTGTTAGGAGTCTTGCCCAAGGACTCTTACTGGTGTAGCACAGCATAGTCACCCAGTCCGGGATTCAAACCACAGCTGGTGGTGACTACCTGGCGGGTAGTGATGTTATCCCCTGAGCTACACTCACCAAAGTCATCATCAGTAATAACAGCCTCTTAATTGTTCATTGTCAGGTTGAGATGAAGTAGGGTTTGAAACTTGCCTCTCTGCTACATTTATACTACAGCATTTAGCTGACGCTCTTATCCAGAGTGATATACAAGGTTAATCATATTACAGGCAGGCCAATGTAGTGTTAGGAGTCTTGCCCAAGGACTGTAGCACAGCATAGTCACCCAGAACGGGAATCGAACCCCAGTCTCCCACATGGGACAGTAGCTTCCTGGTGAGTAGTGGTGTTATCCGTTGTGCCACACCAACCACGTTCCGTTGCAGCTTCGTCCAAAAATGTTCAGAAGGTGCAACCAATGTCTTAGACTGAACTTTACCAAAAGTACCAAATACCAGAAGAAGTCAAGTTCTGTTTAGTTGCTGGGGCTTTGGTGTAACAGTAAACGGAGGGCAGCCTCTGACTTGTGCACACATAAAGTATATATCATGTAATAATTTCAACATTTTTAACGATAAAAAAATAACAATTTAAACCATTTAATTACACCATAACAATTAGTGTAATAGATGATGTTTGCAGTGGATTTGCATACGGTAATGACTGTAATGATCTCAGCATCTATGAAGCATCCTATGAGTTATTTCTGTTTATTGTTATGCACAGCAGGATCAAGCGCTTGGAGGACATATCCTGTAGACTTTATGTGGTTTGCTGTACATACATATAATATAATTCTGCATCACTGACGTGCACCCCAACACAAATCCACCCCACCTCCGACCTCGTTCATCTACACTAAGACCGTTTTCTTTACATTTTGCATGAGGATATGGGCCAAAGTGTCTGGGGACCAGGCTATTTTTATCCCCTCCCTATTCATCTAGTCGACCCTGATACCCTGACGCTAGCCTGGAGAGAGGAGGCCGGATAGGCTTCATCAGGTGGTAGCACCTTTGTTGGAAGGTGCACGACGGTGTTGGACAGATCGTTTTGGAGCACTTCGGCACTCCTGCCAGAGCCTGTGACGTACGTGTATGTGTTGTAGGGTGACTAATCGTAAGATGGGGGTGGTAGATTTTGCAGCATTAGACGGAGTTTACCTCAATAAATCAGTCAGCAAGGGCTGACAAAACATCAGAGAGGGCCCGCTAATTAGCCCGGCACGCTGGAGTAAATGAAAAGCAGGTTGAGTTGATTTTTTGACAGGATGCCGGGGCTGGTGTGGGCTACATGTTTTGAGGATTCATTTGCCACTGAGCTGCATTACATGGGCTGATTTTTAATTATGACCAGGGGCGGTTTCAGCAGTCAAGGTGCAGGAAGATGATAAAATAAGTGCTCTTGGTGGAGCGCTGGATCTTTGCTGCTCTGCGAGCGTGCGCGTGTGCTTTTCAGCTCATGTTTTTGGCAGTGATTACGGCTTACTGTGTGTTCAGCTGTCAGAGGAGCGGATTTCATTCTGTTTTTGGCCACCAGCGTAACCATCTCTTTACCCCTGCGTGTCTCCGCATAGCATTATTAACTCGCTCATTAGCATATCGCTCCACGCGTTTGCTGATGCTCGCATGCCGCTCCATGAAGGCTAATTGTTTACCGTGTGTGACCATAGTTTGTGTTTGGGTTCAGTCAGTATTAGCCGAAGTGAGCCGACGCCAAAGAATCTCTCCCATGCACCACTCCCTCGCCCGTGTACGGTGTAAGCCTTCCATGCCTGCCAGAACTCGTGGAATCTTTCCGCACCTTTTTAACTCGGATTGTTTTGCCCGCATATGTAACCAAACAGGTCGGGGAATGATGTTTGTGTTCTCAGCATTTTTTGTCTGACGAGAAGCTCCAAAAGCAAGTTGAACCTTAGGAGTCAGGGGTCGTGTTACTGAAACGTCATCCTAAAGCTATCTTCACTTTACGAGCCTTATTGCGCAATTCCAGTTTTTACTCCGATCCGATCTTTGTAGCTTTATAGTTTGCATTTTTGTAATTCAGTGACTCCAATCTGTTGACATGAACGGAGCTGTGTCCTGAAATGACTCGTATGTACACATAATCATCAGTAACGGCACATGAAAGAACCTCATGAACAGCCAACTCAACTAGAAAAGAGCATTTCCTGAAGAAAAGGCAGAGTATTTGTGTTACTGAAAAATGAATGGGAGTCTATGGGAGGAATGAGTGATTAATAAACAACACATAGAGGAGTGTGAGTCAGCATGACTGTGGATTAGAGTTTGGGGATCTGCCCTGAGTGAGTACATGCAGTTTGGTGGCTGTATGTTAAAGAAACCTGTAGGATTTGGGTGGGGCCAAAAATGAATGGGAGTCTATGGGAGGAATGAGGGATGAATAAACGACACATGTGCAGGTCAGTGTGGCTGTGGATTAGAGTTTGGGGATCTGCCCTGAGTGAGCACATGCTGTTTTGTCTGTAGTTAACAGGAAACAGTAGAGTCTGGGTTGGGCCAAAAATGAATGGCACTCTATGGAAGGAATGAGGGATGAATAAATGGCACATTGAGGAGTGTGAGTCAGCATGTCTGTGGATTAGAGTTAGAGGATCTCCCCTGAATGGGGACATGCTGTTTTGTGTCTGTAGGTCAGTAGGGTTCGGGTGGGGCCAAAAAAGATGAACAGATGTAGCTGTAGCTCACTGAGTTGCTCAGACACTACAGTGGGCGGGGCGTGCCATGTTAGCCTTGTGCTTGATGAGGGAATGCTTATGGAAGCGTTAGCCACCGTTAGGACCACCCATTTTATAAGGAGAGGAGAGAAACAGCCATTTATTGCACCATGGGGAGATATTAATATCACATCTATACTGTGGCCCAGAATAACTGGATTAGAAAACACAGATTCTGGCCCATTTGGGGCCTCCGAATACCAACTGAGCATTGTACAAACGCCACAGCCTACCTGAGCATTGTTGCTGACAACCCCTTTAGGAACACAGTGAACTCGTCTTCTGATGCCTAGTTCCAGCAGGATTACGCTCCATGTCACAAAGCTTGGATCATCTCAAACTGGTTTCTTGCGCATGACAATGACAATGAGTTCACTTAAGCTCACATGCATAGCTTTGTGTATGCTAGCTAGCACTCCGATCCCCAAGACTCCAGCACTGGTGCTTTAGTGTGACCTACCTGCTGGTTATCATTTGCATTATCTGAAATACCTTATTACGTTTCTCTGTAATTAAGACAGAACCACTTGTCCTCACACTGGGAGCTAATAATTACAGTTAGCATTATGCACAACATTCATTCGTTAGCCATGTTAGCATTAATGGGCGAGTTATTCCTTTGAAGAGACGAAGAGATGAGACTGTAGCACACGCCTCATCATTCTCATCCAGGGCGGCTTCAGAAATGTCGCTTCCCTTTAGCTAATTGGACAGAGCAAAGTGTCACGAGTGCCACCCTCACGGCCACCCTGCTGACCACCAACCGGCAGAGTGATGCTAACACACTAACATGAGCGATCACTCGCTGTGCATGCTGCATTCATGCGGGGAGAGAGGGAGTGCACTCAGGCAAACTAATCACATCTCTTGATCACTCAGCAGGATGCACACACACTGTGTGTGTGTGTTTGTGGGCATGTGTGTGTGTGTGTGTGTGTGTTTGTCTGTGTGTCTGTGTGTGTGTGTGTTTGTAGGCATGTGTGTGTGTGTGTGTGTGTGTGTGTGTGTGTGTGTGTGTGTGTGTGTGTGTGTGCGTTTGTGTGTGTTTGTGTGTGGGCGTGTGTGTTTGTAGGCATGTGTGTGTGTGTGTGTTTGTAGGCATGTGTGTGTGTGTGTGTGTGTTTGTGTGTGTGTGTGTGTGTGCGTTTGTGTGTGTTTGTGTGTGGGCGTGTGTGTTTGTAGGCATGTGTGTGTGTGTGTGTGTGTGTATGTGTGTGTGTGTGTGTGTGTGGGCACGTGTGTGTGTGTGTGTGTGTTTTGAGGGATGGCAGGCTTGCTCATCAGTGTGAGCTGATGTCATTGAATCACTGTGGAGAGGTCAGGCAGTGATGCGGATATGCCAGAGAGAGGAGAGCGAGCCTGTCGCCATGACTTAACACGCATGAGCTCTCTAAGCTTCCAGCCATTTGAATGGCAGCACATAGTATTTACCTTTAGTAATGTCTACGGCCCCAGTCAAAAGTTTGGGCACACATGATTGAACATTTTATTAGCCTCACAGGCATCTAAGCATTGCAGGATAGGCTGTCATCTATAAAAGTAGTCATGGTGAGACACCACGTAGTTGCTCTACAGTCACCGGCCACATCATTAGGTACACCCATTCAGCCGCTTGTTGATGCAAATCCAGCTCAGTGCATTAAGCCTTATAGACGTGGTCAAGTCAGTCTGCTGAAGTTCCAACCGAGCGTCAGAATGAGAAAGGGTGCTATATGTGGCCAGTGCTAGATGGACTGGTCAGAGACTGCTCACGCTCAGCCGTCTTTAGGGTTTACAGGGAGTGGTCCATAGAAGAGAAGTATCGAGGCCAGACTTAACCACTCGTCACCACCAAGGTCTCAGGGAGAGCATCTCTGAAAGCACAACATGCTGAACCTTGAGGCAGATGGGCTACAGCAGCAGAGGATCACAGTCGATGCCACTGCTATCAGCTACGAACCGGGAACTGAGGGCTACTGTTCACACAGGCTTATCAAAACTGGACAATACAACTGCCTGCTCTGATGAGTGTCAGGTTCAGATGGAAGGGCCAGAATTTGGTGTAAACGACATGGAAGCATGGATCCCTCCTGCCTTGTAGCAACGGTTCAGGCTGCTGCTGGTGGTGGTGTAACAGGGCAGGGGATATTTTCCTGGCATACTTTGGGCCTCATAATACCAAGTGAGCATTGAGTAAGTGCCACAGCCTACCTGAGCATTGTTGCTGACCACGTCCACCCCTTTAGAACCACAGTGTAAATCCAGCAGGATTATGCACCATGTCAAGAAACTCAGATCATCTCAAGTCATCTGGTTTCTTGGGCATGACGATGAGTTCACAGTACTCAGGTGGCCCCCTGAAAGCTAAAACGTTCCATATCCACAGTAGTCCTATCTCCTTTTGTGCCCCGTGCGGCATATGTGCACGTTTTCAGTCAATCCTCACTCACTAAAAACACTAACAACAGACCAACCCAACGGTTAAAGCCAGGTCATATGATATGAAGAAGTGGCCAACAGTGCCTTATGGAAGTGTTTTATATGTGTCCTTGAGTAATTAGCGAGCGACAAAGAGGATATAAATAACCTGAAAAGCTTGGAGGCGTAGAAGCGTCTTTACGACAGTAAGGTCGGGCGGGTTCTAGCCGAGACGGATAGTCTCGACAAACACTGAGCCTGGCCAGAGCCTGAAGAGTCTTTCAGGACGAGATGGCTACTGAAGAGACAGAGCAGGTTCACACAGTTTGTACGCCCACTCTTGGTTTGCCCACTCATATAGCGATAACAAGATTCAAGGTACAATAGCACAGTGGGTAGCGCTGCCCCGTCACAGCAAGAGTGGCCTGGTCGGGCAACCAAGGTCTGGGTGTAGTTTGCATGTTCTCCCTGAGTCTGTTTGAGTTCGCCCTACAGTCCCAAGCCTGGCAAGCTGGAAATACTGACCTCCTAGCTGTGGATGGTTGTGTGTCTGCCTTGTGATGGACTGGCATCCTGTCCAGTGTGTTTTCTGGATTCGTCCAATACAGTGCTGGAATAGGCTCCAGCCCCCGCCCCTCCTTCTGTGACCCAGACCGATTAGTAGTCTTGATTAATGAATGGAAAAGTTCACTGCTCTTTTATTTAAGCACATGGTTGTCCATGATAATCAATCAACTATCACATATGTGGCTCATAGAGATAAGATTTCATTGCTTGTTTGTCCCATAGGGTAACACATGATTCCTCTTCGATTCGATCATAACCGAGGACCTATAAAAACGCTAGGCTAATCTTTAGATGTATCTGTGGTTCCTGTTGTAGGTGCACCTGCTCAAAAATCTGAAACGTAGTAAGAGTCCTAGGTCTACTTTCGCATGTCACAGCTGGCCATTCACTAATTAAATTGCGTTTCCATCGGTTTAATTAGGTTTTTTGGAGCTGGGAATTGAGAAACGAGACCTGAATCTGGAAGTGAGAATGTGACGGACTGCTTGTCAATGAGGTGGACGTGTGCCAGCATGTTGTCCACAGTGGGAAAAAAAAAAGAACGCTACTGAAAAGTGAAACGGTTCCGTTCCTGAAGGCTTCTGAGCACTGAGGACTTAGAGAACAACCTGAGGTCAGGATTTAGGTCGCTCTGTACGGAGCAGCGGACGAGATTGTTGCCCTGCTTTCCTCAGAGTCTTGGAATAACTTGGATGTAATATCAGTGAGACTGCTGATTGCTCTTTTATCTCCAGACATGCCGAGCATCGGGAAGATCTTTACTCTGTACCTGTCGACAAGCTGAAGCTGAGGGAATCGTATATATACGGACACACAACTTCTTTACTGATAACAGTCAGTTAATGTTTAGCATATTACAGCTGACTTTAATTAAGGTACATGCACCGGTGCTGGACGACTCTCAGCACATTGCAGTTCAGTTACTGTACTGCAGTAGTAAAGCCATAGTAGATGCAGGCCTAAAATCTGTTAGATATACTGAGGAGCGCTGATGATCTGTTACGCCTGCCAACATTAATAGCCAGAATTTCTTTGAGCTCAAGAGCAGATTGGGAAGAGAGTACCGAATGAGGCAAATTCAAAAATGAAAGTTTTATTTTGTTAAAGTAAAAACCAAACTTAACTTGAGCTTAACTACGAGGAAGCCACCTGTGAGCAATAAACTGTGTAGTATTTAAAACATATAATGTATTTATGTATGCATGAATAAAATTCACTGTGTATTATAAATAGTTCAGAAGTAGCCATTGTTTATTAGATATACACTACTAGCATAATCCTAATTTCTATGGTATCCTGTATCATGCACTTCAAATGTTATGTAGCATAATGCTAATCATGTGTCATGCATTTCAAAAATCTTTCTAATATTAGTGTTTTGCCAAGCAAATAAGCAACTACTGAACAAATACATCAAAAACTTTGAGGACCTGCATCCTGTTTTCACCTAAGACGAAAAGTAATCCCTGTCTTCCATAGCAAATTACAGCTAGCTGGATGCTAACATCAGCGCTAGAAATGCATGATACATGATACCATAGAAATTAGCATCATGCTAGCTGTAATTTGCTATAGAAAAGCCCAACCTGTTTCCAGTGTACCAGCTATAGCAAATTACAGCTAGCATAATGCTAGTTTCCATGGTAACATGTATGATGCATTTCTAGCGCTATGTTAGCATCTCACTAGCTGTAATTTGCTATGGAAGACTAGAATCAGTTTGTGTTAGATGAAAACAGGATGCAGGTTCACAAAGTTTTAAATATGTATTTATATATGTAGTATTTGCTTACTTGTAGGGCTGTACCCGACTCAAAATTTTGTCAGTCGAATCGGATTCGCCCGACCTGGCCGACGATTCGACTATTCATTCATGTTTTTTTCTGCATATACATTATCTAGTAAATCAAGTTGCATACGTTTCAGATCTGACATCCTCCTCATTTAGAAAGCCAGCAGAGTCCCAGGAACATATTTCTGAACTAAAAGAGGCGGGGCTTATGATGATCGATCTGAACTGGAGCCTTTGATTACAGGATACAGCGCCGGGCGGCAGCTCGTATTAATGCTAATCATTAGCGCTTATAGCTTATAGTCTTTTTAATCTCACTCCTAACAGCTTCTTCAGTAGGAGGACCCTTCATCTTTCATCTCTCATAAATAATGAACTGCTAAATAAAACCAGATTAGTCCATATTTAAATTATTATTAGATGAAGAGAAGAGTGATAGACCTAAAACCGTTTATTATATTACCAGCGCTGAAATTATTATCTCTCGTTTATCGGCAGGCAGATTAAGTGACTGTACTTATTCTTAAATAAAGATAATCTAAGCTGTAGACCAATAAATATACATATCTGTAATTTAGGTTCTAAAATAATGAAATTATAATAGAACAAACGTCTCCGGTACGTTTCTCCTTCACCTCAAACAGCCGTTACGTCTTAACCCGAAAGTCAGCTCCCTCGTTTGAAGCAGTGTTGGACGTCTGACTGAATGACGAGCAGAATTCGGTTTCATTTGTTCAGATTCTCTTCTTCAAAACCTCCAACAGGCTTTCTCTGAGACATCACTCCCCCCGTGTTTCTCAGCTTCACGACTTTAGCTTCCTTCAGCGGTGAACCACCAGCGCACGTCGTCACGTGGATTAATTTTTTTAGCAAGCACGCGTCACAGCCCAGCTAGAACTTACATATATATTTATTATCCCCCCTTTAATAATTAATAAAATGTCTTTTTACATTCTTAAAGTTCTTCTGCATTTAGCCTGTTTAATAAAAAACAAAACAAACAAAAAAAGGTCACTGTTGTCAGTTGACTTGAAGGTTCGCAGTCGGCTTAAAGGGTCTCCGACTGACGATTCGACTCGTCGACTTCTAGAGGGCAGCCCCAGTTATTTGCATGGAAAAACACTATATGAAATTATTAAAAGAAGAAAAACAATCATATAGTAAGTGTTCTAGTGATGGAATTGAACGTATCCCTGCAAATTTTATTACTTGTTATTGTTATTTTTATGACTGTTATGTTTGTCTGCATGTGCCCTAATGATACTTTGTGACGTACTTACCTGCCTAAGACTCCTGCACAGTGCTCTGTATTGCACATATTGCAGTTCGTATCCCCTTAAATCAACTTGTGGCCTGTGTTTGGTCTGTCCTCATTCTAGTGGTGCTCTTTCTGTGTCTAGCCTCCCGGTTCTGCCCTGTATGTTGGGTTTGACCGGCCTTTGATTAATTCAATTTGCAGGTTATCTCTTGCCTTGTGTGTGTGTGTGTGCCAGTACTGATCCTTACTGGATGTGCTCCTGAGGAGCTCTCAGTGCTCTCAGCTCCTCAGGGAGTTTCGATTTGTGCCACAGATAACGCCCAATAGCATCTCGCCTGCCAAACTCTACCAGTGCCTACTGTGCCCCACTTACCCACAGATACACACACACTAGGCAGACTGTTATACACACGCAGTGCTCCTCCATCCAGGCATTCTGTCCTCACCATCCCAGTTCCATATGGATATATGAAGGCCATATGTACAGTGTTTATGACACCTCAGTCAGAACCCTGTGCAATTAAACCAGCGCCCACTCGTTTCACTCACCTTTTGTTTTTATTCACACAGCGCGGTAATGAATGTGGGGTCAGAGTCCCTAAGCAGGTTCCCCGGAGGACTGTTTCGCATTGTTTACCTGAATGGCACATTCGCTCACCGAAGGTGACACCAAGCAAATCAACTCAGCGTTCTGAATCAGTGAACAATCAATCAATTTGTTCCGTCAGAGACGCGGCGTCTCCTCACAGGTCGTTCATTGTCAGGTCTGAATGCATGTTTGGTCAATATTTGAGTTTACTTTTTTATTTATTCATTCATCTTCTAAGCCTAGGGTGGCCACACGTCCATTTTTAGGCCAGACCGTCTGGTTTCCAACCCCCAGTCCTCTGTCTGGCGCAGTTCCTGGAAGGACGCCTGTTAGTCCTCTTTTCGGGATGAACTATTTAAAAGTTTCACTCGCGAACAATATTATACGTGCAGTTGTCTCATGTTTGTATCAAAAGACTTGCTTTGCATTTCATTGGTTTAACAAGGTCATGTGACATCGTCACTCGCCCACCGGCTAACCACATGTCAGCCCTTAGTAAGCTTCCCTCTGACTCATAAATGTCATCCATTCCACCCAATCAGGCGAGTAAAGCAATCAAGTATGTGTTATGGGGGTTAGGTTGTGATTTTAATTCTGTTCCCCCCACCCTTTATGATGTCCTCCTTTTTGGGGGTTGGGATGTCCTCCTTTTTGGGGGTTGGGATGTCCTCCTTTTTGGGGGTTGGGATGTCCTCCTTTTTGGGGGTTGGGATGTCCTCCTTTTTGGGGTTTGCCACCCTATCTAGGCCGCTTATCCTTCTGGATTATCGAGGGTGCTGCTGGAGCCTACCCAAGCACTCATTGGACAGGCCGCCAGTCCATCACAGGGCAGACACACAGCGATACACATTCAAATATACTCGCACCTATGTCAGTCAATGTAGCATCTCCAATTCACCTGACTGAATGTCTTTGGGAGGAAACCCACACAGACACAGGGAGAACATGCTAAATCCATACATAAAGAACCCTGGCTGGCAGGTTGGCAGTCAAACCCAGGGCCTGCTTGCTGTGAGATGACAGCAATACCCACTGCACCTCCATGCCACCCCAGCTTGGATTTTGTAATAGCTATGTGAGTGGGCAAATGGCATAAATCCTGTTTTTGCCTGCGTGTTATGTAGCGTTCTGTGCATGTAAATTGTAGAGCCCAAAGTGCACACTAGAGGGGGAAACAGAACCCCCCCCCAGAACCCCACTCCTCTCAGCTGCCCAAAACACACATTCATGAACTGTAGCCCTTTTCTCTGTTACAAGGTGACATCATCTCCTAACACAACCCTTACTGCCCACCTACTGGCAAAGGCTTGACACGCTCTTGCACACCACACAGCAACTACTAGAGGAAGAACATAGTGGATGATCTGGCCAATTAGATCACACTGGGCTTTCTGTGAGGCGGGGCTTAAAGACACAGAAGCTCTATCGGAGCGTTTTAGACAGGGCGTGAACATAGAGCTACAGTATGAGAAGAGTGTGTTTTGGAAAACTGAAGCCGGTTAATCTTATTTTAGTAGCCCCTAAAAATAAAATTATTAAAAATATGCAGATTATATTCAAATTAAGACTGAAAGAGGCCAAAGCTGTTATTAGATTAGGCTCTTGGTTAGCTGCGGCACATAGAAACATTTAGGCAGAGCCATGCAGTGAGACACGACAAGATCCCACAAGGCCAGAAATACAAAAATGTGTGTGTGTACTTGGCAGACATCAATGGGAAACTCTGATGATGGTTATACGGGTGATTTAATGAGCAGCTGATAGCATATAATGATAACTGTCATTATGAACTGACACACTGAGCTGAAAAACCAGTTTGCTGTTTTTCTCATCTCTCTCTCTCTCTCTCTCTCTCTCTCTCTCTCTCTCTCTCTCTCTCTCTCTCTCTCTCTCTCTCTCTCTCTCTCTCTCTCTCTCTCTCTCTCTCTCTCTCTCTCTCTCTCTCTCTCTCTCTCTCTCTTTCTCTCTCTCTCTCTCTCTCATGCAGGAGCTTATGGGGTCGTGCTCAAGTGCAGACACAAGGTAAGACATGAGAAAGCCACTGAGCTGTTTGTTTCAACAGCTACCGCAATGTTGCACAACTTCAGGCGTCTGACGCGGGTTACTGTGTCTCTTTGCTGTTCACATTAAATTTGCTGATTGTATCTAGATGTACAGGGGCTGGACAATGAAACTGAAACACCTGGTTTTAGACCACAATCATTTATTAGTATGGTGTAGGGCCTCCTTTTGCGGCCAATACAGCGTCACTTGGTCTTGGGAATGACATATACTGCGTCCTGCACAGTGGTCAGAGGGAGTTTAAGCCATTCTTCTTGCAGGATAGTGGCCAGGTCACTACGTGATGCTGGTGGAGGTTCGTCCTTCTTGGTGGTATGCTGACATTACCCTGGATACCGTGGCTCTTGATACATCACAAAGACTTGCCGTCTTGGTCACAGATGCGCCAGCAAGACGTGCACCAACAGTTTGTCCTCTTTTGAACTCTGGTATGTCACCCATAATGCTGTGTGCATTGCAGTATTTTGAGCAGAACTGTGCTCTTACCTGCTAACTGAACCTTCACACTCTGCTCTTACTGGTGCAATGTGCAATTAATGAAGATTGGCCACCAGGCTGGTCCAATTTAGCCATGAGACCTCCCACACTAAAATGACAGGTGTTTCAGTTTCATTGTCAACCCCTGTACTTTGGCTGGATTACATTTACACTTTCCACTGACGTGCATCCCACGTGTTACCAGATCCCTGTGGAGGTGGTTTTGTGTTCGACTGTTTAACTATTTCATCATTAGGATGCAAATCGACAGCTCCGTGTTGTTCAGAAAGGTACAGCAGAAAGCTACGGCACAGCACTAACAGCGAAGAACATGGCCCATTCCACCTGAACCTAAAGTAGCCCAACATGAAGTTTCCTTGTCTTTAAAATCTGAACTACTCATGACACCGTGAGGCGACAGTGCAGCCTCACCGCAGATTTCATCAGTACATTGTTGTATGTTTATACTGTTGAAATCTCCACATACGTATAGACCATCTCAGCCTGAGTGGACATCACACAGAGTGCTAGACAGCATGTATTCCCAGGGCGGCTGCAAACAGTGCCCCATCATACTGGACCCTCGGGTCCCCACATACTGGAACCACTGTGTATGCCCGTTGTACCTTGAGTTAGGCCATCTCAGTGAAGTGCTGTTTAACCCCAAGCATGCACTCTCTTGTTACCCCAAGCCAGCTGCTACAGGAAGCTGGTGGGGCTGGTACCCATGCGATGCCGCTCTGTGAGAGCTGCAGCGATCTGCATGGAAACCAGCTAGCCAGGAGATTTGGATTTTACAGTGGATTAAGCCAGAAATGTGCCTTTACCACCCGCGTCATATGTGGATTTCCAGAACAAACCTTAATCAGGCGCCTGGAGATGGCAAAGCTGCCTGTACATTTGTGTTTGTACTGTTTAGCTGGTTAGCTAACTGGCCTCTACCTGATTCTGTAGCGCGACTGCAGCGTTGAGCAAAGCTTAGCATGAAATGAAGGAATACATTTATCACTGACACTGTTTACTGGTGAAATTGATGGCCTACATTCGCTCCACTGTGAATCTGGGTCATTTCGGGATAACACGGCTGATTTAACCAAGTTCGAGCCTTGATGGAAAGTAGCAGCTGATGAGTTGACCTATATCTGTTGCTTGTGGGTAATAAGAAAGTACAGATGCACACACCTCTGGAAACTGGACCAGGCATCAGTGCCCCCCTTTACTACTACCAGGTCTCACAATGCCTGCTTGGGTAGTTGTAGGCTGGAGGTTAGTTCGATTCCCTGAACCGACAGCAACGACTGAGGCCACTTTGGGCAAGGCACCTAACCCCAACTGCTCCCTGGTTCCGGCATATGTGCTCACTGCCTCCTGGTGGGTGACAAATTCCTCTGTGTGTAAAAACATTGAACTTGAGCTGGATTTGAAGACGGTTGCTGCTCTATTGTGTTTCATCTACATCAGTAAGTCCTTAGTTTCAGAGCAGTCCCCATAGACTTCGGCTACTATCAGGACGAAACAATGTGCTCCTGGAATCCTATGATAGTTCAGCACAGCTTGGAGGGAGGTATTGGGGGGTATTCCGATTGGTTGGATTCAAATGGGTGCATCATTAAAGCAGTCATAAAGGAGAGGTCAGCACAGCTTTCACTGAATGGTGTCGATTCACAATTAGTAGATTCAGGAGGCAGAGAATCCACATCAGGCCTCTCGATTGTCATGCGGCAGGATGTTTAATATGGAGGACCGAATCTGCCAAAATAAAATAAAATAAAACAAAATAAAATAAAATAAAATAAAATAAAATAAAATAAAATAAAATAAAATAAAATAAAATAAATAATAAATAAATAAAATAAATAAATAAAACACTAATACTTAAATTAAAATGGTAAAGAAATAATGATATTGAATATAATGAATTTATTTAAAAATAAATAAATAAACATAAACATAAAAAACTTAAATAAATGTGTAATGTGTATTTTTTTTGTTATTTGTGTTACTTAATGAACATTTTTATTATTTATTATTTATTAATAAATTCATTTATTTATTTATTTTTGTTTTTCCTTACCCTTATGGTAATAAAGGGGCTGTCAATCTATGACGTCAGTGTGTCTTAACATTCCTATTGGTTGATCGACAGCAGATTCCGTAGATTGATTGTCTTGCTCCATCAGCAGTAACTATGAACAACACGGTGCACTAATGTCTGCTTACAGGCAACAGGTAGCAAGAGACCTGAGACTCTTAGCTGACCCTGCTGAAAATGCAGGTGCAGATTATTTACTCTTTCGGGTGGAGGCTGTGGCTGAGTGGAGGCTGTGGCTGGCAGTTTGTTCCATTATGCTACATCTTCTGATACAGAGATCGACCCCATAGTGTTCACACATTTGGAGGAGGTAGTTCATCGTCTCTCCCTGCTAAATTCAGATCACGCAACACCTGGAAGCTGCCTCTCTGAGCAGATCCGACACCGACCTGCATCCCGACATTTAGCCTCTCAGAGTCTTTCACCCGAACGCATAGCCAAGCTACATAGCTCTGCTCGGAATCAACTCCTGTCGTTCTGCACTTGATTGCTAAGCCTGAATATGAAAAACACGCCTCCTCATTATCATATGAAAGAAGAAAAACAGAAATAAATTAATTAATAAAAATAGTTAAAAATAATTAAATGTATAATTAAATTATATTTTATGTAAAAATAATATGTATTAAATAAATAGGTTTTAAAATTACCATGTTTAAATAATATATGCAGAAAATATATATAAAATGAAGGGAGACATTAATAAAACATTAATAAACAGTACAGGAATAAATAAAATGAGGACTATATAAATGCAAGAAAAGGAAATAAGCGTATAAATAAAATCAAAGCAAGCAATATATACAAATTCTAGTAACTTTTATTTAAATGTTAATTTTATTTTTGTCTTTTATTTATTTATTTATTTATTTATTTTGGCAGATCCGGTCCTCCATAGTTTAACAGTAACAGATCTGAGATGAATATGAATAGATCTGGATTACGCTACGATAGTGAATTAGTCTTTGTCTTATGTTAGAATACAGAGGAGACCATACCTGTATAGCCGGACGAGCATCCTCCCTGGTCCTAAACCTCCGCGCTGTTGTCTAAATTTTTTTCTAGATTTGTTGTGCTCATGAAATGTGACATCCCTGTACCGAGCCTCATTGCAACATGTTGACATGAGAACTTATCTTCGTGGCAGAATGCTGGATTATTGTTGAATTCCTGTCTCAGAATGTAAGCCTGTTGGCGGTTCAGATTGTGCAACGGTGTGGCCCATGTTCTTAAAATGACATTCTCTGGATCGGGGCTGTACCTCAGCATAGAATGTGGAAGACTGGACTGGGATTCATCTGGGAAAATACGGATCTTAGGTCACCACTGATTCTCTGGCGTTACATCACACCGTGATAAAAGTGCTATAAATACCCACAAGGAAAACATAGGCAGAATTCTAAGTGTAACCAATCAGTCGAGACATACTGGTGCCTAAAACGGCTTCTTTCGTTTTGAACAGAAACTGAGGCTATAAAGTCTGAGGTAACTAATTGTAGCCTTTAGCATTAGCATTGTGCAAGCTGAATGCATACACCACCAGACACTTACTATAAACCACATTTAGGGATATGCACTTAGCTTTTCCCTAGATTGTATTCTACACTCCTGTTTTTATTCCTGCTCATTTATTTGTAAGAAAGTGGGTATGAAAAATAATACAGTAATGCAAACAACAGCGAAAAGCCTCTGCATTCTTGGCCTCTTTGAAAGAGAGAAAACCAATACGGATCCACACCAGCAGGAGCTGAATGAATGCACGATTTCAGACTGTATCTCTTTCACAAATTTGGAGTTTTTGGGAAGATGTGAAGTAAAAAAAAGCAAAATGCACCTGAAGTATGAGGACACAAGGCAATGTTCAGCCCTGCTGACCTTAACAAGGTACGCTGTTAACTAATACAAGGTATATGTTCTGATTGTAATCATTACCAGTCATTACCTTTCAATATATTATTACCAGTAAAGGAGCTTTTCTACTTACCCTCAAGGATGTACAGGTACTGGACACTGAGTTTGATGTGATGTACCCATAACCACAACAGGACTTCCCCAGATTTCTCAATATACTTAACACATAAGGGTTAATTTCATACATTTCTACTGTGAGAAACTCGCTGGTACTGTGTATAGATATGAATGTATTGATAATCATATGGCATGAATGCATTATTACATCCAAAGAGTTCATTTTAAATGTGATTTATTTCATATATGGCATGCACGCCTGCCTCTCTGACCATCAGACACTTCTGGCAAATATCACAAGGTGCCAGTAGCAGTTGTTAAGCCGCAGATTCCTGGTGCAGCAGACCGAGGAAGGTGTCACTGCAGACGGTGTGAGAGGAAACAGAAAATCAGCTAGCTGGCTAAAGGCTAACGCCAAAAGACTGGCCAATTATCAGTGACTTCATCAATGACATCAATCATATGGCTCCTCTTTTTGTTTCTCTCACTGAAACTTTAATAACCATCCCTAACTCCTTTCAGCTGAACAGGCCATCCTCCTTTCAGCTAAACGGAATAACGTGTGTGTGTTTGTGTGTCTATGTGCTGCATTATCTGTCCTTGTTTGTTGCAAAGCAGTGTTAATGCGCTATGCTGGGAGAATCCGTATGCCCCCCACTACTAGACAGACGTGCAGACACAATCCAGACTTCAGCATCCTTGCTAATACTGGTTTTTAGCCTCCAGTAGACTTAACACTTACCTAACAACTCACTGTAGTTTGAGGCCAGTGAGTGATGATGACATACCGTCATGCTCTAAGCATTCATGGCATTAAGTTAATGACCTCCCACCTCCAGTGCAACATTAAAGAATCGGATTTACACATCAGACATGCTCTGGCTGACTGACTGCATTTGGGCTAAGTGGAAAGTGCTGTTAATAAGATTACTGGCCAAACCGTACCTTCGACTCCGACCGGCTTGGCCTAGATTAGCATCAATATAATAAGCGCTAGCTTCCAGATCACCTTTAACAGCACCACCCAGCCTCAGAATGCTAACACAGGGCGTGTAGATCTATGAATAGCCGCGGCATAGCCATGGGCAGCGCACTCGGTCCCAGCGCCCCATGGCTCTTAGCTGCCGGGCCGAGCAGATGGCCTTGGTGGAATCTGCTCCAGCTCCATTCTGTTAACATTGGACTGTACCCCAGCCCTCAGCACAATGCTGGAGGGACCTGTTGGCCGTATACTGTATTTGGACCATCTGGCCGTATCACTGCGTTTTTACTGTGGGCATCAGCAGGTCATGTTTTTTTTTTTGTCCTGTTTTCGTCAACAAAGCTGATTATGTCACCTGCTTGTGCTGTTCATGTTTGTACTCATGTGCGAGAGCTTATTATAGACCATTCATAGGAAAGCTAGAAAACAATATGCTGGCTTTATTATATTATTAATCATTAATGGGTTCTGGATCTATGATCCAAAGCAGGTATCATGTTTAGTATCAGACCGCTGTGGTACAGAAATGTGAGACGGGCCAGTGTTTGTATTGTGGTTTTAATAGGCCCGTATGTGACAGAACGGAAATCGCTATGTGCTTAATGCTCAGCCATCGATCTGTTGATGTTCCATTGACTCTTACTACTAAAACTGTTTTGCTAACACGCATACACCTCAGGGTCACATTCACTCAACAGCGCAGTGACTGTCAAGGCCCGGTTTCCTAAAAGCATGTTCACTGAAGATGAATGCTCCACTGTTTTACAACCTACATGTTTTCTATGTCTGTCACATGAGTTGGTGAGCACATGACTCTATTTAAAACATTTAACAGCTCTAATGCTTCTATATTACACATCCCCATATTCTATATTACACATCCCCATATTCTATATTACACATCCCCATATTCTATATTACACATCCCCATATTCTATATTACAGATCCCCATATTCTATATTACACATCCCCATATTCTATATTACACATCCCCATATTCTATATTACAGATCCCCATATTCTATATTACACATCCCCATATTCTATATTACAGATCCCTATATTCTATATTACATATACCCATATTCTATATTACACATCCCCATATTCTATATTACACATCCCCATATCCTGTATTACATATCCCCATGTTCTGTATTACAGATCCCCATATTCTATATTACAGATCCCTATATTCTATATTACATATCCCCATATTCTATATTACATATCCCCATATTCTATATTACAGATCCCTATATTCTATATTACATATCCCCATATTCTATATTACATATCCCCATATTCTATATTACATATCCCCATATTCTATATTACAGATCCCTATATTCTATATTACATATCCCCATATTCTATATTACAGATCCCTATATTCTATATTACATATCCCCATATTCTATATTACATATCCCCATATTCTATATTACGCATCCCCATATTCTGTATTACATATCCCCATGTTCTGTATTACAGATCCCCATATTCTATATTACACATCCCCATATTCTATATTACACATCCCCATATTCTATATTACACATCCCCATATTCTATATTACACATCCCCATATTCTATATTACGCATCCCCATATTCTGTATTACATATCCCCATGTTCTGTATTACAGATCCCCATATTCTATATTACACATCCCCATATTCTATATTACACATCCCCATATCCTGTATTACATATCCCCATGTTCTGTATTACAGATCCCCATATTCTATATTACACATCCCCATATTCTGTATTACACATCCCCATGTTCTGTATTACATATACCCTTGATCTATATTACATATACTCATGTTCTATATTGCATATACTCCTGTTCTATATTACATATACCCATGTTCTATATTGCATATACTCCTGTTCTATATTACATATACTCCTGTTCTATATTGCATATCCCTATGTCCTATATTACATATATCCGTTCTAACTCTCTTATTTCTAGAACGCAGTGATGTAATACTAGTTGAAATGATCGTTGTGACATATGCTAGCGGTATTTTGACCATTTAATACTTACAGACGCCATGTGACCGCATTGTCACAATAAGACTGATCATAGAACTGGTCCCTCATCATTCTCCTTTAAGGACAAATGGGTCTGAGCCCTTATGGGTTAAGACGTTTCGTAAGGCGACACCGCACACAAGACATGCATGTGGTAGGTTTGTAAGACTACATGGGTTAGTATACCGTATTTACATGCTGTGCGTGGCGTTGCGTGGCATGGTTACTGCATCTCAAGTTTCAGGTTTATTTGTCATTTGCACAACATGTCAGGACATTTATGCATTGAAAGGTTTGTGGTGAGGCTCAGAGTGATATTCTACAGCAGGGCAGCATTAATATACATACTAACTACACATACTAAATAAAGAGACAAATACATAAAATACAGAATATACAAAGATGGGAGGAGTCTGTAGAAATATTCTGATATTTACATTGATTAGATAAGGATAGTCTAAGAGAGAGCAGATATGTGTATATATACATATATATATATACCTGTTTTAAGTGACTCAGAGATATATTAATAATAATATCTGCAACTGCATCTAAAATGAGGCTAGGGAAAGAACAGAAGATCTTTATATTAATATATTATAGTTATTATAGCAGGCAGTGAGAAGCTACTGAATTGCTTGAATAAATACATATACAAGCACAAGGCAAACTGGAAACCACTGCTACATTATCGCTATTATAACCACTGCTATTATTATCGCTACAACAGTCTAACGGACCTTCGACTGGCTTTATATGTTGAAACCTACATGCCACTAACATGTAAACAGCAACATAATACAGATGGGAATGAGTATTTACTAGTATAGTTGGTCTAATAAGAGAAGTGACAGTTAAATTAGGCTTTTGTTCACTCACCCATGCACATCTGACTATAAACGATCAGGCTTTATGTCTTTTTGCCAGACGCAGTCTTCACCATTTCATATAAACTAAGACTTTGATATGTTGGCCTGAAAAGAGCTTGTAGAATGTGTTGGGTTTTATGGCTGTCCTCACTGGGTCTCAGCAGACCTGTGAGCAGGTTAAATTAATAAAAGTGTAGACAGCTCGGAAAGTGTTCTCCGACAAGACGTACAGTCTATATTTAATAGTGGTGTCCTCTTTTTCGCTCCATTAAAGTGATGCACTGTGTTTTGCTTTGAGGAGCAATTCGGAATGAAGTAGAATGATGTTCGCAACTGCAATCAAAGGTCACCTTGGAGTTTCTTGGCTTGAAACTAAAGAAAGTGGCAGATATCAGAGGAAACGATAGATGACGTTTTTACATGAAGATATAAGCCGATTCAGAATTGTTCTTAGTGGTGTGATAGGAAGCAGATACCCAAACACCCAAAGTGTTCAATGTCTCTAAAAGGGACTACATGAAGTGGCTGTCCAAGACTTTGTGTTTCTGTTTTTACATTTGATTTAAGGTCGGCCTGAAGAAGAAGATGCTGTAAAACCGATTCTCCTCGATTGTCTTTGTAAATTCTCAGGAAGGAAACCAAACTTTTAGGTGAAAAAGGGAGATAAAATGGCGTTTGTAATGAGATTACTAAATACCTTTTAAATACATTTTAATTATCACCTTTTTTGAGTTTGACTAGAGCGTTCAATTTACAAGAGCGATTTAGAAGATTAATCGTGTTACAGGTAGGCCAGTGTAGTGTTAGGAGTCCTGGCCAAGGACTCTTATTATTGTAGTGCAGCATTGTCACCTAGACCCGGACTGATGGCTCTTATTGGTGTTGTGCAGCATAGTCACCTAGACTGGGAATCAATGGCCAGTGTAGTGTTAGTAGTCTTCCCCAAGGACTCTTATTGGTGTAGTGCAGCATAATCACCTAGACCCGGACTGATGGCCAGTGTAGTGTTGGGAGTCTTGGCCAAGGACTCTTATTGGTGTAGTGCAGCATAGTCCCCCATACCCAGACTGATGGCCAGTGTAGTGTTAGGAGTCCTGACCAAGGACTCTTATTGGTGTAGTGCAGCATAGTCACCTGGACTGGGAATCAATGGTCAGTGTAGTGTTAGTAGTCTTCCCCAAGGACTCTTATTGGTGTAGTGCAGCATAGTCACCTAGACTGGGAATCAAACCCTTATCTCCCACATGGGTTGGCAACTCACCTGCAGGTAGTGGCGTTATCCATTGCACCACATCGACCACAAGTTACATCACACTTGCTGGCTCCTCAGAATAAGGTCCATATATTTTGCACTTGGTCCATATATCATCAGCAGACTACTGTAATGCTAATGTGATAGATAGTGATCGCTGCACTGCAGCAGTAAATAGCAGCAGAACGTTACTATTTGCATGTGTATATTTATGCGTGCGTATGTGCGCATTGTGCGTGTGAACCCGACAGAAAGAGGTTGGAGAGCTTGCTGTCTGGGAAAAAAAGAGCCCGGGTGCATCCGAGCCTGTAATTACCGAGCTTTATAATTCACACACTGACTGATCCACAGCCAACATCGCAAACAGCTGCGCACAACAGGGCTTTCCATTCCAAACCAACACCACCGGGGGGGCCTTATTCACCCACCCGAATCACAGAAAAGCACCTATTGCTACATCTGTGTGCACTGCATTTTTTGGCACAAAAACCATCAACAAACTTTGAGCGTCCCCGCTGTCTTACTACCAGCGCTACGAGCTGATCGTCCTATTGAGCCTGCAGTTTGAGTTCGTCTAGGTCTATTCAGTAGTTAATGGAATGGCAGCATCATTAGTGCTTCTGATTATGGGAGTTGTCGTTACAGTGATCCATTTCACCATAATAAACTTTTATGAGTATGTCATAAATATTGTCAGGGTATTGTTACATCATTATCTGCATAGTAACAAGCAGCTGATTGGATCCCATCAGCAGCCCATTGTTATGGCTTTGGGATTTAGGAGTGTAGCTGTCAGGAAGCCCTTAAACAACAGGACAAAAGATACGTGGGAGCTGCTGGTGTTCTCAGAGCAATGGGAGTCCAGACCTCAACATTACCGAATGTGTTGGATTGTGAGAAGCAAAAAATTTCAAGCTAAATATTCGATATTTCTGTTGGGTCTCCTGAGAACAATGGAAGGTGTAATAAAGGCAAGGGTGGACGCACTAAATACTGACAATTCTGTTTAATTTTTATTTAAATTAGATGAAACATTTTATAGTAAGTGTTGAGTAACTAACATGAAGTCATTCATTAGTTAACATGAAGTACATAATACATTAATGATGGTTAGATAATGTTAAGTAAGCATGTAACGACAGTAACAACAGCCATGTATGAAACTACATATACCACTGTATATTTGGCTTGTCATCTTCCCACAGTGTATCCTTGTGCCATCAATTCCCCTGGTAAACATTCTAATGTACTGGGCCGTCCACATGATGTAGAAGAAACCGGAACTTGGACCAAACAACCTTGTTCCATTATTCCAAGGATGCCTGTGTGATTATTGTAAGTGCAGTGGACAGGTGATAGCATTAGCACTCGGACCACTCCGCAGTTGACACATAGTCCTACATTTGGTAGCACTATGTGCCGTAGTAGCCGTTGTTGCCCTTGCACGTTGATGAGCCTTGGGAGCCTTTGGCTTGTTCTTCTTTGGACCACTGCTGACCAGGAGGACCCTAAAAGCCTTGCTAATTTGATTCTGGTTACAGTCACTCAGGTCCGCAAGCGCAGTCAAGCGAGAGCTGTTTGTTTGCTTACTGTCTACTATATCCCAGACCTGCGCTGTGGAGAGAGTCACGGATTTACTTCGTCTGTGGTCATAAGGTTTTTCCTCATTGCTGTATATAGATCAGTACCTTTCAGGATATTATGCTAAATCTATTCATAAATAAACATCATACTCCAGTTTCCTTTGATCTTTAAAGACAGGACACTTCAAAGTCAGAGTACTTTACTAACAGACGCTTGGCAATGCATCTTCCCCATCTTGAACCAGCCCATTTCCTCCATAATGTCTACTCTATTAGGAGTGTCTTTCCATAAGCTGTAGAAGGAGCCTTCGCAAAAACTTGGCTGAAACTTTCGTACAAGGCCATTAAAGTAATGAAGGTGGTGACTCACACTCATGCTGTATTTTTGGAAGGATTTTTTGGTCGTTTCATCAATGGCCGGAGATGTTCAAGCATCGTATTTGTAGCCTTGGAATCTGAAGACTTGGCTGTGACTCAGCATCTTGTAAGCAGGCAGGCATACACAGCCCAGTGGGGTGCATTAGGCCAATGCAGTTGATTTCATCAAGTATGAAAGCTTGGAAGGATTCAGAAGATTTATTAGCAGCAGACTGCTAGTAATAATCAATATTTCTTTACTTGCCAGACCTGGATCAGGTAGATCTCCATCATTAGACCTGTAGAAAGTGTTGTTTCTGAGGCTGTTTCATTTTACAAGGCCTTCTTTGGTAGCATGGCGGTCAGAATTAAGCATAACAATGTTTAGGGGTATATTGACAGATAGCCTCTCGGATGAGCCACCTTGATATCCACAAACTCATATATTCCTAGTAGATATTCTGGGAGTGGAGAAGGCAATCAGTCTGTGCTCAGTTCACCTTGGTTCAGGTAGCAAAGGCTACAACCTAAAATTGCTGTAACCAAGTAACACTGTTTACAGTGTTTGTGCAACCTGACATAAGTACGTATACTCACCTTGTGGACTTAAGGTGGTAGTAACTTCAGGCTCCTGCAGATGGTGCTGCACAAGAATGATGGGGCTATAAATACCTGCGGGGTGTGAGTGACAGGATCCATGGGCTGAGAAGAGGTGGTACAGTGCAGTGAGTGTCTCGTTCCATGTGTGGAAAATGTCTCCAGAGCAGATGTTAATGATTGACTAAAAGGAGTGACTGTATTTGGGCGTGGCCAAAGACCATAGTGTGAAGGAAGTAGCGTACAGTCATACAGGTCCATCAGCAGTGGCTAAAATCCCAGTCTACAGGGAATTCTGCTTGGAATTGTGTCAGGGAAGGCATCCACCAAATCTGGCCCAGAAGATGGCAAACATCAAACAGAGGGATACAGGTTTGTTTTGCTGTATCGGTTTAATGGCTTGGAATCGTGACATAAGCCTACATCCAGAGGCTCATAGACAAGCTTCTGGATGTAGGCTACATCAGTGTTCTGTCACTCTGGCATCAAAGCATTGTGCAATTGGGCCAAATTTGGTGGATGCCTTATGTCACGGTTACAATCCATTAAACCGATACAGCAAAACAAATCTGTTGCCCTCTGTTTGATGTTTGCAAACTTTTGCAGGCCACATTAATTTACTCACTCAAACAACCAATCACAGTTGTCTCTGTATCCCCAGAAACATCTCATAAAGAGGTGATTAAAAAAAACTCCAAAATATAAAACAGCTTGCCCAATGTCATGGATATCCTGGCCTTGTTAGACTGCAGGCTCAAATTATTCAGATTTTTGAAATATTCAGATTCAGGTTTTTCATAACCCCACCAACGCATGAAATATGTTTATTTGCAAGGTGGTGTGAAATGTCGGTCTTGTGCTCAGGTCGCTCCAATCAAGTGTGTGTTTTCATCTCTCGCAATCCAACAAACAGCGACGGTGTAAAATTCAAAGTGCCAAAGATGCTGGGAGTAGCTATTGACAGCTGCATCATTACCACAGCAACCCATGCAGATAGGTTAGTGATGTCTGGACACAGTTTCGATCTGATGCAAAATAGCCATGTGGACAGTCGCCTCAAACGATTTGATTTCCGATTTGAACACTAAGCCTAATTTACTTGAAGATAAGATCCGTGCACCGAGTGCTCCGCTGAGTGTCTCAGCAGCCAATTAGGTCCATGCTCCACCTCCCACTTCATCCCTTGTTTTCTCCCTCAGGGCAAAACAAACCGAGACGGCCCAGAGGGTCATCACAGTTTCCATCATGAATGGCTGTAACACCTTGCCTTGCCTTGTCCTTGTCTGTTTGTTTACCTTTCTCCTTCGGCGTTCCTCCTATCTCTGGCCAAGAGCTCTTGTTTTTGTTTTGGCTTCCCTGCTATGCCCTTGTACAGCCCTTGTATCATTCCCTACACCTGTGTGTTTTCTGTAAAGATGACTTGTTTCATGAAGCAGAAAACGCTACCCACATCTAAAACTAACCTTCGAATGTGTGTAGAAAAGAATGGAGACCCTAATACTGAAAATAAATCTGTTATGGTTTATGTTTAGTTGTTGAGAGCTCTGTGTAATTTTCACCACATCCTCTCCACCTGTGTCTTGTTAGATGCTATGCCCTCAGATCGTTCCCAGGTGTTCCTGGTTTGTCTTTCCTATATACACTTATCATCAAAAGAGCAGTTGTACAAATAGCTGCACCCAGAAGGAATCAATTGACAGGAATGAAACTTGGTGGGTAGGTTTGACATTGTGGGACATGCTAATGATTCACTCTGCCACACATGTGATGTAAGCAGGTATGGGCCTTATCGCTGTACCTGACTGATCCAACAGCCATTCAGCATGCAGTGGTGTCCTCCATGAGTCATACTGTTAGTGCCAGCACCATTGGCAGACGGCTGCACAACGCAGGACTACATGCACACAGACCCTTATGATGACTGTCCTTAACACCACGTCAGCATCCCCAAAGACTGCGATGGTGTCGTACCAGACTGTCATGGAGTGACTCAGAATGGCAGCAGGTCATCTTCAGTGACGATTCCCGCTTTTGTCTTGGTGGAGACCACCAACGAATCTGTGTGTGGAAGCACTGTGCTCAGCACCAAGATGAACGGTTGTTATCACACGTCCAGAAGGCCTGGTGTCACTCCACCTCCACCCCTACCGCACCATCTGCAGGAACTGGGTGAGGATATTCAAGCTGCATCAGACAGATTATCACAGGACACCATTAGGAACCTCTACAGCTCTACTTCTGTATGTGAAGCTCAGTAAATATTCCCCATATCAGTCTACATGTATCATCACTTATTCTTCCTGGTGACCTTTATCTTCCTTCCCCACAGCACTGCAGTCCCACACGCCCTTGAAGAGTCTCTATGAGCATGTCTGTCTGTTGCATTGCAAGCTGTGTGTAGAGCCTGTGTGTGAGTGCTGATGTGGATTTGCGCGTTCCTCTCGGTACCCCCTCCCCTGCCTGAACATTAAAAAGCAGCACTGAGTCACCAAGAGCACTCCTGATCTAGTCTTACTCTACCTGCCAGGGCTAATTGAGCTGTGTAGCATTGAGCAGGGCTCGTCAGCTCACTTCAGGGGACGCGCTGTGGCAGAGAGATAATTGTAAATGCAAAGTTTAATGGATGACCTACAACAGAGGCATCCAGCGTTGCCGTGCCATCCGTGCATCAGAGAGATGATGGGATATGGTAAGACGGATTAGTGCAGGTGAGGGAACAATGGATAATAGGAATGATCGGAGATGAGGGGAACGCAAGCAGTCAAATCAAAAGAACTGAGTGTATATATGTACATATATATATATACACACACACACACACACACACACATACACACATATATGAACACTGAATATTTGCACGTTATTGACAACTATATATTTCAGATTTTACAGCAGGTACAGCTTTATAATGCTGGGAGATTGTTGACTGTGTGATAATATTCGCTGCTCCTGTAGCATGCAGTCAGTCACCGTATATAATTTCCCTCTACTTATTGAAAGAACTTAACCTGATATACTAAATATGAAAACTGACGGGCATGTGCTGTAGTTATTGGCCAATTGCTTGTATTATATGAGTTCAAACTGAGCTTCCTGTTCTAAATACCCATTAATGCTTCAAGTTTTGTCTCATTGTCTATATATAACATTGTGCAAAAGTCAAAGATTACTCATCATTTACAGCCAAAATGGCCATTGAGTACAAGTTACTCATTTATAAAAGAAGAAATGACATATAAGGGAACCACGTCTATAAATTCTCTTCTTTCAGAAGTAATTAAGCTCCACTCTTACTTCAGATCTGAGAACATCCACAGGTGATTCTGCCCATCCTTCCACTGTGAGAAGATATGCAGTGGGTCTGCAAGGATGTGCGTCTGTAAAGCAGCTCTTACTGATGAAAGAAAACACGGGATAGAAGAAATTAATGTACTTAATGTAATTAAAGACTGTGATGATGTGAGGCAAACATGGCCTAACTCCAGAAACTTCAGTCCATGTCAAATCCAATCACAGCTGTTACTGGTGCTGGGATTGAATCTGTTTTAGTCACAGGTGACTCGTATTTTGTTCCGTGAGCTCACATATAAATTACAACACAAATAGAAGGTACAGCAAATCATGTTCCACTCGTGATTCAGAACATCCACAAGTGACTCTATCCATCCTTCCACTGTGAGAAGACAACTCTATTCTATGGGTCTGAAAGGATGTGTATCTGTAAAGAAGCCCTTACTGAGATAGAGCTGGTGTGTTCAGAACAATAAACTACAGGAATCCCAGCCCTCTCTCTCTCTGCTCTGCTCTGTGGCTGTGGGCCATAAAAGGTAATATAATTGAAGTGCCAATAATTTTAATTGTCCTAGTAATAAGTACATATGTTCATAATATGGTTTGTTCACTTTATGTTGTTTTGTCTGATACAGGAACAGGTTGGACAATGAAACTGAAACACCTGTCATACGTAAGTACAGTGTGGGATTATTAAAACATACATGGACACAATGAAACTAAACCTGTCACAGCCTGGTGGCTAAATTGGCCAGTCTTCATTAATTGCACATTGCACCAGTAAGAGCAGAGTGTGAAGGTTCAGTTAGCAGGTAAGAGCACAGTTCTGCTCAAAATACTGCAATGCACACAGCATTATGGGTGACATACCAGAGTTCAAAAGAGGACAAACTGTTGGTGCACGTCTTGCTGGCGCATCTGTGACCAAGACAGCAAGTCTTTGTGATGTATCAAGAGCCACGGTATCCAGGGTAATGTCAGCATACCACCAAGAAGGACGAACCTCCACCAGCATCACGTAGTGACCTGGCCACTATCCTGCAAGAAGAATGGCTTAAACTCCCTCTGACCACTGTGCAGGACGCAGTATATGTCATTCCCAAGACCAACTGACGCTGTATTGGCCGCAAAAGGACCCTACACCATACTAATAAATGATTGTGGTCTAAAACCAGGTGTTTCAGTTTCATTGTCCAACCCCTGTAGCACAGTACTTTAATTATAAGCTCATGGGAGTATACTGGGTACCCTTAAGTCAAGTGTATTTCAGAGTACTTTTTATCCTGGGCAGTTTTATACATGTGTATACATACATATACACACACACACACCTGTGGGAAATTGAGCATCTCTGGTTTACCTGACTGCATGTCTTTGGACTCTGGAAGGAAATCAGAACACACAGAGGAAACGCTCACCGACACAGGGAGAACATGCAAACTCCACAAAGAAAAGGACCCCAGCTGGGAATCAAACCCTGAACTGAAGTGTCAGTACATGCATCTTGTATTGTCAATAAACAATAACGGGGCCTGTATCGATTCCATGCCTGAATCAGTTTCAGCTTTCAGTAAGTTCTGATGGAGCTTATCCTCATGCCAAAGCTGCTGTGCCTAAATGGTTCACCGCTGGTCTAAACAGTCAGGGGACTGAAGCTGAGAGCTGTTGGACTAAAGAGGTTGAGGGCTGTCTAGACTGGAATTGATTCCACTTCCTTTGCTCTCCAAAGCGTCCTCTTATTACCAACCCTGCATCTGCGTTTCCACCGCTGAGCGCTCCCACTTACACAGCTGTGGGCAGAAAAGAGGTCAGAGCATCACCCAGTAATATTGCTGATCCCAGCACCTGCCCTGAGTCACTATCATTACAGGAATGCTCATGCGTTCGTTTTCCAGCCCGATCTCGGTCTGCTGCGTCTGCAGTGTGCTGTTCAGGACCATGGACCATCATTTCAGCCCATTTCCCTGGACAAAAACAGGAACCCGCTGGCTTGAGACCCGCTGGTTCAGGTCTAGGGATGGGACACACATGAGGGCACAGCAAACCTTATTAAAGCGCATATGTGTGATGGTTAAGACATACCCAACACTCCACATGTTACTGCTCTGTATAGTGGTTAGCTTTGCATACCCAACACTCCACATGTTAATGCTCTGTATAGTAGTTAGCTTTGCATACCCAACACTCCACATGTTACTGCTCTGTATAGTGGTTAGCTTTGCATACCCAACACTCCACATGTTACTGCTGTGTATAGTAGTTAGCGTTGCATACCCAACACTCCACATGTTAATGCTCTGTATAGTAGTTAGCGTTGCATACCCAACACTCCACATGTTACTGCTGAGTATAGTAGTTAGCGTTGCATACCCAACACTCCACATGTTAATACTGTGTATAGTGGTTAGCTTTGCATACCCAACACTCCACATGTTAATGCTCTGTATAGTAGTTAGCGTTGCATACCCAACACTCCACATGTTAATGCTCTGTATAGTGGTTAGTTTTAGCTTTTCATACCCAACACTCAACCTTTTAATGCTGTGTATAGTGGTTAGCTTTGCATACCCAACACTTCACATGTTAATGCTCTGTATAGTAGTTAGCTGTGCATACCCAACACTCCACATGTTAATACTGTGTATAGTGGTTAGCTTTGCATACCCAACACTCCACATGTTAATGCTCTGTATAGTGGTTAGCTTTGCATACCCAACACTCCACATGTTAATGCTCTGTATAGTGGTTAGCTTTGCATACCCAACACTCCACATGTTAATGCTCTGTATAGTGGTTAGCTTTGCATACCCAACACTCCACATGTTAATGGTGTGTTTAGTGGTTAGCTTTGCATACCCAACACTCCACATTAATGCTCTGTATATCAGTTTAGCTTTATTGGCAAAAAATAAAAAACATAACATAAAAATATTAGCATATTAACCTCTGCAAGAATCAACTACATGGAAGATGTAGTTGTGGGAATATTCTGTGGGAAAACTTGAGGATGAGTATGAAAGGTAACACTAAAGTACCAGTTGTAGGCTGGAGGTCAGGGAACCAGCCTTGTGACCGGAGGGTCACTGACTCGATTCCCAGAACCAACAGTATCGAACATCAAACTGCTCCCTGGGCACTGTGGATAGGGCTGTCCACTGCTCTGGGTAAGTGTGCTCACTGCCCTCCTAGAGAGTGTGTGTTCACTAGTGGTTGTGTTTATGTGGGTTTCACTTTGCGGATGTGTTAAATGTGGACGACAAATTCCTCAGTGTGTGAAACACAAATGGCAAATCCCACATCTGCAAGAATCAACTATGGCCCGTAGCACTGCTAACTCAGAGAATGAATGGGACCTGAACCACATCGTCAGGGGAACCAGCGGTGCCCGGAGGGTCACCAAAACGGGTCCCAGAGCCGTATCGAACTGGGCTGTGGGGTTACAGCTGCATGCACTGCAGGAAAGATGCACAGAAGGTGGTGTTGGGTTAATGTGATGTAGATCCCATGCTGAAACACAACGCCCAGCACCCTTTGCTGTAACGATGGACCCGAAACCCACTATTCACAGTGTTAGGTTAACTGGGCTGTGGGGTTACGGTTTGCAGAAAAAGCTTTCCTATTCGAGTGTACAGCGTTGCCCTTGGGTGGAGGACGCATCGGTTTGGCAAAGCATCAGGCCCTTTGGAAAAAAAGCGAGCAACATCAGGTTCATAAGCAGCGAGTATACGACGTGATGATTATGTCTGTCGAACTCGCCGTGATGTCACTCCTGGCGGTTTTATCTACCAGTGTTTTTTCACAGTTGTCTTAACTCGTCGCTTACATGAATGGATGTTCCAACCTGTCTTGTTTGTCTAGCTCTTAACGGCTCATTATTTCCTTCTCACAGCAAATGACTTCACTCTCCTGTCAGGTTTAATTCTTCAAGTGATGCGGGAGCTTAGCTCGACATTTCCATACAAACAGTGCAGCTCAGATTAGTGGACGAACCACAAGACCTCAGATCCTAATGGGGTAGCTCAGCAGATAGCCTAGCAGGATCCAGGCTGAAACCCTGACGGTTAGGGGGTTTTAAGCCAACACAAGTCGGAAATCAGAGGGTGTCTTTCTTCCTTGACATGTTTCCGACCGAAACAGGCTACACGGGCAGGAAGTGATTGGATACCTCATGATTGGACTGAGTGGTGAGGAGCGGTCATTCCGGGAAAAACACTGGAAGTAAGACTTACAGGCGGTCAGCAGAATCCATACACCGGTTAGGGTGCTAGCCAGTGCTAAAACCAAAAGACTGAAACTACAGTGAGGAGAAGTAGGGTCGACTGGAGAGATACATGTTCAAGCAGCTGTTGACTTCTGCTGGCATAATTGTCGGTTTCTTGAGGAACTTGAGTGGAAGCTTTATCGAGGAGAAGAAGTTTAATGTGTGCATCTTCCTACCAGGCAAGTCTAAAGACGTTTCCATACCATGGACGTATATACTTCACCAATTAACCCCCACCGTCAAGTGTAAAACGGTTTGTCACGCTTCCGGGTCTTCCCGGCTCCACCACTCCTCCAGACTCAACTTCATCTTATGACGTCACTACCACAGTCTGCCCCCAGTCTTCGAATCACTTCCGCTCTGGGTCACCAGAATTCTAAACACAGCTGTCCTGATTTACAAGATTCAGTATTTTAGGCCCAGCAAAACACACACACCCTTGACCAAAAGTCTGCCTAACCCTCGGGTCGGAAGAATCTAAGCGATCTTCTGTTGTCTTCACATACATCCAAACCTGACTCGTCGGTTACTCTGACATATCCGAGTCTCTTCCTTGACCCCTTAGGCTTCGATCTCTCTACTAGCTGGCTACTCGTAATCGTACTACTTGTTTTTTTTAACATTCTGTCTGTCTCTCCCCTCTACACTCTGATTGCCTCGATGACTGTTAACTCCGGTTCTGACCCCTCGCCTGTACCCTGACTTTGATCTCGCTCTCTCCCTCATGTGTGATCGTGTTTTGCTGCTTTGTGTAACTGCCCAATGGTTAATAAAACTCGCTTGACTTTTAGCTCTGCACGTGTCGGTCTAAGTTCTTTGTCTGTGACAACTAGGTTCTAATTTTTTGTTTTATTTGAGTGTCGTCATTAAATTATTATTATGATACACTGATTGTGCAAAACGAAGGAATGCTGGACAATG
>JAMWET010005132.1:0-62500 GCA_024036415.1 Prochilodus magdalenae
TTTATGTCAGGCCTCCAGTAAGTACAACAAAGTACTTAGTTTTCATACGTCTCCCTCCGATGCGGAAAACCGGCAAAAATGGTTTGCTGCTATCCGAAGGGAGAACTACACAGTCACTCCGCATACCCGCATGTGTAGCCGGCATTTCAAGAAAGAGGATGTGCGTGAACCAGAGTCCAAGTCAGGACAACAACTGTTAAAGAAGGGAGCGGTGCCGATGTTGTTTGAGGGGAACAATTTCCCCGTTCCATTTTCAAGACCGTTTGGGAGAGGAGAAAGCGACCGACGGAAGATGACACACCTGTCAAGGAGGCTGATACACTCCCCGGGGACCACGACTATGCTTCGGCTCCGGATCCTGCTGCTGTCGACTTGGTTCTCGAAGAAAATACACTTCTTAGAGAGGAGGTCCTCCAGCTGAAGCAACAAATTGAGAAGCTTACTCTGGAGCATCGGTTTGGCATTCACCGCTTTGCTGGCTTGGACCGTGACATTCGGTTGATGTTCAGCAGGATAAGATATGAAGTTGATGCACTAAAATTAGTAAAGCATACAGACAAACTTACCTACCCTGATTAAAATTAGTTTCCTGATTATAAATATACAGTGCAACATCAAAAATTAGAATATGGTGAAAAGGTTTTTGTTAAAGGGTCATATTTTATATTAATCACAAAGTTTATCGTTTGAATTTAATTATTAAAAGTGAACTTATTCCATGATTTTCGATTTTTTTTTTGATGTGCTACTGTATGTATCACTACTATAGCATTGGTTAGTAAACAGTTTAGCCAAGGGCTAACATTACAAGACCGGATCTTACCTTCATAATTGTGGATGTAGCTTGAAATGTAGAGTTAGAAGCCCTTCTCTTTCATTGTTGCTGACGTCTGACACGATGTCTGAATTATACGAGTGACGTCGTTGACCGTAATCCTGGGCAAACCCTGAAGCGAGCGAGTGGAAAACGCCATAGCGGCGCTGTTTACTAGCAAGACAGGAAGTGATGAAGCTGGCTGACTCGGATGCGGAAGAGAGTGTGCATATAGGCTATTGTAGCGTTTAGCAAGCTAACATTAGTCCGCTTCCGGTGACTGGTGAGTGGCAGCCAAATACAGCAGCTCTTGCTTGCCGTGAGCCTTTTCTCTTATTTTCCCTTTTTTCTTATAGTACTTTCTAAGTTTACGTACTTCTTATACTGTCCGCACACCATGGACAGTAAAGCCGTGAAGTTTGCGCTTTTCTTTCTTTTGTTTTTCTCGCGTATTACACACGCAACCGGGGGTCCAGTGCTCAGCGTGCAGGGCTCCATTGTTTACACACGGGACCAGCTTCTGACGCTACGTGAGGAGGAGACGGCAGGGGAGTCGCGCAGGGGCTCATTGCCGTACTAGAAGGAGACCCTACAAACCCTTTCTTACTTCTATCGTCATGGGGAAGGTAACATCTCTTCCAAGTACGATGGATGATATAACGGCGCTGGCGCGGCATGAGAGGGAGTTCCGTGAATGTAGCGTCATGCTGTTTACAGCCACATGGCTAACTTAGCTAACGCCGGACACGCTCGTCTCTCTGCACGGCTTTCATCTCATACGGGTGGATAGGACAGCGGAGAGCGGTAAGAGTAAAGGAGGAGCACTGGCAGTATTTGTGAATGATAGATGGTGTAATTCTGGACACATCTTTATTAAGGAGCAAATCTGCTGCAAGGACATTGAACTGTTAGCCGTTAGCATGAGACTCTACTGTCTACCATAGGACCTCTCGCATGCTATCGCGATAGCTGCCTATGTCCCTCTGTCTTCTAACGCTGATGCTGCCTGTGATGTCCTGCATCTAGCTGTGCGTAGGATTCAGACTCAACATCCACAGGCTCTCCTTCTCATCTCTGGAGACTTTAACAATTGTTCTCCGTCTTCAACACTGTCTACATTCACCTAGTATATCTTATTTATTATTTGTATATTTCCTGACACTTCTGTTGTTTCCTCTGTGCTACTGTAGCATTGCAAATTTCCCCACTGTGGGATTAATAAAGGATTATCTTATCTTATTATCTGTTGACATTTCCTGACAAGTGTTTTGCAGCTACACAGTGCTATTATCTTCTCCATAAGTGAACTACATCATTATTGGTAAACTACACAAAGTAATTAGATGGGCTCACTCTGCAGCTCTTTCTACAGACGTATCATGCATCACATACCTCCACCATTCAGTACATCCATTGACCCTTTATGACCCTCTGAATTGTATTTACGTGTCCACTAACATTTCACACTCTTTTGTTCATGTTTATCAGTAACACTATAAACTGTTACTGATCTAGCCCTGATCACACACCAATAGCTCACAAGACTGGTTGGTGTAGCTCAGCATATAGCACCACTACCCACCAGGGAGCCAACACCACATGTGGGAGACTGGGGTTCGAATCCCGGTCAGGGTGACTATGCTGTGCTACACCAATAAGAGTCCTTGGGCAAGACTCCTAACACTACACTGGCCTACCTGTAACATGATTAACCTTGTAAGTTGCTCTGGATAAGAGCGTCAGCTAAATGCCATAAATGTAAATGTAAGACTGTTTGCACTGCACTTTAGCTAACTTGTATACTTGAACATCTCAGCTGTGCATTTTATTTATCTATATTAATTTATCTATATTCTCTACATCTGTACTGTAAACTGTTTAGCTGTTCACCTGAACACTGAGTTGCTATTCTTCTCCCTGACTGTACACTTTATATGTCTACTGTTTACAACCACGTACTTAACTGCACACTCTGCTTCCTCAACACACTGTACTCTCCTATACATACACTTATACAAAGCTTTTCTTGCCTCCTGCATATGCAAGCAGCACCTCAGTTCTAGTATTAAAATTTTGACATACAGACACAGCTCTTACACACTGCACTGGAGAAGGAGCCTGGCTGTGTTTCGTTATACTGAACAACACTGTATTGGTATAATGATAAAGTTGAAGTAAATTTAATTAAAGTGTCTGAAGATGTCTAAAGTTGATATTTGCACTGGAATGTATTAAATCACAAAACCAAACTGAAGTGTCTAAATAATTTTTTCTAACATTAGAACCATCCCAGAAAAGGCATTGTTAAACAACAGGCACAGGCTCATTTTAGACTCTGTCTTTACAGATTCGTTCAGAAGAAGATTCACATTTGGATTCCTGCTGCTTCTAAAGCTAAAATGAACTAGATGAAATGTTGTGATGTGACTAGGGAAGTAACTTCATCTAAGGTGATCACAGACACATAACATCAGTTCATCTTAAAACCCAAGATTGGCTGAGTGGAAGCACAACTGAAACATTTTAGGATGTTCTAAATTATAGTGAGCCCACTAATTAGATTTATACCTTCTATTTCAGGCTGAAGGTCTCACCTAACAGTTTTCACATTTCAAACGCAGAGAGTCCCTCTCTGTATCTGAAGACCCTCCTTCTGCATGACATGTTCAACTGCAGTTTCAACAGCTGTTTTCATCAAAGCTTATTCTCACTGGAAACGTTAAATAGGTGTCCAAAAATAATCTGCACTGCTGCAGCCAGTAAAAGTTTCTTACCACATCAAACGTGTTCACACTCTTGGCTCCACAGACTCAATCAGTTTATTTTTATATGATTTTTGGTTTGGGGACTTTTACATCTGTAATACATACCACTACCACAGGCTAACTGCTGCAGTATTCTGATGAACAGGAGAGTGTAAAGCACGGTATTTGATGTATCAATACAGGTATAAAGCTAACAGGCTAACAGGTTTCAGTAATATCAGGAAACAGGCTCTGAGTTTAAATTTTTACTGCAGAAATGAACATTTAAAGTGTACCATCCAGGCATGCTGCTAAAAACAGAAAGCGTTGGTCAGTAAACCCTGCTCACCTGTATTTATTTGAAAACTTGAGTTTAGGGGCACTGTGCACAGAATAAACAGCATAGATTCTCACGCCCATGTGGTGATATCCATCTTGGAAGCATTAGTTTTTAATGTCGTCTGAGGGGTTAAAGGTCACATACATTTGTTTGTGTTTTTTGGTCTTTCTCTTTATGCACAGAGGTTTCACTGGATTCCCTCAATCTTTTTAAGTTTCAGTCCAAGAAGTCCAGAATCCAACTGCAGGGCCAGGTGTTGAGGCCCAGCGGGCTCAGGTTTCATTTAGATGCTGTGAAATGATGGTAAAGAATGCTTTCCAGTAGAAGAGCCCTTTTTCTCTAGATGAGTAAAAGTCAGATGAAGAGTCATGGCTCAGGGAAGACGGAGCTGCTCACAGAGATGTTGAATGTGTCCATGACAACATCTGCTAGCTGGTTTACACACTGTCAGAGCACTGGTAAGTAGAGCTGATAGATAGTAAGTACAGTGCCTGTGGTGTGTTGGGAGGTGGCTGCTTGGTGTATAAAGCAACACAGAGACTCAAATAAGAAAACACTTTGTGCTTCAGTCACTTTTACCCCAGTTTAACACTTTAAAGAGCAAAGCTGTTTCCACCAGCTGTAAAGCTGCTTCTGGTATGAACCACATGATACGAACCACATGATATTATTTCCTCCAAACTATCAGACCAATCAAAACAGCTCACAGCTTTAACACGTCCATTCAGGCCACACATGAGGCCTCTTTTACTACTGAACACACAAGAGACCAGAACATTAGATCTCACTGTCTCTCTGTCTAAACAGGAACAATGATGGGAGTACTGTTCACTCTCTGGCTGTTTGGAACTGGTAAGTGATATTTGGAGGGTTAATATGTTTATATATCTCAGACAGTCCTGCTGCATACGATCTGTTACAGTCCTGCTACATACGGTCGTTACAGTCCTGCTACATACGGTCGTTACAGTCCTGCTACACTTCTAGTCCATTTATATAGTATGCTGTAATTTTAAGTGCAATAAAAATCTACAGAGACCAAACATTTTTGTTTAATACTAAAATAAAATGAATATGAAATGCCCTATAATGTTTACACATGGCACATTTTATGGTTTTATTACTAGATAAATAGTAATAATTCATGTCTGCATTAAAACATGCAGAAGGATGTGCCCCGTATAGGTTAAATGCATTTTAAGTCTTTAATTAAAAAAAAAAAAATTCTGTTTCATTTTTTTCTCTCTCTCCAGTAAAAACGTCTGACATCGCTGAGCTTCAAGTACAGACAGTGAGGCGGGGAGACGATACAACAATAAGATGTGGCCAAAAAGCAGAACTAAAAGAATTAGCTTGGTATAAAGAGAGGTTAGGAAAGCTGCCTCAGTATGTAGTGAGGAAAGTGATAACAGGAGCGAACTCTTCTCCAGGATCTAAATCAGGAATATATTACAGATATAATCCAGGAGTTAACATTGACCGCTTCAGTGTGGATGAAGAGAAGTTTGATCTCAGCATTAAGGGAGTTAAAGAAGAAGATATAGGAATATATTTCTGTGGAAATGAAGAGTTGCGTAGTTTGAAGTTCATATCTGGAACCCTTCTGCTGTTTGCAGGTAACTGTGTGCACGTCTGCTGTAACTGCTGTTGTTGTTTTGTTCTGTTCATTGATATCAGCATTCTCTCTCTTTACCTTCTACATTTATTCATCTATTTTAAAGAAGAGAAGACTGATCATCATCCTCCACCTGAACCTGATAAACACCAGTGTTCAGTACAAACAGTTACTTTGAGCTGTTCAGGAGAACACAGTGTGTACTGGATCAGACACGGATCAGGAGAACCTCATCCAGGAATCATTTACACTCCTCCGTACACCAGTGATGAGTGTGAGAGCAGCTCTGAGACTGATTCTTCTACACAGAGCTGTGTCTACAAACTCCCCAAGAGGAACCTCAGCCTCTCTGATGCTGGAACTTACTACTGTGCTGTGGCTGCATGTGGACCTGAAACTAAATCTACTGGAAAAGGTAAATGAAGATTCTGCTTCTGGAAATGGCATCACCTTTTTCTTATTATAAATAATAAAAACTTTATTTATTATCTGATTATTATATATTTTCTCCATACAGGTGATGTCTGCGCTCTGTGGTGCTTCATATCCAGAGCTGTAGCTCTTGCTGGTGTGTTTGTTACACATACAGTACTTTATATAGTTATTAAATATAGACTAAAGTAAAGACAGTGTAACTGGAGAGACTAAATGCTGATGGGAACAGTCTGATTGGAGCAGTTTTACCTGCTAACAGTCTGTTATAATGTAGAGATGTAGTGTCTGTTATAAATGATGGCGTGTTTGGATGTAGGAGGCTGTTTATCTTCTCCTGTTTTTTTATCTTCTCTGTTCATCTTCTCCTGTTTTTTATCTTCTCTGTTCATCTTCTCCTGTTTTTTTATCTTCTCTGTTTATCTTCTCCTGTGTTTAACAGGCAGTAACTGAAGCAGGTTGTGCGTTTTGACTATTTTTAATCAGGTTAATTTTCTACACAGTGGTGGTCTGTATCCAGCCTAATTAATGATTGTTATGCTGAATTAATGAGGCTACTGACATGCTGTAGTTTCTCTACTAGCTCCCTTTAACATCGCATTTCTGAATATCTCCTAACGAGCTTTTAGTGAATTGAATAATACATGATGCAAAAGACACATGTGACATAAACAGCTGTAATTTTAGAGTGCAGGTTTTTCTTCTTGTATTTTCTTTTTTATTATTTTAACTCATGTTTTAAAATGCTTTACATATTACCACCATTGTTATGCTGAGTCATCTGTGGTTTGTCCGTCTAAAGGATAGAAGAGTGAGAAGTTATGAAGAAAGTTATTCTGTATCAGTATATACATGTAGATATCAAGGCTGTGTTGTTTTAAATGAACTCAATTTCACATTCACAATAAATATGAGGTAAAACGACTCTGTTCTTGTTCTTGTTTGTATTCCAAAAAATGTTCACAGATTATCTGAGACGTCAAGAAGCTTATGGGGTTAAAGTTATGTAACTGTGTTATGACTATTTATGAGTGTTTATGACCCATTTAACCACTATTACATTTTAGGCATTCCTAAACAATTGAGTCATAATGACAAGTAACAGCACACTAACAGTAACCATAACACTGCATCACTGCCCCACCAACACCCCACAGCCCCTCTAGCAGTCAGGTACTCCAACATTCTTCCAGGGGCCTCTGCCCTGCATGGCCATGCCTCCAGTGTGTACTCCAGTGTGTGGACAGGCAAGTACATGCGCTTGTACACTACATTGTAGGTAGGTACAAGGTAAGGGAAGAGTGCCGCACCTGAAATGATTTGTTAGGCTAGCTCTTGTTTGTCAGGTAAGTTGGTCTGATTTTCTTTCTTTACTTTGGCTCAATCCACAGGCCTCCCAGTTGTAATGATTAAGATACAACTCAACGCTTGCAGATCTAAAAGACAGACCAGCTTTATTTGTAGAGCTAAAACAAGATAACACACAGTGTAGTAATACTAAAACAAAAATACCAGCGAAAGGAAAGATAAAGGCAAAAACCAAACAACCAAATAAAGCAGCAACTGAGTTAGAAGGGACAACCAAAGTACATAACCGAAATACGACAGACAGGATACACAGGAGAAAGCTTAGTACAACACCTCACAAAGTGACTGGATAAAGAAAGGTGTACATATACAGAGGAGTAAACGACTAACAGGTGCATCCTTTGCCCATCCCAACGCACCCATGGTCCCACGTTTCCCTGGACGTCCACCGTCAAAGGGCAATACAGTTATCCTGGTCCTCGTCCACCACTTCTCCAAGTTTGTGGCACTCCCCAAGCTTTCCCGTATTTGAGCTTTCTAGAAATATAGTCTGCAGTACAGTACGAAAATCCTCCATGACCCTTTATTGGACTGCTCAACCGGAAGGAACATAATTCTTGTTTGCTGGTTAGCCTGAGTGAGAGTTTTTGCATTCTAAACTGTCTAATGTGCACAATGTGTTTTCAACAAGAGTGCTGCTTCCACTAACTGAAAACTGCATTCTCTGATGCAGGTAAGCTCTGGACATGCGTCTCAAACCAGAACAGGCAATGCTGCAGCCATCAGAGCTTCTAACCACATGTAGGTGTTAAAAGCGACAGCTGCTCAGACTTCACCACTGAGTTAACTCTTTTATGATGCACATCTACAGACACTATAGTGTCCTATTTCATGAATTCTATATTAGTTATCTCTTAACAACTAAATGTGAGGCCTACAGAGGCTTCAATGTGGAAAACCAACATGGATTTTAAAACTCCATCAGTTATGGCATGATCATCAGTAGTATGTACGATAAAGAGTCTATCCTACATGTGACCATGATATACCATCACAACACACCTGAAATAGTAATATTTATAAATAAAGAAATAAAAATATAAATAAATAATGTTCAGTTTACTAATACTGTATCTTTTCATGCAAACTGCACATAGCACATCCTGTTAACTCCTCATTTATAAGGAGCAGCACACCTGTAGATAAACTGGCAAACTATGTAGCTCTGTTACTGTTATCTCCAGGCACTTGATGGGAGCTTCCTATCTGAATGGCTCAGTCAGGCTGTCCACAAGAGTCCACAATATACACAATGGCTCCACATACACACAGTATAGACGGACATTTACAATATACAATATACACAATATTCAAGCAATAAACAAACTATATATGCATAAATAAATAAATTGTGTTTGCACACAATTGAAAAACAATGATACTGCTCATCTCCTACTTCATAGCCAGTTACAGTCTGAGTCTCAAAAAAAAAGAATTAAAGAACTAAAGAACCTAAAAAACTGTCTTTTCCTGGATATTTCTTCTACACATATCACCTATCTAATTAGGTGCAACTCCTTGTATCTATTAGCACTACTTACTATATAGGTGCCCCTCACACTTTATAGCAGTACTTTGTTACAGACTGTTTTGATTTATTAATCTGTATACTATGGTCCTCTATTCTTCAACGGTCAGTACCACCACAGGACCACCCCAGAGCAGGTATTATATGGGTGGTGGATCATTCTAAGCCATGCAGTGACACTCGTGACAAGGCATTCAAGTCAGGGGATAAAGCAGGCCTCAGAACAGCCAGAAACAAGCTCTCCCGGGCCATCAGAGAGGCAAAGTGCACCTACACACAGAAAATCCACAGTCATTTTCAAGACACTGCAGACATGCGGCGCATGTGGCAGGGCATCCAGGCTGTCACTAACCACAAAACACCATCACCTACATGTGATAGTGATGCCTCCCTTCCCGATGCGCTAATAAACTTTTTTGAAGCACAGAACTGCACAACAGCTAGGAAGACCACACCTCTTCCAAACGAACAGGTACTGTGCTTGTCCACCGCTGACGTGAGGAAAACTCTGCTCAGAGTGAACCCAAGCACGAAAAGCACCAGGACCAGACAGCATTCCTGGCAGAGTGCTCAGAGAATGTACCGATCAGCTAGCAGATGTTTTTATGGACATCATCAACATCTCTCTGAGCACTGCAGTCGTCCCAACATGCTTCAAAACCACCATCATCATCCCTGTGCCTAAGAAGTCCACAATGTCCTGCCTTAATGACTACCATCCCATTGCTCTCACTCCTATCAACATGAAGTGCTTCAAGAGGCTTGTTATGAGGCACATTAAAGGCCAGCTCTCCTCTTCTCTGGATCCACTGCAGTTTGCGCATCGTCCCACCCGTTCTACAGACGATGCCATCACCACCACACTCCACCTAGCTCTCACCCACCTGGACAATAAAGACACCTACGTCAGATTGCTGTTCTTAGTCTTCAGTTCAGCATTCAACACCATCATCCCTCAGCACCTGATTGGAGAACTAGGCCTGCCGGGTCTGAACACCTCCCACTGTAACTGGGTCCAGGATTTCCTGACTGATAGACCACAATCAGTCAGGGTAGGCAACAACATCTCCAGTACCACCACACTGAGTACTGGTGCCCCCCCAGGGCTGTGTTTTAAAACCCACTGCTGTTCACTCTGCTGACTGCTGATACAAACCACATCGTGAATTTCGCAGATGATACGTCAGTTGTGGGCCTCATCACTAAGAACTATGAGACAGCATACAGATAGGAGGTGCAGGGCTAACGGACTGGTGCAGAACCAACAACCTGTCTCTGAATGTTGACAAAACTAAAGAGATGGTTGTTGACTTTAGAAGAGTGCTAGGTGACCACGCCACCCTGCTGTGAAAATCGTCCAGAGCACAAAGTTCCTCGGTGTCCACATCACGGAGAACCTCCCGAGGTCCCTCAACACCAGCTCCATAGCCAAGAATGCCCAGCAGCGCCTCTACTTCCTGCGGAGACTGAGGAGAGCTCATCTTCCTCCTCCAATCCTCACCGTGTTCTACAGAGGGACTGTGGAGAGCATCCTGCGCAGCTGCATCATCGCCTGCTTTGGGAATTGCAATGCCTCAGACAGCAAAACCCTACAGTGAATAGTGAGGACAGCTGAGAAGATCATAGGGGTCTATCTTCCCTCTGTCACAGACATTCACACCACACACTGCACCCGTAAGGTCATCAGCATTGTGAAGGACCCCATTCATGCCTAACATGGACTTTTTTCACTGCTGCCGTCTGGCAGAAGGTACAGGAGCATCCGTGCTGTCACCGTGCGGCTCTTCAACAGTTTTGTCCCACAAGCAGTCAGACTTCTAAACAGCAGTGACTGAACTAAAGCCCCCCACAACCACAACCCCTAGCATTGTAAATCTGTCTGCATCCTATTTATCTTATTTATACATTCCACAGTTTAATACCTCAGTGCTGTGTTTCAAGTTTCATGTGCAACATATGCTGTCTGCATATACGTCACAGCAGGTTAAATTTCCATGCACCTTCTAAGCACCATATTACCAATACCTACCTGTAAATATCTATGCACCTTACACTCATTACCTCTGCTCAGAACTGAGTCTTATTTATTGTATTTATTGTACTGTCTTGCACGTTGCACTGCATTGTACTGTATTGTTTTCTGTTCTCCCTTTGTACCGTGTGGCACCCTTGTTCTGGAAAAAACGTAATTTCATTTCACTGTGTACAAACCGGATTCCAAAAAAGTTGGGACACTAAACAAATTACATATAATTACAGATCAAAAGTTTAAACTGAGAGAATGTATCATTTTAAGGGAAAAATGTGTTGTTTCAAAATTTCATGGCGCAATAAATCCCAAAAAAGTTGGGACATGTAGCAATAAGTGGATAGAAAAAGGAAACTGAGCATATATAACGAACAGCTGGAAGACCAATTAACACTAATTAGGTCAACTGACAACATGATTGGGTATAAAAAGAGCTTCTCAGAGTGTCAGTGTCTCTCTGAAGCCAAGATGGTAAGAGGATCACCAATTCCAGCATTGTTGTGCAGAAAGATAGTGCACCAATACCAGAATGGTGTTACCCAGCGTAAAATAGCAAAGACTTTTAAGTTATCATCATCAACCGTGCATAACATCATCAAAAGATTCAGAGAATCTGGAACAATCACTGTGCGTAAGGGTCAAGGCCGTAAAACTCTACTGGATGCTCGTGATCTCCGGGCCCTTAAACGTCACTGCACCTCAAACAGAAACACCACTGTCAAGGAAATAACAGAATGGGCTCAGGAATACTTCCAGAAAGCATTGTCAGTGAACACAATCCACCGTGCCATCCGCCGTTGCCAGCTGAAACTCTACAGTGCAAAAAGGAAGCCATTTCTAAGCAAGCTCCACAAGCTCAGACGTTTGCACTGGGCCACGGGTCTTTTAAAATGGAGTGTGGCAAAATGGAAGACTGTTCTGTGGTCAGATGAGTCACGATTTGAAGTTCTTTATGGAACACTGGGACGCCATGTCATCCGGACCAGAGAGGACAAGGATAACCCAAGTTGTTATCAACGCTCCGTTCAGAAGCCTGCATCACTGATGGTATGGGGTTGCATGAGTGCCTGTGGCATGGGCAGCTTGCATGTCTGGAAAGGCACCATTAATGCAGAGAACTATGTTCAGGTTCTAGAACAACATATGCTCCCATCTAGACGTGATCTCTTTCAGGGAAGACCCTGCATTTTTCAACAAGATAATCCCAGACCACATTCTGCAGCAATCACAACATCATGGCTACGTAGGAGAAGGATCCGGGTACTGAAATGGCCAGCCTGCAGTCCAGATCTTTCACCCATAGAGAACATTTGGCGCATCATAAAGAGGAAGGTGTGACAAAGAAGGCCCAAGACGATTGAACAGTTAGAGGCCTGTACTAGACATGAATGGGAGAGCATTCCTATTTCTAAACTTGAGAAACTGGTCTCCTCTGTCCCCAGACGTCTGTTGAGTGTTGTAAGAAGAAGGGGGGATGCCACACAGTGGTAAAAATGGCCTTGTCCCAACTTTTTTGGGATTTGTTGACGCCAAGAAATTTTGAAACAACATATTTTTCCCTTAAAATGATACATTCTCTCAGTTTAAACTTTTGATCTGTGATTTGTGTTCTATTCTGAATAAAATATTAGATGTTGGCACCTCCACATCATTGCATTCAGTTTTTATTCACAATTTGTTTAGTGTCCCAACTTTTGGAATCTGGTTTGTACTTGTACAGAGCTGTAATGACAATAAAAGCCACTTGACTTGACTTGACTTGACTAGATGTAACTTGACTAGCAAATGGTGCCCCCTTGTGGGGATTGTGCAGCCTGCAAAATGTGAGTGAGTTCCACATGGTGCTTCAGGCTGAAGAAGCCTCTGAGCCTCTGCTGTTTCTATTCATGTTTGTAGCTTATATAAATGTTTTTTTTCAATACAAGTCTATAAAAACAAGTATCTCTAATGTTTTTGCAGCCCTTTAATTAAACTTATATAGCAGAAACGTATATGGCAACAACAATAATTATAGATTATTATCACACAGCTCTGTCACAGTATATGTAGCAAATTGTTCATTGTCAGCCTTCACTTCTATTCATTATTTAAGTTTTACCACTAGAAATCTTGTTCATTATAATGCTGTTTTTACTAGAACGTCCACTCTAAAGGACACTCACCAAGTAACATCTTTGACCTTTGTTCCATTTCCTTTAAACCATTCAGCCAATCAGAGAAGTTCACAACTTCAGAATGCCCAGACATGTCATACACAAGGTCTCTTCTGCTACAGACAGGTGACCATTTCATTACACGTTACCAAGTGGAGACAGCAGGAACTATGATCACTGCCTTTGCCACATTTTGCCTTTTTGTATCTGGTGAGTCATTAATTTAATTGAAAGCCTGATTAATCATAAACAGTGCCACACTGAGGAGGTCTGTTTTACTAATGATGCACTTTTGTGTTTCAGTGAAAACGTCTGACACTGAGGAGCTTCAGGTGCAAACAGTGAAATATGGAGAAAATGTTACAGTAAAATGTGACCATGACTTTGTTAAAGGCAGCAGGCAGCATTATTTAGCCTGGTATAAGCAGAGTTTTGGAAAGCAGCCTCAGTTTATAGCAAGATCATCTGAGAGTAAGGCAGACATCAGATGCGCCCGAGCATTTGCAGAGCGCTTCAGAGTGACTGCAGATGAAGGAAAGTTTGATCTCAGCATTATTAACACTGTGGACGAGGACACAGGGACATATTTCTGTGTGAAGCTGAAGGACTTTGCTGCAGAGTTTGGATCTGGGACTCTTCTGCTTTTCACAGGTAGCATTTCTTTTCTTTTCTTTTAAGCAGCATGAAGCGATATTTAGCAGGTCTGTTCATTTCCTTCATGTTCATACAGCATTGTTTCTCTTTCTGTATTTTGATTGTTTTTAAAGATGAAAAGTCTCAGCAGAGTGATGTGACTGAAGTAGATGTGAAAAGAGGAGAGTCTGTTACACTCCAGTGTTCAGTGGCTAGATTGAGCTGTTCAGGAGAACACAGTGTGTACTGGTACAGACACGGGTCAGGAGAATCTCATCCAGGAATCATTTACACTCATGGAAACACCAACAGTCCGTGTACGAGGAGCTCTGAGACTGATTCTTCTACACAGAGCTGTGTCTACAAACTCCTCAAGAGCAACCTCAGCCTCTCTGATGCTGGAACTTACTACTGTGCTGTGGCTGCATGTGGACAGATACTGTTTGGAGATGGAACTAAACTCAGTGTAAAAGGTAGGACTGTCCTACACAGCTTTCTTTCAGTGATGGAATTCCACTGTAGGATAGGATTCTGCTAGGAGGAACTGGAACTACTGCTAAAGATTACAGCACATGTTATTAATTCCCTGTTTGCTGTTTATAACTTCAGGAGAAAATATCTGGATTGTTCCTGTTTTGACAACAACCAACGTGATATCTGTTATTGTGATAGTGGTTCTGGCTGTTCTGCTCCTGAAGAACCAGCGGAAAGGTTGGTCACCAGTTCTGATGGTGTAATACATTATTAACTAGAACAGGACCTTTTTGTTTTTTAAATCTCAATTTAATTTCCGCAGTTATAACAAGCGGATAATCTGTTCTAGGTTCTCCTAATGATGATCCGAATCACCCAGTTCAGGTAAAATTAGAACTACTTTCTTTTATAGGTACATACTTGGTCCTCCATATGCAGCACTGAGAGTAATAGCATTCTGACAGTGGTCTTATTAAATGAATATGATTTGTATTGATCTCTGTCAGGTTGGGAACACAGATGCCTTAAACTATGCAGCTCTAAAGTTTAATAAGAAACCTCCTCACTCCAGAACGTCCAGAGTCAAAGAAGGTCAAGACATTTATTCACAGATCAAAGTACGATAGCTATAGAGAAACAGGACCTTTTGTTAATGTTAAGATTTTCATTGTTTACAAACATGAAACACAATTCATTATTGAATTATTAATCTGTGTGTTTATAACTATTGCTGAACTGCATGGTGGACCAGCCTAGAAGAGGCATTTGCGCCAACTGACTGTCTGTCAAACTTTGTTGGAACCTTCATGCACCAGGATTGGCTCTGGCTACCAAGCTACAGATGCGAGAGGTTAGGTTGGCTTTGCTGTAAATGGAGGAAGAACAAAGACATGCAGTGGTCAGAAAAAAGACATAAAGACATAACACGTCCCTAATGACTTTATGCTAAACATAAGAGAATATAATTCGCTTTTTTGTCTCAATGACTTCTAATAAGAAATGTATGTATTTTGGACCCTGCATTGTTGGAATGTGGAAGATGCCAGTATGGAAAGTGCTATGCAGCTGATGGTGGCCTGGCAAAACTAAGCTCACCTAGTCTTGTTTTTATATTAGCTAGATAATGTGTCTGTATTATTTATACTGTAAGCAATTCAATAAAAGTCTAATTAAATGTAGGAATGTTGTATGTTGTGATTATTTTTTTGCATTTTCAAACTTTCCCAACGCTTTCTGATGAACAGAACCAGCCTTTAGATAACACATGATGCAGTGATATGGTGATTTCTCTCAGCACGTCTCCTCCTGAGGTCATCCATCCTGTCTCCTGTTCTGTTTAAAAAGCTGCAGCTCCTCCCTTTATAACACCAGTGATTAACTTCCATCTGCTTATCGAGGCCAGGCCATTATCACACTAACTGTACATACACACTTTATAAAGACAGCACTAAACTCCTGAACGTGCATGTGCTGGAAATATACTGTTCCCACGTGTAAGAACTGCCAGAGCCAGTAAAGAAAGTAAAGCTGAACTGCAGCAGTAAGAAAAGCTTCTTTACAGCTACTTGCTTTTGAGGCTGTTGGTTTATGAGGTTTACAGGAATACATGGCCCAGCCCACCACTGTCATACAACCACACAAACACTGCTATCTCAGCATTCTCTGAGGCTTTCATCAGACGTCACCCTCTGAGTTTGGTCTGATAATTTTTCACCACAGAGTAAGGAAGTGTTTTCTGTGCCGCTCTAAAAACGACTGATGTGTCTCTAAAACAACAGACTCAACTGAAGACACATCAGGGTAAATATGGACACATGAGACTCAGGTAAGAATCTAAACCATGTTCATTTCTTTCCTGTTATAAGAGGAATAATAGGGCATGACTAGTAAAACTGTTTCTAGGTATTTGGAGCCAGTGATATTAATGTAGTCTGTTAATGTGACATATTAGGATCATTTAGGACTAATTGATTAAAACCTACACAAATATTTATTTAAACTATAAATTATTTATATCTTTCAGGTTATACTGATGTTCTGCCCAAAATAAAGTTTCTGCTTTCGTTTATATTCATTTTCTCAGGTTCAATTCTATCATCACTTAGTTTCAGCTTTGTTTATGTTTCTGCGCTTTGTATCTTCAGGTATATCAGGAGATGGCTATTGCACAAAGAACTTGGATTCAGGCTAAAATGGAATTATGTTGGAATAATGAGGGATCCCTCCAGGAGCCACTGGCTGAACATTCAGCGCGCCTCACTAACTGGACATAGAGATACTACAACACGGAAGTGCAGCTCAAGGTTCAACACCCTGGGCATCCCCCCTTGAGGAAAATTAAACTAAAATCTGGTTTTTAATTGTGGTTAATTTCACGGCTCTCCCTGTTTGTTTCACTGCTGTTAAATAGGTGGGACTAGCACAATATTTTCTAGGTATAAATCATAATTATTGATTATCTCACCACCGTTAATACTAGTACACCCAATTCTCTCAGTTTGACCTACTTTCTCTGCTGTTTTTACTTTATATGCTTTAATGAAAATCATAAAACCCAGAACTGCTTTACCTGTGATTGAATTTGTGTTACCGCAGACATGTCTTGCTGAGCTTCTTCTGGTGCAGATTTGTGGCAACTTGCATGTTAATAGCGCTCCCTGCTGGAGCTGAAACTGAAACTGATTTCCAAAGTGTTTACAAATTTAAAAGGTTTTCTGTCACTACACTGGAGTTAATCTGGATATCATCATCCAGTTACCTGCCAGGACATTTAACCTGTATGGGATATACTGCAGAGGCCCCATAATAATGGAATATAACATTGTGTGCACATATTATCTAATATTATCTGATACATTTTGACTAATCCAGTTTTTACTGCAGTGGATTATATTGAAGAGTTAGAGTTCTGGGGAACATTGGTGTTTATTTTCCAAACCAAAAGATTATCACCTTCCACACATACATTACACTGCTCTATACACCAGGCATGTCACCAAGGCTAGCGTCAGGCCTAGCACAAAGCCTAGCACAAAACCAGTTTTACACTTTCTTTACACTGACGAATCAAAACTCATGAGATAGCAGTATGTGAACTGATGATGAAGTGGGAACGCCCACACCTGTATAAGTCTTAAGTTGATATCTTGTGTGTGAAAACTGGTGAGTGTGCTCATGAAATTTGGTATGAATTACTAGAGTTTGAAAGTCCTCCATAGGACTCATGTCAGGCAAACATGGCACACCAATGGTCAGAACTTTCCTAAATGCTCACTGAACCTATTCTAGACAACCAGAATTATCCTGCTGGAATATCATCATCAATGTGGGGGTACATGAAGTGATCAAATGGACACCAAACAGTCTATGGTGTGCTCAGGCAGACCAGTAGAACCACAAGCACATTTTTAATATTGTCTTTCTCTTGCTTCAACTTTTTCTTTTGACAATTTTGAGTCAGTCGTTTCCAGTTTCTCAGTCTGAGTTGAATCTTGATCTTTGAGAAATAAAAGAGCATTTCAGTAAATGTGGTTGTAATACATTGTTATCTGTGAATTGGGGATGAAACTGTAATTAACCTGAAGAGACGATGGAATTTTGAGACTGCGGTGTTTGTGGCTGCTTAGGCTGAAGTCTAACTCTACAAGAGCTGAAACATGAAATGTTTTTTCAAGACATGAAGCTGCTCTGTCTTATGTTTGAAACCAGATGCTGTGGTCTGAGGATTTCCTAACATGTAACACATGCGGCTTTTTGTACTGACATTATCTCCACCTGCAGCATAGACACACAGTGCCTTGCCCACCCAGACCACAGCGTCAGGTTTAGCTCAGCAGTCACGCCAATTTTCAAAAACACACAACTTTAACAGAAGCAGAGCTAAACTTGTGTAACTTGTGTGAGATAGGAAATCAGAAGTGCACCTTGTTAAAGTAGGGACATGGTGAGATCTGGTTAACGTGATCAGCGCAGGAGCACTGATGCCTTTATTTTGTTTTTAGTGGACGAGACAGTTCACAGGACTGTTTGAGGTGTGACATGTCAACATGTAATTTAGTCTCTTCTGTTTAAAGTTGACACTTTTACTAAGACAGGACTTCACCAGAACTTTCTGGATAGGAGGGCCCAGTCTTTGCAGGTGGAGTAAAGGTTGTAAAATGGCCCCATCCTAAAACTGTTGTCATGACATAGCATAAGCCATGTGGTTATGTTGGCACACAGTAGATCTGTATATCTGCAGGAGGAATTTAATATTAGTTTAACTTTATTCATACTCCTCTCTCCTTCTCTCATTCTCTCCTCTCTCTTACACTGCAGAGCCTAAACACTCCAAACAAACACTTACACTGTAGATTAGTACCTGACCAGTCCTGCTCCTGTAGCCCTGCAGGTCTTTATAAGCTACTTTCTCTCCTTCTCCTTGCCTGTTAATATGAACACGTTATTAACACTTTATGAACACAGACTTGGTGTTAAAAAAATTATTCAACCAAAAGCAATGCAATATATGTTAGTTACACCATCTCAAAATGTAAATTATAAGATATATAAGTTAAATTTTATTTGACAGTTTTTATAGTGTAGAATGTATCACTGCATTTAGGGTGCTACAATGCATTCAGGGTGCTACACTACTCTGGCCGAGAAGTGCAAAACAAATTAACATTCCAGAAAACAAAATTACAAAAGCAAATACAATTTTAGAAGTGGTGAAAAACTTCCGAAACCGAAACTGTTTTACACACTGTGAATTCTGACAGAAACGGGTAGGTCTAACACACAGGAAGTGCTTGTTGCAGACCCTTGTCAATCAAACTGTTTCACAGTGGAAGGGTGGAGAAAGAAGAGTGGAAGAAAGAGGCGAGCAGGCGAAGTTGAAACCACTTGGAGTTGGAAAGTAAGTGGGGTGTAACGCTAACTATAGGGAAAAAACAGCTATTTAGCTTAAATTACCTGAGAGCTTTTAAAAAACAATCCACTTTTTACAGTCCACATGGTTTAGACATCACCTGTTGACCTCTTTCTTCGATCTGCTCTTGCGTGCCAGCTGGGTAAAACGCATGCCACAAAATAGACAAAACATCGTTGATTGTTGTCACCATCCCAACATCACTCGCTCTACTGCCGAGAAACAGTTTGATAGACAAGTGTCTATAACGTCCTGTGTGTTAGACCTACCCGTTCCGTCAGAACACAGTCTTATGGGTAAAAGATGTCTTGTATTATATTATTTTTGTAACTTTGTTTTCTGAAATGTTCATTTATTTTGCATTTCTTAGCCACTGTGCCGTACTGCACTCGTGTATTTTGATCCGATCCCCAGCATCCCTGAATCTGCCTTAAAACCAAGACAGTGCTGGATTAGAGCAAAATGAATAGTGGGCCTCCCAGTTACTAATAACAGCCCTGCTATTCCAGTATATGTTGATGGTGGTTACAAGAGAGATTGATTACAAGAGAGATTGTGGCAGGGCATCACTAATGGATCATGGATGGGGGTCCGGGGGTATGGATCCACAGGACCCTTTAATGGGTCTAAAATGTTTATCAGTTCTCCCTCTCTTTTCTTACTCACCAACATTAATTAGATCTGCTCCTTCATGTCTGTCAGTCTCCTTTAAATCCCTCTCTTCCTGTGTTCAGTAATAAACTATTTTATTAAAGTCAGACTTGCACAAATAAAATAAATCTTTTTATCTTTTTTATTTTTTTGCATGTTTGTCACTCTTAAATGTTTCAGACCAATAAACAAATTTAAATATTAGTCACAGACAACACAAGTAAACATAAAGTACAGTGGTGAACCTTCCCAGGCCAACCAAAATTACCCCAAGGGCACAATGCTGACTCATCCAAGAGGTCACAAAAGACTCCAAAACAGCATCCAAAGAACTGCAGGCCTCACTTGCCTTAGTTAAGGTCAGTGTTCATGACTCCACCATAAGAAAGAGACAGGGCGAAATGGCCTGCATGGCAGAGTGCCAAGACCAAAACCACTGCTGAGCAAAAAGAACATTAAGGCTCATTTCAAATTTGCCAGAAAACACCCTGATGATCCCCAAGACTTTTGGGAAAATACTTTGTAGGCTGACGAGACAAAAGTTGAATTTTTTGAAAGGTGTGTGTCCCTTTACATCTGGTGTAAAGTAACACCACGTTTCAGGAAAAGAACATCATAACTACAGTATGTGGTGGTCTGATGGTCTGGGGCTATTTTGCTGCTTCAGGACCTGGAAGACTTCAGCCACTTTGGAGGGTTTTTGAGCATGAACCGCCTTTTTAAGGTCGTGCCCCAGCATCTTAATAGGATTCAGGTCAGGACTTTGACTAGGCCACTCCAAAGTCTTCACTTTGTTTTTCTTCAGCCATTCAGAGGTGGACTTGCTGGTGTGTTTTGGATCATTGTCCTGCTGCAGAACCCAAGTTCGTTTCAGCTTGAGGTCACAAACAGATGGCCGGACATTCTCCTTCAGGATCTTTTGGTAGACAGCGGAATTCATGGTGATAAATGAACCATGAATTCCGCTGTCTAACAAAAGATTCTGCAGGAGAATGTCTGGCCATCTGTTCGTAGCAGGGTTCTGTCAATGATCCAAAACACACCAGCAAGTCCACCCACCCTCACCTGAATCCTATTGAGATGATGTGGTAAGACCTTAAAAATGTGGTTCATGCTCAAAAACCCTCCAATGTGAAAAAAAAAGTATTTTGTGTTTACTTGTGTTGTCTTTGACTAATTTTTAAATTTGTTTGATGGTCTGAAACATTGAACAGTGACAAACATGCAAAAAAATAAGAAATCATGAAAGGGGCAAACACTTTTTCACACCACTGTATATGCTTTAATATTGCTAAACTGTGTTATGATAAACACTATATGACCTTTTCACTGATATTAAATTATTGTTAACAGTATTATGACATATACTGGACTCCCTGTTTTTAAATACAGAAGAAATATAAAACCAATGAATATAAAGAGCTGAGAATGAGGTTATTTCTATCGTACACACTATAACATGTAGGTAAATGAGTTGCTTTGTTAGGTAACTAGCTCATATTAGCATTAGCTAACAAAGTTAAAACCCGACATTCATCTGTTCCCACCTTAATTTTCCACAAGCCCAAATAGCCAAAATCCTTTTCGGCATCAGCAGCTCCTGACTGATAAGAGCCAGTAAAACCAGAGACTCTCCTCCAGGTCTGATATGATTGGCTTACAAGGTCTGATATGATTAGTTGAGACACGGTTTCTAGTTTTCACGTTGTGTCAGAGGCAGCACTGCAACAGAGCAGCTGCAGCACCTTCCTCAGGTTGCCCTGCTATCCCAGTATTTTGTAAATGAGAATAAGCTATAGGTGACTTATAATACAGCAGTAACGTGCATGTACTTTAGTTAGTGTCGTAGTGAAAAGATGATGGTGTTTAAGTTTCAGCCTTATTATTAAGTAATGTTGCCGTACAATCATAAGATGACTTGTTGGCAACAACCTAATGGAACGTGTGAGGGAATTTAAGAGGTTGTGACTTACTGTTGCCAGTACGTTGTCACGATGTTGTCAGATAACGTTGTCACAGCTTTCAGAGGATATTTCAATGCTGTGACACCATTGTCCCTCCTGTTGTTTTATATTTCCCTCAACTATTTTATAAACTACCCTCTTTAATGGCTCTCTAAAGACAAAATTTAATTGTTTTAAAGAGGCCGCTATTAGTTTACTTTGTCTGCTTAGACATGTACTGGAATTATTTTCAGAATTGTCTTAATTTACTATGTGGAAATGAGGCCTTGATCCCTATATTTTGTAAAATCATAGCAGTTTGACAGTATTTTCAGAACTGGAACTCCAACAGCAAGTCCTAAGGGCCAGCATTCACATTTAGGTTACTAATATTCCCTGGTGTCACAAAGTCTTCAGTTTGTCAAACTGTCAAAATGTACACAAACCACCAGCCATCAGAAAACAGCTTAAGACTTTAACAACAATAAAAGAGAGCCTGTCCTGCGTGGAGCTACATGAACACGCAGCTCAGCAAATTTACTGGCTGTCAGTATGAAGACAGTTATTAGCATTACAGCAACAGCATTTAGACCAACACAGCGCTCAACAAAGAGCAGTCACCCATCCCTCTCCTCACCACTCCCTCTCATGGATCTATATTTACTACAGGGCTAAAGCGTCCTGATTCTGCTTGTCTAAGACCCTCTTACTCTTTTCTTCTTTCTTCAGAAACACTTTAGATCAGCTTCTGTCCTGTTCAGTTAGTACAGGTCAGCTTTAAAGTAGGTCTGATCTTCTACAGGCACTTGCCACATGGACCGGTACTACAGTGCATAGAATATGAAGCTGCTCTCCTTTATCACCATTTTATTATTTAACACTTTATTATTTATTTCTGTGGTATTTGCTTTTACATACTGATTAAGGACACAGAATATCAGACAGGGCCTTCAGCCTAACTTAATCTGGTCAAATGGCAAGCAGCACACATTGACAGTGTAGGTGGGGCGTAACTGAAGAGGTGGAGACTGTGATGGGCTCATCATTTCCTGTAGAGTGAAAGACAGGAAGAAGCAGCTCAGAGCACACTGAGACGTGCTGGAGTAAACTTCAGCGCATCAACATAACACATTCACACATTCATCATTTCAGCATCTAATCATATAATAAAATCACTTTATATTAAAACTCATTAAATAAATGATGTTTATATTTAACATGTTTTCTTTTTAAAAACAGAAATATAATAAATTATCTAAATTCAAAATCAATTTATAAAAATATTAAAATAAGTCTTAAAAGTTAAATTCACAATGAATTGTAACTAATACTACTATAATTAACAATATTAATAATTCTGTACATTTATTCAGTGGCAGTTTAAACTAATCCATCCTCAGTTTAGTTCATGCATGTGGCAGGACGCATGTGGCTGTTGCACTTCAAAGAGAAAGGCCTGTGGGTAAAGGTGAGCGTGCATAGCGGCGTGTTTGCAGGAGGGAGCATGATTTGAGTGTTTCCACCCGCAAGACTGACCAGCACGGCTCTGTTCTCAGACACTGCATCAAAACCACATGATGCACTTTGTCTCTCGTTCAGAAACCAAAGTTAAAAACATCCTGACTTGTTCATAGCAACTGAACTAAGAACAACTGAGGGGACAAACACTGGAGCATTTTAATGAATGTTCATTTTCAGCATTCAGCACATACATACTCCACACCTCACTGGGCCCTGTTCTACTACACCTGTTTCTAAACGTGCTGTAGCATTTACCCCCTATTTACTAATCTCAGGGTTTAAGCTTAAGAGTTTATGGTGTAGGGTTTAAGGTTTAGAGTTTAAGGTGTAGGGTTTAATGTTTAGAGATTAAGGTTTAGAGTTTAAGGTGTAGGGTTTAAGGTTTAGAGTTTAAGGTGTACGGTTTAAGGTGTAGGGTTTAAGATTTAGAGTTTAAGGTTTAGAGTTTAAGGTGTAGGGTTTAAGATTTAGAGTTTAAGGTTTAGAGTTTAAGGTGTAGGGTTTAAGATTTAGAGTTTAAGGTTTAGGGTTTAAGGTGTAGGGTTTAGAGTGTAAGGTTTAGGGTTTAAGGTATAAGGTTTAGAGTTTGAGGTGTAGGGTTTAAGGTGTAGGGTTTAGAGTTTAAGGTTTAGTGTTTACAGTTTAGAGTTTAAGGTTAAGGGTGTAAGGTTTAGGGTTTAAGGGGAATTCCACCAGGTTCTCAAAATATTTGCATTAGAGCAGCAGTGTCTGGCTAGCAATTGCCCGTGCGAACTGCCGTGACTCTGGCAGAAATCACATCCACGTTCACATCCAGTATATACACACATACACTTTGTACATGTACAGTTAGCTGTATCTTTCCCCGTGCACTCTAGCCCTTCATCAGTTTCATCAGTGATCAGTTTCTTCCTATAGAGTCATTAGGGCTGGATGTTTTTGTTCAGTGGATCACTCTCATTCTAAAAGTGACACTGACATGTAGAAACCCAACAGCCACACCCCACACACACACTATCAATTTACTGTTACTGCTGTGTTCAGTATGGCCCCCCTTGGGGGGCTCAGATAAACAAAAAAAGCATGTGAGAATGGAAAGTCAGTTAACTATCACTCCGTGGTTTTCACACCTCTGTTCTCTGATGTTCATCAGCCTCTCTTGGTTCCCCAGAGCAAAGTGTTTAACACACACACACGTTAAGATGCCCTGATCTGTGTGTCACATGTAGAATCAGTCTTTTTGTTCATAATACTTTATAAATGAATATTAACTTTCTAGAGATTATAAAAACTGTACAGTCATGTGCAAATTTTAAACCCCCGGTCAAATGACATGGTTTGTTGATTCTGTACAGGAAATAAAGTTAGGTATGGGATTGTCCTGCACATGTTTGTGCCCAGTTTCTATTAATGCTCTATTTATTTATTTATTTTTAAATCAGCAAAGCAGCTTTACCAGGGGTGCCAAATCTGCATACAGTGGTAAGCGTATCTGGGTAAGCAAGGCACTTGTGGTCTAGTACATAACATGTAAGCAGCCGTACCCCTTCACTGATAAACCCCACTGAGTCATAAGCTCTCAGAGCTAAGAGCTAGAAGAACAGTCCCTAAGTTTGGTCCTGCTGTAGCTCTGAGCTGTTCAGTGTCACTTCAGCTATAACCAGTAATTTCCCACCACAGAGCCACAGTGCCGCTACCTGAGGCCTGCATATTGAGGCCTCCACTTTAAGGTCTCCTTTATGGGCATGCCTCGTGTGGCACATTTTGGAACTGCAGCCACAATTTCAGTTTGATGTTTATGTTACTATCCTCATAAACACATAGCAAGACAAGAAACTGCACTTATATTGTGCTGTACATTACTTTTATAATATTCTTTAATCTTTTATTGTTTATGTAACATTTATTATTATTCTATTAGTCTATTATTATGTAGTACTAAAAGTTTACTGTAAGATTATTATAGAAATCCTGTAGAAATACTAGTAATAGCACTATAGACAGGATATAGGTTATAAGAGTGAGTTCATGCATTAATGTATCCATGCTTGTTTCACTGGAGGATGAAAGTACAATGATAGAGAGTTTGGAATGGTGCAGTGGGGTTCAGTCTCCTTCAATCATACTGTTCCTTTAGCAGCACAGAAGCTAAAACTTTATAACGATTTAAAATGAATAAATCTGGTGGTTTTAGACAAACCCACAGAAACAGGAATGATTAGTTTAACCACCAAAGCCCGAACACTATCCCATTGTTCATGGATTTCTGCTGGGTCTGTGAGCTCTGTGGTCTTTGGCTTCACAATAGAATTCAGCACCATGGACAGTGCCTTCATATACTGCTGTGATGGATAAGATTAATGGAATACAGTGTGTGCAAAATACATCATTACCTTAGTACAACTGCTATATGAAGGCTTACAAGGCTGTTTGATCATTTGCTTTTTCCCTCTGTTTCATCGCTCTTGACCTTTTGCCCTACTGCATGTAGTCTGTAGAACACAGCTCTTTACTGAAGGGAGATTGTTCAGACACGTGCTGTGAGACATTGCCATTTCAAACTGCACTCAAGTTAAATTAATAGCTGGGGTTTCCTGTGGCCTGTGATATGTTTGTGTAAGAGTACATCTTACTGTACTACTGTCTCTCTTTGTTCATTTCCTCTTTGTGTTTATGTATTTTACCACAACACAGTAAAACAGTCACACAATAGCCACAGTAATGAAATAATAACCTAAAAACATTCAGTAAATACTGGAAATAAATTAATAAATGTAGCAATGATTCTTTAGTAAAGGCAATGGTTATGTATACAACCATGACAACTCAAAGGACCGTTAGAAATGGTAAATAATTTAAGATTTTTTATCATATGTGCTTAGAACACTCAGAAATTATTATTATATGCAGCATCCTCATAGGCTCATAGGAAGCGTTGGATAGCAATGCTATTAGTAAGGAAGGAACCAGGAACAAACATTAATGGTAAATTTAGACTGATATGGATAACATTAACAGGGCTTCACAACTAGTTTCTCTCAGTATAGCATCAGGCTCCTGTGTTTGCTAACACAACATGCCAGACATCTCGGCATGGAGTTGTAGAGGTTCCTAATGGTGTCCTTGGATAATCCATCCCATGCAGCTTGAATATTGAGCACCAGGCCCTCTGAACATGTGACAACGTTGCTTCCACACACGGATTCATTGGTCGTCTACACCAAGATGAATGTGGGACTTCTGACTAAAGATAACCCATTTGCATTCTGGCACCACACCATTGCAGTCTTTGGTGATGTGGTGTTAAGGGCGGTTGTCGTAATGGTCTGTGTGCATGTAGTCCTACACTGTGCAGCTGTTTGCCAATGGTGCTGGCATTTTATGACTCATTGAGGGCATCACTGCTCTCACTAATACACTAAAATAAAGCAGGTGAACTACAGTGTGCAAATGTACGTAATGAAGTGAAGGGTATATAGAGAGTGAGCAGTGGGGGGAGGTGTTATACAGACAAGAAGGATATTACACATACCAGACAGTTACAGCAGATACAAGAACAAGACCATATAAACAATGACCATTTATACTGAATTGAGACTGAGCATCTACAGTGGACCCTCAGAATAAAGTTCTACTGAAATTCCTGCTGAACAGAAACAGGAACTGGAACATGGAACATGTTTAATTCTTCTTCTTCTTCTTTTGGTCTTAAGTGTTTATTTATGTTGTGCTTTTTGTGTGTATGTTTTTCTGTGTGGTGAAGAAGATCAGATTAGACCTTAGGCCTCGTTCAGGCCCACCTAACCACAGACCACCAACTGCTGGTCAAATGGCAGCAGCATACGTCCATATAAGGTGACGTGTAAGTGGGGCTGAACTAAAGAGGTGGGCTCATCATTTCCTGTAGAGTGAAAGACAGGAAGCAGCAGCTCAGAGCACACTGAGACGTGCTGGAGTAAACTTCAGCGCATCAACACAACACATTCACACATTCATGATTCCAGCTGTTTTACATCACTGAGGAACCTTTCAACCGGTCACTAGCACATAACACTGAAAATGCATTATTATTATTATTATTATTAATAATAATAATAAAATTAATACAGAATGTTTAGTAGTATAATATATATAAGTATAATAAACTAACATGATTATAATAAAATGCGTCCATTATTGATAATGATCATTATTATAAGTGCTGTGCTATATTGCAGTTTACAGTGATTTGTGCAGCACAGGCCGCACTTAGCATTAAAGCATTTATAAAAAGCCAAAACCCAAAGAGAGAGAGAGAGAGAGAGAGAGAGAGAGAGAGAGAGAGAGCGAGCGAGAGAGAGAGAGAGAGTATGTGTGTGTGTGTGTGTGTGTGAGAGAGAGAGAGATAGAGAGAGAGAGGGGTGGGGGAGAGAGAAAGAAAGAAAGAGCGCGAGAGAGAGAGAGATAGAGAGAGCATGTGATGGTTTGACTGTGTGCTCATTGTGGAACTGACCCTCTGACACTGTTTAAAACCACAGCAGCACTCTTCTCACCAGCGACACCGCACCTGTTTTTCCATTAGCAGAGCCAAAAATACCCCACCTTGTTTACTGACTGATCACAGTAGTTATGACTTATAGAAGCGACTCTACCCTCTCATCTTTAAAACCTCCACCTTTGGTAATGAAGACGCTGCACTGTGTTTGAGGAGGACGTGTAATATTTAATGAGAGTAAAGGATGTCTGTGGAAACGAGTCTCTAATGGAAGCTATGCTGTATATTTTATTCCCAGGGATTAAAAGCAGACGTTCAGCTTTTAAATCATCCAGTCTAACAAGCAGCTCAGTACGTGTGGTTTGGTGATGAAAGGCCCAAAACCTACGTCCATGTATGACATTTACGGGGTTTTATTTACCACAAAACATTAAAAACTCTCAGTTGAACATGTTCCAGCCTCTCTTTAAAAAATAAGCTGTTTTTGTCTAAGATGACAGTCATCACAAAAACACATTAGAATTTTAGTATATTGGTTTTTAATTGAGCCCTCTCAGGTCTTCGGTGTTTATGCATCAAAGGACGCTGTGCATAAAAAAAACTTTATTTAAATTTTTTGTAGTGGTAGTGTTATTCCTTTCCAATGAGTGTGTATACCTTTTAGATGCTTCTAATAAAACATAATCACGGCAATCAGAGACTTCAACAGAACAGTACTACTATTCCTGGCAGAGTAAGCTTCTAGCATGCGCAGCATCTAACATCTGTCATGTGCAACATGCTTTGCTGTTGCATACAACATTATGACATTGTTGAGATATATACACATGCTCCAAACAAACCTACAAAAAAGAAAAAGGTCATTAGATCAATGGATGGCAAGCACAGACCATCCCCCACCATGTAAAATCTTGGCGAACTATCCCCATCTGCTGGTGAGAGCTGGAAGAGCAAGGTGAACAAGAATGAGAAAAAAGATTATCATGCTTGATGACCTCATAATTTACACATTAAAGTTATACCATATACAAGAACTAGATTATATTAACATTTGTGAAAAGCAGCTAATATTGTTTATGCTTTTTTTTTAAGAACAAAAAAACCTTTTGGACTGAATAGAGACTGAGCATCTACAGTGGACCCTCAAAATAAAGTATTACTAAAACTCACGGTGAGTACAAACAGAACCAGACGTGTTTGATTCTTCCACTTATGGTGTTTTAGGAGTTAAGTTGTATTTTTATCTTGTGCTTGTTGTGTGTAAGGTTTTCCCATGTGGTGAAGAAGATCAGATTAGACCTTAGGCCTCATTCAGGCCCGCCTAACCGCAAACCACCAACTGCTTTTAACCCTTCCATGCCTACACAAAAGGGTATTTGTGCGTTTTAATCAACTCATTTATCTGACCGTGATGTTTTAATGTGATGCTGCATGGATTTTGATAGGTAAAGAACATGATCTAGAACATGAGCTGGTACTGTATAAAATTCAGTTTAGAACATGATCACACACTCTCTCAAACCATCACGGTGAATCCAATAATGAAGGCAACATGATCCATCATTTATACTCAGAAAGCCCTCATCTCAGCTCCTCTATTGGCAAGTTTGAATAAGTTAAACAATACAAGTCTCTGAATAAACTGCACAAGAGCCGAGCGGTTTAAAATAATTAGCTGGTTAGTTGGTTCTTGCAATGAGTTGTTACTGGACATTAAAACCATTAGCCATAATTTCTGCTAGAATAAGAGGATTCAAATCTCAAAGCTTGTTGCAAATTACTGCCAGCATTGTTATCGATCCTACTCATATGAATAATTGTGCTTTTAGAAGAACACTATGGATGCTTCAGCAATGAGACCTTTACATTATGCCTGCATGAAGACTCCAAAATTCTGCACCAAAGTAATTCTAGTTGAACTAGACTCTATGACTCTAGTTGAGTCATTCGATTCTTTATGTATTTCTGGTAAGGTGCACAATGCCACACATGCATCTTGCTCTGGATGTCTGCTGATGCATGTTCACAAGTTTGAGGCCAAGGCTAAATGCATCTTATTGCACTTACTGCTTATAAGATCAGCTCATGCCCCCGGTTTCATCTGTGGTTAACCTGTAGGTGTATAAATGGAATGGAAAGAACCAACAGACCGCTCTGTCGTAGCTTTCGCATCTCTGTGGTCAAAACTTTCCAGAGAGCTGTGTGCATGAGAACAAAAGCAGGCATGAAAAGCTTGCACAGAAACTAGCATCACACTTGACCTGTGAGCATAGTTGGTGGGCTTGTTGTCACAACATGTTTAGATTGTTGTGTCATAATGAAACCTTGAAGGAAAAACAATAAAGGTAAGTCAGTGTACTGACATTGTATTTATACACAGGTCATTTTGACAAATACAAATTTATTATTTTATATACATTTACTCAATTTAACACAGTCACAGTAAAGTACATCATATTTTATTTTAATGGAGTTATGAAATAACTGGATGAAGGACCATGCCTGCAGCCCTGTAAATACCCCATCTCTACTTCCTGTTTCATGTTCAAGTTTTCTCAATCCTCACCTCCACCCTCCTCCCTATTTCCCAGTCCCCTTCAGTCTTATAACAGTAATAAAGAGGGATGTCTGACCTTTTAGCTCCAGGTAGAAGCTCTCATAGTTCCCTCTAATCCTTTAGACTTGAAGGCACACAGGACTGGTCATGCATTTATCTTATTGCGTATTATCGAGGTCTTTACCACCAAACTGTTTTGCTTGTAAGTTGTTTTAGGTATGTTACAGCAGGGAAAACATTCTGTATGCATGCCAGGACTGTGCCCACTGTATACAAACTGTACTACAATGAAAACCAGTCTCACTTCTATAATACAATTATTTGCAATTAATTGTAATTATTGGATGCATTTACTTTGCATCAGCATGCAGTTTGGTGATCGAATCACATTCAGACTTTGCTTTATCGCATGAGGAGGCAAATGTAAACATCCCACTTTATGTCGGGATTATGGTCATATCAAACAAACCATTTCTGGTGGTCAGGGACAGGCACCTTGTGGTCAGAGATCTTAAACACCTCCAGCCGAAGTGCAATCAGTATGTTTTCATTATCTCTATACAATTACAGTATCTCACAAAAGTGCGTACACCCCTCACATTTTTGTAAATACTTTTTTATATCTTTTCATGGGACAACACTAAAGATATGACACTTTGATACAATGTAAAGTAGTCAGCGTACAGCTTGCTTAACAGTGTAAAGTTGCTGTGCCATTAAGTTAACTCATCACACAATTGATCAAATTGTGCCCAAAGTGTCAATATTTTGTGTGGCCTCCATTATTTTCCAGAGCTGCCTTAACTCTCTTGGGCATGGAGTTCACTAGAGCTTCATTCCTCTTCCACTCCTCCATGACGACATCACAGAGCTGGTGGATGCACTTGCACTTCTCAGATTTGAGCCTCCTCCAGATGCTCACTTGGGTGTAGGTCTAAAACAGATCTATATCTTGGTCTCATCAGACCACAGGACATTGCTTTCTTGTGCATAATTTTTAGAAGAGCCTTTCTTCTGGACTGACAGCTATGCAGACCAATACAGTGTTTAACCTCTGCAGCAGTGCTGGCAGGACTCTTACGTCTATTTTCAAAAGACAACCTCTGTATATAACGCTGAGCATGTGCACTCAACTTTATTGGTCGACCATGGTGAGGCGTGTTCGGCGTATAGCCTGTCCTGTTAAACAGCTGTGTGGTCTTGGCCACTGTGCTGCAGCTCAGTTTCAGGGTGTTGGTTCTTCTTATATCCTGGGTGCCGTGTTGAACTTACAGTGACCATTATGAGAGAGTGTGAGAGCAATAACACCGAATTTAACACACCTGCTCTATATTTATACCTGAGACCATATGATACTAATGAGTCACATGACACCGGAGAGGGAAAATGGGTAATTGGGCACAATTTGGCTGTTTTCCCCTAAGGGTGTACTCAATTTTGTTGCCAGTGGTCTAGACATTAATGGATGGAGACGAGTTATTTTGAGGGCACAGCAAATTTACACTGTTAAACAAGCTGTACTACTTTACATTGTATCAAAGGGTCATATCTTCAGTGTTGTCCCATGAAAAGATATAATCCATGAGCTATGAAAATTCTTTCTAAAAGAAGAAACCTCGAGCGGAAGCTGGACTCAAAAGCGGAAAACCATCCTCCTCGGGTCAACACCAGATAATAAGACAAGTAAGGGAAGGAGCGTTTAGTGTTTTATAGGGTAGGGGAATAAATGTCTTATTAGTCAGTAATTAAGTAGTTGGGTCATCGGAAGGGCCAGCAGGATGCAGGCCAAGTTTCCACAGTGCAAGCAGCCTCCGACTTCTGTAATCAATGTGGAGACAACATGACCAATGTGGTCAGCAACAAGATGAATCGTTTGTTCCCACGTGTCATACATCCAGAAGGCCTAGTGTCATTCCACCCTTATCACAGGACCCCATTAGGAACCTCTACAACCCCATATCAAGACTTCTGGCATGTTGTGTTAGCCAACATGGCGACATCACCCTGAAAGTGTTTACAGTCATGGCCGAAAGTGTTGGCACCCCTGAATTTTTTCCAGAAAATGAAGTATTTCTCCCAGAAAATTATTGCAATGACACATGTTTTGTTATACATATGTTTATTTTCTTTGTGTGTATTGGAACAACACAAATTTGGAAAAAACGCAAATTTGACATAATTTCACACAAAACTCCAAAACTGGGCCGGAATATATATATACTAAAATTATTGGCACCCTCAACTTAATATTTGGTTGCACACCCTTTGGAAAAAATAACTGAAATCAATCGCTTCTTATAACCATCACCAAGCTTCTTATACCTCTCAACTAGAATTTTGGACCTCTCTTCTCTTGCAAACTGCTGCTAGTCTCTCATATTTGAAGGGTGCCTTCTCCCAACAGCAATTTTAACATCTCTCCACAGGTGTTCAATATGATTTAGATCCGGACTCATTGCTGGCCACTTTAGAACTCCCCAGCGCTTTGTTTCCATCCATTTCTGGGGGCTTTTTGAAGTATGTTTGGGGTCATTGTCCTGCTGGAAGACCCATGACCTAGGACGCAAACCCAGCTTTCTGACACTGGGCCCTACATTGCGACCCAAAATCCTTTGGTAATCTTCAGATTTCATGATGCCTTGCACACAGTCAAGGCACCCAGTTCCAGAGGCAGCAAAACAACCCCAAAACATCTTTGAACCTCCACCATATTTGACTGTAGGTACTGTGTTCTTTTCTTTGTAGGCCTCATTCCGTTTTCGGTAAACAGTAGAATGATGTGCTTTACCAAAAAGCTCTATCTTGGTCTCATCTGTCCACAAGATGTTTTCCCAGAAGGATTTTGGCTTACTTACATACATTTTGGAAAACTGCAGTCTAGCTTTTTTATGTCTCTGTGTCAGCAGTGGGATCCTCCTGGGTCTCCTGCCATAGCTTTTCATTTCATTCAAATGTCGACGGATAGTTCGTGCTGACACTGATGCACCCTGGGCCTGCAGGACAGATTGTATTTCTTTGGAACTTGATTGGGGCTGCTTATCCACCATCCGGACTATCCTGCGTTGCAACCTTTCATCAATTTTTCTCCTCCGTCCACGTCCAGGGAGATTAGCTACAGTGCCATGGGTTGTAAACGTCTTGATTATGTTGCGCACCGTGGACAAAGGAACATCAAGCTCTCTGGAGATGGACTTGTAACCTTGAGATTGTTGATATTTTTCCACAATTTTGGTTCTCAAGTCCTTAGACAGTTCTCTTCTCCTCTTTCTGTTCTCCATGCTTAGTGTGGCACACACAGACACACAATGCAAAGATTGAGTCAACTTCTCTCCTTTTTATCTGGTTTCAGGTGTGATTTTTAAATTGCCCACACCTGTTACTTATCACAGGTGATTTATTTACCCTCAATTTTGAAAATGTGCCAATAATTTCGTAATTTCGAGTTTTGTGTGAAATTATGTCAAATTTGCCCTTTTTTCCTCTGTTGTTTTGTGTTGTTCCAATACACACAAAGAAAATAAACATGTGTATAACAAAACATGTGTAATTGCAATAATTTTCTGGGAAAAATACTTCATTTTCTGGAAAAAATTCAGGGGTGCCAACACTTTTGGCCATGACTGTATGTGTAGCTCAATAAATATTGCCCCACATCAGTCTAAATTTATCACCATTTATTGTTCCTGGTAATCTTCCTTCTGAATAGCATTCCAATCCCACACTTTTTCTGGGTGCAACGATTATTTGACAGTGAGTGCATATCATATGATATGAGTGCATTTCATATCTCAAATAAAACTTGAACAATGACAGAGGACATATTTATTAAACATCCTGACCCAGAGGACCTTTGTACAGACTGATGTCCACAGGGCACGGGCCCAAGCCTCAAACTCTACATGTTATTGCTTGGAAATACAGTTATGATATTCCCATTACTACAATGCAGTCAAATGCAATCAAGTCAAGACATGCAAAAGCTGGTGTGGTTTTGAACATATAATAATCATAAAATGAAAAAATAAAGTAAAACAAGACCTTCTTCATGTAAATAAAAGTCTACATGAATTACTACTAGAAGTACAAGACGCATCACCGTTACATGAAAGATGCCCATAAACAGGGCTAGGCAGGAAATTGAAAACACAGATGCACTGCAGGGTAACAAGCAGAGATGCCAACTATCTGCACAAAGGAGCATAACCATATATTTGAAGCCAAAAATACATATTAATAAATGCATTAGTTAACAACAGTAAACTACAGTAACATATGGGTCAATGTGCTTTTTATACAGAGATGGGATTTCCGTTGACCACACTCTGGATACTTCAGTGAGAAGTGTATATAGTATCCAGCCAAAGCTGTTCAGATACAATCCTGACATGCTACACATGCTTTAATGTTAATGCATTTAAACAGGCTCATTTTCTACTGCATTTAAGCCAGTTTTATGTCTGGGGTTAGTTTTATATGTAATGGCATGCATGTTAAATCATTATCATGTTCTTTAGGAGGGTTGCAGAGCTGTAGTGTCTATGCTACTTTAACACCACATTCATTTTCTGAAACCACACGAGAGTGTGACACTGTATCTTATTCATTTGTTTTGATTTGTTCCAAGGTGCAGCAGCTAAGGCATACTGAATTATACGTGTGGGTGGCTGCTGGGTTTGAGCGTGGGCTCAACCTATTTTCTTTGTATACTTTCACTGGTGTTTATGCAGCACAGACCTGCATTTTTCAGTCTTTAGCCCTACAAGCCCTCGTGTTTTTTTTTTACGGGTGCGAACTGAACCTTGACTGCTAGCAGTTTGGGTGGTGGTGGCAGTTATGCCTCTCCAAATGAATCTTAAACAATGACAGAGGACAGATTTATAATACTTATTGACCAAGAAGACCTTTGTACAGGCTGAGGTCAACAGGGCAGGGGCCCAAGCCTGTGTCTTCTTGGAAGTAGAGTTATGATTTTCCCATGCAGTCAAATGCAATCAGTCAAGACATGCTTGGTGTCAAACTTTTGCTTATGTGGTTTAGAATTAGCACTACAAGGCTAGCAGCATTAGAAGGCTACAGACACGCCATATGTTTCTGTAACTGACTTGTCTCAAACCACCTGGGTATAAAGTCAGGTCATGCAAATGTTGATGTGGTTTTGAACACACAATTGTGATAATAACCATAAAATGATAAATAAATAAATGAATAAATAAATAAAAGCTTCTTCATGTAAATCAAAGACTACTGGAATCATTACTAGAAGCAAAAGACGCAACACTGTTACATGAAAGAAGCCCAAAATCAGAACTAGGAAGGAAATTCAAAACACATATATCTGCACAAAGGAGCTTAACAATATATTTGAACCTAAATATACATATTAATAAATGCATCAGTTGGATGCTGGACCCACCGGTGACAAACAAAGCTTACATCAGACCTTAAAACATAATAGAGATGGAATTTAACTCTTGTAAATGAGTTTTGGTATGTATTCATGAAAAGAGTTTGAGTAGCTATTGAGATCCAGGGTCTTGTTAGCAAACTTTAGTGTAGCACAGGGGAACTCTGGTCCTGGAGAGCTACCTTCCTGGAGTGTTTGGTTCTAACCTACATTTAACAAGCTCCCCTTTCTTTACCTAACACTGATCCATTCAAATCAAACATCTGTCCTACAAATATTACAAAAGTAAAAAATAAGAAAAGAGAGCAAAGGTTGTATAAAGGTCCTTGTAGCCGAGGCAGAGCCATAATCGTTCACCCTAATCTATTTCAATTAACATCTGGATATGTAGCTGCATTCGTTTTATGACTGGAGCAGCAATAGAAGTGGTCGTCTGGTCTTTTCTTGGCAGTGCAGACATCACAGCAATGCACAGCACAGTACATCAAACTACTCTTCATCTGCGCAATAACTGGGCCAGTAAAACGTCTTACCACACTGCTTTGAGTTTTAGTGAGCTCAAAGTGGCCAATCCGGATTGGCCCATGCATAGTCTTCAACACTTGTAACATATTCTGCAGTACTAACAGCTGGCATTGAGCAGTCTACAGGGCCGCATCCTCCCATAGCAGTTCATTTCCACAAGTGACAGGCTTCAAGCTTTGATTAATCATTTTCCAGCACACAGGAGCATTTGTCTCTGTGCCTCGCAGCATTCTGGGACTGGAGGGAATGGAGAAATGGGGGCCATGTTTCTCTCACTGAGCACCCCTCTCCTTTCCCTGTCCATTCTGGTTCAGTCTCATGGCAGTTGCTTGCTTGCCACTCTTTCTTCAGCAAAGTGAGTATGCTTCCTAGTGTACATAGCCAAGCTGCTAACAACTACAGCGTTCTCTTTTCCTGCTGTCTAATAATAATTAGAACAATAATGTTTGCTTGTTAAGGATGTTTCATACAGATGGAAACTTACAGTACATTGTCAACAGTAACGTAAGAAACTACAAGTGTTCATTTGGCTGAACATCAGTGAGCCGTTTTAAGCATTGCTAGCATTGCGTGTTTTAGCTTGCGGAAGTCAAGCAGCATCTGGAAGCAACTTTCTGTCCAACACAGAGCTTAGTATCATCAGTGTTAGCTCTACAGCCCAGCTATCACATTCAGTTAACCCTCATAGCTTCAATGAGTTCCTAGGGGCTTTTGCCACTGGGCGCCCAGGCCTCAAGGAGCTCTGCCGCCATCCTCTGCTTCCTGCTGTCTGTGTCTCATCTTTTCATAGCTCATGGTCCAGTCAATCACTTGAAGATGTTCCTCACCTCTTGTATTTGGCTTGGGCAACTACATTTCTGGCAACAGTGTGACAGTTGCAGGGAAGAGGCAGAAACAGGAATGCTATTTGTTTTGCTAGACTTAAAGCATGTGGGTCTTTGTGTCTGCTGGGTAGCGTTCCACCCGGGAGTAAGAACCTCATACGGACTTAGGGTGGCCACACGTCAAGTTTGAGGCCAGACAGTCCAGTTTTTCAACTCCAGGTCCTCCGTCCAGTGCAATACATGAACAGACACCTATTAGTCCTCTTTTTGCGATGAACTATTTAAAATGTTCACTCACAAATAATATTCTGTATGCCTTTGGCTCACGTCCATGTCAATAGAAATACCTTTCATTTAATTGGTTTAACAAGGTTTGACTCAGGAATGTCATCCATTCCACTTAATTAAATGAGTACTGCAATCATTTATGTGCTATATAGGTAAGGTTATGATTTTAATTCTGTTCTTGTATTGTGGCGGACAAACCTACCATTTTGATGTCCTCTCTTTGGGGTTACAGAAGTACCCCAATGCTACATTGTTGTTCACACCCTGAGAGAGCTATGAAGAACCGTGTGGGCTTGTTTACCACAAGAGACCAATTTGCAAAAACACTGTTCAGTTTTCCAATAGTCAAATTTATAGTAGATAGTTTGGAATTTCTATATTTTTCTGGTTTATGATAATAGGTATACTTGTGATAGCCCTGCTTAGTCGTTATCTGAGCCTCGCTGCCTACTATGATGCTGCTTTCCTAATTAGACTGAATACAAGTACTTAACACAATCATACTGTCTATGCTTGAATTGACTATGCTATACACAGTTAAAACTGTATTTGTGTCAAATAGGAATACAGGCCTCTCGTTTGTCTAGATTGTCTTATGAATATTGAAACAGAGTACATAGGGCCTGAATGAAAGACCCCCCCCCATTAACTGGATGGACTACTAACACTACTTCTTGTGTGGGTGACTTACCAATAAAAGTAAACAGATTTGAAATCCAGAAAAAGCATCTAAAGAAAAAGCAAACATTCTACACTCCTCTGCACAGCTTGCATGCAGCTGTCTGCACTGTAAAGTTCTGGGGTCAAATGACAATGGAAAAAAAAAACAGGTAAGATGGTAGGAAAAGGTTCTGTCACTGAAATCAAAACAGCCAATGAGGCTTGGCCGACATCATCTAAATCGCCTTTAAAAAGCCACCCTAAACCCCGAGCTCTCACTCGCACTCTTTTTTCAAGCAGTATGCAAGTGGTGTCTTGTGTAAGTTTTGGGGTTCAGATATGATTGTGGTCGTTCTACTCTTTATCCTAGCTCTAGGAACAGGTAAGTGGATTTACATTATTACATGCAACAAAATAAGCAAAAAAGTTAGCATCTGTAAATACTCCACATGTGTACAGAATTGTATTTAATATCACAAGAACATCTGGATGATTACAGGGCTCTTACAGTGACTGCTTTTCCCTTAGGTATCATCACCCTTGCAGCTGTAATTCAGTCTGAAACACTGAGGACATTTGTACCAGGAGATGATATAACTTTAAACTGCAGCATCGATGAATTTCATGAAAACTACTTCTCCTGGTTCAGACAGTCTCTCGGAGAAGCACCAACGTGCATTTTGACTCTTTATGCTGATAGTTCTCCTTCACGTCATGGAGACTTTCAACATGATGAGCGATTTACAGCAGAGAAGAAAGGACCAACATTTTCTTTAAGAATCAGAAACATAAGAGAAGCTGACAGTGGAATTTATTACTGTGCTGCTCGGGATTATGATCTTGTCTTTTTCAGTAAAGGAGTATTTCTCAGATATGAAGGTTAGTCACCCTCCATCTGCGAAGAATCTGATCTGTACTTAATGGATCCAGTTTTTAAAGTCGTTTAAGCTATATACTCTTATGTTCATTTCTATTCGCTCTTTATCTCCAGGGCCAAATATAAAATCATTTAATTATCATATTAATAAAATGATGTCAATGGAGCAGACAGAGGGCACTCTAAAATTGAAAGAGGCAGTTTATCCAGGAGACTCTGTGAGTCTGCAGTGTACAGTGCTGGCTGAGAGCTGTTCAGGAGAACACAGTGTGTACTGGTTCAGACACGGATCAGGAGAATCCCATCCAGGAATCATCTACACTCATGGAAACAGGAGTGATCAGTGTAAGAGCAGCTCTGAGACTGATTCTTCTACACAGAGCTGTGTCTACAAACTCCCCAAGAGGAAACTCAGCCTCTCTGATGCTGGAACTTACTACTGCGCTGTGCTCATGTGTGGAGAGATACTGTTTGGAAAAGGGAACAGGCTTGAAATGACTGGTGAGCTGTGTGACCTGTGAGTATACGGTGTATGATAGTTTGTTGTAGTCTTTTGTTGTACAGTAACATGTGATGATCTTTTTCAGATCCAAATTCAGAAAGCATTCAGATGTACTGGAGGGTGGTTGCCTTGGGAGCATCAAATGCATTATGCGTAATTATCATTATTGTCCTTTTGTGTACAAGGGCCAAGAAAAGAAATATTAGCATGTCTGGTAAGTCAACACCTTTCCTACATCTTCTCATATGTGTACAACATGACGGCCATTGTGTTAAATTAGATAGATTAAATAGATACTTGTATAAATGTGGTTTCTTTATAAATGTTGCAAGCATGTTAGTGGTACACCACTGCTATTTTACTATTAAAATTTAATTTAATAAATTAAATTATTAAAAACAAAAAGATTAACAAAAAGATTGACATGTACTTGTGAAATGTTTGATTTTGTTTAGTTTTAATTAGCCTATTCATTATTAAATTAACCAAATAATAAATTAAATAAACAGAATATTGCTTCTGTATGAACATAAGCTTGTATCTCCAATTTGTCATGTATTAGTTTCTGACATTATTTGAAAATGCCTGTTGTCCTTTACAATGTTTCATTTTTTTTTTTCTGTTTATCATTTTCTGTTTTGCTCATTGCAATGTAATTATACCAAAAACTGAGACCACTAGTGAAAATGCTTTAATATTACATGATTTTTTAATTTAATACCAAATGTTACACTGCGACCTTTCGCTTTAATGATAGCATACGCTCCAGCTGACACCTGATAGTTGCCTGACTATCAGTTTCAGTTATAGAAAACAGACTATAAACACCAGACCTTTTTTGTGCGAAGGCCTTTATATGGTCATACATTTAGATTCCTAAATGTTTTCTAGATTTTCTAACTATAAATACACATACTCATATACTCAAAGAAAAACATAAATATGGCCTTTTATGTAAATTGCACAATTTCTCTTTTACTTGGTAATTCTATCAAATGTACTATGCTTTTCTTTTCTCATGTATGTCAAATAAACAGTAATTGAGTATTAAAGAGTGCAGTAGTGTGTTCTCTGTACAGGATGTGTAACTTATTTACCCTTTAAAATTAACATAATGTGTCATTTCACCAGAAGAGGCCACATTTTTGCATACTGTATGAATATAACTTACATGTCTTCCAGCTGAATGTCTTGTAAGCGTGCACTTATGAATATTTTTACTAAGCATTTATTATATTAACACTAATTTACATTGATTGTGTGTTTTTGTTATTTATTTATTTTTGTACTCTGATCATTTTATAGGTTATGTAGCTAATATTGCTACATTTTAATGCTAGATATTAGTGCTAGTTTTACCCAGATCAATGGAAGATATTCTTTATTTACCTTACAGGTCAGTCACAGCTATCACATTCAACATCGGCTCCATACAGTTCTCCTGTAGACGAGGTACTGATACAAATCAGTCGTATTATTTTATTCAGTTACTGTGAATCTATGTGTTCTTCTATATTTTGGCATTGATATGCAATTTTCAAATAATTATTAATATGTTCAGAATGACTAAGTACTGAATGTAAATTTTGTTTTTTAGACTGTTCCAAGAGACGAGCTAAGCTATGCTGCAATTAATTTCTCTGCAAGAAAATCCACGAAGCAGGAGACACAAAGAAACACAAACACAAATGTCATATACTCATCTGTGAGCTGAACATGGCAACAACATTAACTATACAGAAACTCCATTTTTGACTGTGGACACACTGACTACAATGAATTCTACATCAATAAACTCAAATCATATGACAAATGATATTTTACTAATGATCTTAAATGGTATTTCAGCAGATTCAGGGTGAAAGCTTCGGAAATGTCAGATATTGATATATGCCTCTTCTGTATGCACCTATTTACAGTCAATATTCTCATTTACTTTGTACATGCTAAATAATAAATAAACTATTACATGACAAAGTCTAAATATACAAAGGAATATTTAAGAAAAGTATACACTGTCTCAATTCTGGATTCTATAAATTGCCAGCACTTTTTAGCAGGTAGTAGCTTCTGCACTGCAGTTCCAGCTGATTTAATAGTGGATTGCTTTGCTTTTAATGTTTTTTCTCATGCGATTTCTGGAAGAGAGAACTTTTACTTTCCTTCAACATCACATTTTCAGGTATGTTTTGGGTCATTATCTTTGTAGGACTACCGGCCTATGCATAGTCCTTAACCAAACTTCATTCATTTAAAGTATACAATGAAAGCCATTCTGCGTGCCAAATCTGCATCTTACATATTTTCCAGTTTTTTGGTCCCAGTATGTCTCTTCCTCCTTTTGCATCTTATCAATAGACCTTTCTCCTAGTGACTGTGTTGTAGTGACTGTGCCTGTTAATAGTAGCGTTATCCAATTTTGAGGGTGATATTATCAAATATCAGTGTGCTTAACAGTTCTCAGCCTCCATTAAACATCTTCACTGGGCTTCGGCACAGCCAACAACAGTGTAGTAACACATCTCCAACATGGATGAAAGGCTAGTTTTACTTAGCTAAAGTGTATGGTATGGAACTGTATATGTTCCTGAATGTCTGCCACAGCCCTCTATCTGCCCTTTACCACTGCACAGAGCTCTGTGGAGAGCTCAGTAAACATTGCAGGAGACAACGCCTTTTACTGGAAATAATATAAAACTGCGTCTGTGAATGTATTCAGTTTTAAAGCAGCTGTATTTAGTATATTCCATAAAAAATGGGAGGCTGATCAGTGAGCAATCCCAGGGGAGAGCAGATCTTTATGTTCGACACCACATCACATCCCCTAATGGACAGACTGAAGAAACTGGTACTCCTTGTGCTTCATTTTGTGAAAGGTCCAGTAGGTTTACTTCTTTCCACTCAGTCAATGTAAACATTAGCAGCGTTTGCCTCCTGATTGTATCTATGTTGAGATTCTATGTCTAGCAGTTTGTTTTTCAAGGTCTTGGCAAACCACGTAAGGGGGTTCTTTATTTCATTGCACAGGTCTTTAAGCAATCCGACCACTTTGCTAAAAATTGAATATCCACGAGTGAATATACATATATACACATTTAAAAAATGTTTATCTAAATCTATAAAAAACTGTATATTAGAAGGTAAGGTTTTAATTGCACATTCTCTGTGCATTCTCTGTCCCTCAACTAAAGCGTTTACCAGAGGGCAGCAGGAGGGCCTTTCAGGATAGGCTGCCTGTGCCTCAGCGGTTGGTGGGGGTAACTGTATTTTATGAATAATGTTTTGCCACCATTCATTTTTAACAAATGGATCCCACAGTTTACCCCAGTGTGGGGATTAAGGCTGTTGCTCATTGTATAACTGTATTTTATATTGTTGCCACCATTTGTGTCAATGAGATGCAGGTAAATCTCACCCCGGGAAAAGATATTTTGGGTTGGCTCAGATTGTATGAGATTTATAGCTCCTCTGGAGTAGTACAGACCACCTGAGGTTGCCAAACTCAGATTAAGATTCTCTGGTGTCCCTGGGTTGTTTGCTGAGAGTAGTTTAAGCTTGCTGTTCAGAATATTATTTGAAGTTTTCTTGTTATTTGTTGTGACCCTCCCATTCTAGCTTTAACCCTCGCCCTTTTGGTTCATCCAAAGCATTACCTCACCAGGGTGTCTGACTGAGTGATTTGTAAAAGAAAGTTGGCCACTGTGTTTACATATCTAACCAGGAGGGATGTTGTTAATTCTGCATTCAGTATTATTCCAATTGAACATGATTATTGTAGCTGACTCTTCTTTCAGCAAGTTTTTTTTTTTGTTATTACAAAGTATTGTTTCTCCACAGGCCTACAACCTCGCACCACAGGTTGCTAACCAGATTCCACACCACATTTTCAGGCACATTTAGCCGCTCTAGATGTCCTGCGTCACATCGTTTGAAAGCATTGTTTTGAAAGAAAATGTGCACACAGGTGTGCACCATCATTCTGCCTCACACAGCACAGTATCGCTTGGTGACTCTAAGCACTGTTCAATTTCCCACCCTGTCATACAGGGCCCTTAGTATTTTCCTGTTGCTTCACTAAATTAAAGACATACTGGGACACAGAGCCACAGAAGACTATTAGAATGTCAAAATGTGGCTTGATAATTCTGAAGATAAAAGCAGACAGTCTTTCAGATAAACAGACACATGCTAATCTTCTGTTACTCCAACTAATGTTACCAGGTTAGTCTTTAATTGCTCATATTTTTGAGCTTGAAAACAACAAATTGCATTAAAGAGCTAGTATAAAGAGTAAATTTACTTTAATGTGACATTCTCACTGTATGCATTCTATGTGATGAGATGTGATGTGGTGTGACACAACGTCCATTTTCCAAAGACCTTTGTGGTAGCATGGTGTCGCAGTGGGTAGCATTGACGCCTCACAGCAAGAAGGGCAATGGGTTCAGTTTGTGGGCATCCTAGTGAGTGTTCTTCCCACGTCTGTGAGTTAAGAATTCACAGAATTCTACCCCCCTGCACCTTAAAATACACCACCTATTTAAGCCACATTTTGGTTAACTTTCTAAGAGATGAGCTGTGTTTGTGTTTAATATCTATTGACCAGGTGACCCTATTATTACTTAATGCTCCATAAGAGGTTATCTACATTTATATCTATAATGTTTACCTTCGCATCTGATTTCTGTTTGTTATCAGCCTGCTAGAATGTGCTAGATCCTGTGCTAAGGGACCTGATTCACATTTCATTCACATTCAGTTTGACCCTTATTTGCCCTGAATCTCCTCCCTCAGTGCTGTGTACGTGCTTGGGCTTGCCAGCCAATCATAAGGATGCATGTGAAAAGTGAGTGACCCACCCCATCTCTTTTCTTCACTCTAAGGATATCCAATTTAAAAGAATTTACATTCACGCACTGGAGGGTCTTCTTCAAGCCAAGATGAATATGACTGGATTCATTTTTCTCATTTTTCTAATTGTGATTCATTGTTAATTTGATGTAATATGTACATCTGTTTGTTACCACTTGTGAAATTGATGTAATGATGAAAATGATATTCACCCTCTGTTTGCTTACTGGGGCTCAGACACCAGATTCTTTGTAAAGCTGCTTTGTGACAACATCTGTTGTAAAAAACGCTATATAAATAAATGTTGACTTGACTTGACATGATGAAAATGAACAAACTGCATGGAGTAAGACTGTAAAATTTGCATTTGTGTATCGTGTCATTTTGAAGGTGGTCATGCTGCTGGAGAAATCTCAACAGTGAGGGTCCAGTCCGGACTTCCCTTCAGTCTCGAGTGTGACATTGAGATAGAGGGCAGCTTTTATGTATTTTGGATTAAATTTCCTTCTAATGAAGCTCCAGTCTGTATAGCTACAGCTCAAACATTTGCGGATAAGGTGGCAATGTGTCAACAGTTTGACAACCATTCCAGAATTAAAGTTTCATGGAACAAAAAGACTTTCAATTTATCCTTTTCATCCGTGGAACAAACAGACGTTGCAACATACTTCTGTGGGACATACAATTATGCACACTATTTCTTTGGCAATGGGAGTAAACTGATCCTGGATGAACATGATGATGGTGAGTATGAAACTTGGTATCTAGTCTTGCTTGAATTGAAAATTCATCATTTGATCAATTTTAGTTTGTTGTTGATTTGGAAACATGCAGCAAATGCTAAAACATTCACCTTTTCCATTGCATACTTTATTATTAGCTATCTAAAACACTCTTACTTCATTATAACAGTGTATATAAACAAGGATCATGGAAGAATTCAGGACCTTTCATTTGCTGGCTTTATGCCTGTCAATTAATCTTCTTTAGAATTTGCTCATTCCCTTCTATCAGGCGGTTTTGCCAAAAAATTTTTCAAAGTATGATGCCTGTATTACTTGTTAATATTTATCTCATTTACAGACATTTCATTACAGACACACACAAATGGTAAGCGCGAACTAGCCATTAACTTCTATCATATGAAAAAAATGTGTGTTATCTGTATGTATTGTTGGCTTTTTGCAGTAAGGTTATACTATAATATACATTAATGTGTCATGGATTCATAACTCATTGATATGTAGTTGTTGATTTGAACATGAACAACAATTTCTGTGTTCTGTGTTCATCTGTAAAAATCTAATTGTAATTTTTTACATTTTCTGTAACTCTAGGAAAAATGCATGTGTTTGAATATTTAGTTCCAGCATTAGCAGCAACTAATGTGGCCTCAATAATTATCATCATTTGGCTCCTCTTAAAGAAGAACAGATCAGGTGAGAATGACTACGTAAAATCTGAAGCTAAAAATACTGCTATAGAGAAGCCACAATGTCGTATGTATCCACTTACTGAAAAATGCATTTATAGATTGGTAGTTTTAACACTCTACAATATTATCTTTTTGAAATTATATAAGGGATTTTTTATTATTTGTATTACCAGTATTTGCAGTGTGCATTACTTATGTTCATGTTTCTGGCAGGTCTAAGAAGTGAATTTGCGGGTGCAGGTGACAAAGTAGGTGTCAATTTAATGTATACTAGTGAAATAATGTAAACTGTACATTGGCCAACCTTCCTGCAGTCTCAGGTGCTGATTGGACACATTCTGCAACTGATTTACCAACTAAGACTTACAATTTATTCTTAAAATATTCTATGTCTTTTAAAACCAGGGGCAAACAGGGCCTAACACTTGTCTAACTTTCTAACTTTCGGGACAAAACTTCAACACTCTGGCACCAACAACTCTAAAGCTGAATTATCACAGGACTAGATGTAATTTTTAATGCTGAACCGAGAGCAGTCATAAAATCAATTTCTTGACATGTTCATAACTATAGTACTTGATTTACCCTAGCTTTTTTTTCAGTTGTCTGTCTACCTGGATTTCTGCATTGATTACTAATGCAATGTGGTCCAATGGCTATCTAAGCCACAATTGTAGACAAATGCAATCTAAACCAATTACACACAAACAGCTTTACTTTTTAATGTTTTATATTGAGCACATTGATTAACCAGCCACAGTGCAGGACAGTAAGTGAGCCCAACAGTAAGTAAACCCTCAAATTTGGTCATCTGTAAATTATCCCCTCAGAAGTAAGCATTACTTGTATTTGTAAATTAGATTTAAACAATGAACCAGTCCTCCTTGCAAATGTGTTGCAGTTCGTCAATAGGTCATACCATAGCATCTCGGTAAGGTTAGAGTCTTGGCAGAGTCTGGCTTGGCCGTGCCAAATGACAAACATACTTCTTTGTCAAGTATTCTTCAGGTGATTTGCGATTTGTGGTTACCTCAGCGATCGCATGATGCTGCCTCCACCATGCTTTACAGCTGGGATGAAGTTTTTCCCCCAAGCATGTCAAGAGTAATTAATAAATAGGTTAATGGTCTTTCCATTATTCCTTTGCTTTTTTTCTTTCTGCCTCTGTGTGACCACTTGTGGTCTCAGTGTTAACCTAGAATGGACTTCATGTCTTGGTCCTGAGTCATACTTGATGCCTCCATCTCTTGACCTCTAATGACCTTTACAAGACTACTAGCAATGTAATAAGTTTTTACTACAGAGGCAGACTTCAGAGCCATTCTTACAGAGCAAAGTTCACATCCCCCACACTGAGAAATGTTTAGAGCTGTGGTTTTCAGGGTTGAATCGAGTGGGAGGGGATCACAACCTCTTGAGATCTATTCTACTGAGTGTTGTTTTCTTGAACCATTGAAAAGTTGACAGGAGCAGCGACATTCGTCATAAAGTATATATTTCCATGTACGCTAACACTCACCTTAGTTGCACCTAAGTGTAGCATTTGTTGGTGCAACAGCTGTAATATCCTCTCTGAAAACTGGTCCTAGCTATGACCAATTTTGAAGCACATGCTTTTAGTATTGATGTCTATTTAATATAAGGTTGCATCCCATAACTCATTCCACAGCCCTGAATAGTGTGTACACAATAGTGCACCAGTATTTGAAGCACATTCATTCATTCACAAAGTTTAAACAGGCATTAAGCAGCAAACAGTCAGTTTATCAGACTTAGTAAATCAGAATAATCTCCCAGTATTATGCGATATGAGAGCAAAATGCAATAAGGTTGAAGAAGTTTGAAGACATTTACATACACTCCATTTTTACTACAAACCGGATTCCAAAAAAGTTGGGACACTAAACAAATTGTGAATAAAAACTGAATGCAATGATGTGGAGGTGCCAACATCTAATATTTTATTCAGAATAGAACACAAATCACAGATCAAAAGTTTAAACTGAGAGAATGTATCATTTTAAGGGAAAAATATGTTGTTTCAAAATTTCATGGCATCAACAAATCCGAAAAAGTTGGGACAAGGCCATTTTTACCACTGTGTGGCATCCCCCCTTCTTCTTACAACACTCAACAGACGTCTGGGGACAGAGGAGACCAGTTTCTCAAGTTTAGAAATAGGAATGCTCTCCCATTCATGTCTAATACAGGCCTCTAACTGTTCAATCGTCTTGGGCCTTCTTTGTCGCACCTTCCTCTTTATGATGCGCCAAATGTTCTCTATAGGTGAAAGATCTGGACTGCAGGCTGGCCATTTCAGTACCCGGGTCCTTCTCCTACGTAGCCATGATGTTGTGATTGCTGCAGAATGTGGTCCGGCATTATCTTGTTGAAAAATGCAGGGTCTTCCCTGAAAGAGATGACGTCTAGATGGGAGCATATGTTGTTCTAGAACCTGAACATAGTTCTCTGCATTAACGGTGCCTTTCCAGACATGCAAGCTGCCCATGACACAAGCACTCATGCAACCCCATACCATCAGTGATGCAGGCTTCTGAACGGAGCGTTGATAACAACTTGGGTTATCCTTGTCCTCTCTGGTCTGGATGACATGGCGTCCCAGTGTTCCATAGAAAACTTTTTTGCACTGTATAGTTTCAGCTGGCGACGGCGAATGGCACGGTGGATTGTGTTCACTGACAATGCTTTCTGGAAGTATTCCTGAGCCCATTCTGTTATTTTCTTGACAGTGGCATTCCTGTTTGAGGTGCAGTGACGTTTAAGGGCCCGGAGATCACGAGCAACCAGTAGAGTTTTACGGCCTTGACCCTTACGCACAGCGATTGTTCCAGATTCTCTGAATCTTTTGATGATGTTATGCACGATTGATGATGATAACTTAAAAGTCTTTGCTATTTTACGCTGGGTAACACCATTCTGGTATTGCTGCACTATCTTTCTGCGCAACAATGGTGGAATTGGTGATCCTCTTACCATCTTGGCTTCAGAGAGACACTGACACTCTAAGAAGCTCTTTTTATACCCAGTCATGTTGTCAACTGACCTAATTAGTGTTAATTGGTCTTCCAGCTGTTCGTTATATGCTCAATTTCCTTTTTCCATCCACTTATTGCTCTTTGTCCCACTTTTTTTGGGATTTGTTGATGCCATGAAATTTTGAAACAACATATTTTTCCCTTAAAATGATACATTCTCTCAGTTTAAACTTTTGATCTGTGATTTGTGTTCTATTCTGAATAAAGTATTAGATGTTGGCACCTCCACATCAATGCATTCAGATTTTATTCACAATTTGTTTAGTGTCCCAACTTTTTTGGAATCCGGTTTGTACTACCTCTTCATTACTGACCTTTAAGTTATTGTTTGGTCTTCTTAATGACTTCACTATTTTGATGGTGCTTTTAAACTATGCACCTCAAAAGGTAGTAGGCGTTTAGTAGGTGTTTAACTATGGCCTTAGTAACCTGAAATCTAATTTCAGGTACATTGGGAAAGGATATAGCCGTATCATGGAATATTCTGCAGTGTGTTGTATGTACATGGCAGTAGGGTATATACTGTATATTTAACAGAACTACCGTGCTCTGTAATAAATGATTAAATGATGACAATGTTTAACATGTGATTTCTCCTGTGAAACAGAAGGCAGATGAAGTAAACTATGCTGCTCTGAACTTTGACAACAAACAGAGGAGAACTGTACAGAAGAGGACTAATGTGGATGCCACAGTTATCTATGGAGCTCTTCGACACCAAGAGGAATTATAGCTCTTATGCTTATGTCAAAACTGATGCATATCTTAGACAAAGGCAGAGTGAAAATGTCTTCTTCACGTTCTGCAAAATCAAACTCCACATTGCTTTTGTTCTAATGCTTTGTGAAATTTCTTCTAAGCTATATGATATAAATAAATCACCACAGCCCAACTGATAAAATCCAAAAGGCTATCGAAGAAATTAAAATTGGAATCATGGGTTAGTTGACAGTTCAGTGTTACTGCTAAGTGATGACGGTTTAGGCTTGATGCTGACTTGTTGGTGATGATGTCATTATGACACTAACAACAAGAACAGGCAAGGAACCTGGTGATTAGGTGATTACAGGGTCTGTACCTCCAGTTTCACGGCATTTCAACGATGATTGGAAATGGCATGTCACACTTTACTGAGAATTGTGGATTCATAACATTTCTCTGTCAATCTAGAGTACTTATAAGATCAGCTACTAAACTTTATTATCTCTGTTTTCACAAAGACTACAATATAAAGTCCTGTGTTGAGAGCAGGCATAGCACCCTATAATCTTTAAAGTTACTAGTTAAGTAAGTTAAACTGTTACTCTTACTTTCACCGAGTTATGGAGCTCTAAATTTCTCTGGCTCGCCAAACATCTCAGCAAGGCTAATAACGCAGTCCAGAACTCTCTGGAAAGGGCATATCACACTATACTGACCTAGGGGATTGGGTTTGTAACAGATTTTGTAAGTCTAAGTTTAAAATGCTGTTGCAAATCACCTCCTTTGTCTGTGGTTTTATTCATGACGTCATCAGTGATTGTTTAAGATTCATCACATTGCTGTCGACTATAAAACATCTGCAGCCCCTGGAAGGAATTAATCATGTAGCAATGTAATTACAGAGTATTTATAAATAGGCCAAATTCATGAAAAGCTCTGCCAGTTTATATGTGATGTCAACAGCAAATACCATTGTAGTAACATGTTCTCATTCATAAACGAGGATTAAAGGCCAGTTTTACTGTTTACTGATTGATTTATGATTAAAAACAGAAATTTGTACTATAGAAGACAGAACCTGAACTAGCACAATGGTAAGAAGCTGATGTGCTTTGAAGTATCTTTTCTACAACCCCAAATCAGAAGAAGTTGGGAGTTTTTAGAAAATGCAAATAAAACAAATGCTATGTTTGCTATATTTATTTTGAACCAAAGCTTTTTGATGTTTTGTCTGGTCATCTTAATTTAATTTGTTATTATACACACATTCCTATACACAAGCCTGCAACACATTCCAAAATAAGTCATGATGGAGGCTATTTATGACTAGGAGAGGTAAAAACAGCTATATAATGACAGGTGATGTCAACAAGAGATTGTAATCATGATAATGGTACCAAATCAGGAATAATGAGGACTTTTAGTGCAAGGTGTAAGCCTTTGCTGAACACCACTTATCACCGATCCCTCACATGGCCCTGCATTCAGCAATAATGATAGCCGATATAGCCACATGCTCAAAGGACTTTTGTAAAGCACTACAATACGGAGTTACATTCACAAATGGCACTTAAAACTTGCAAAACAGAAACCCTATGTTAACCATGTCCAGAAGCAGCATTGACGTCTCTGGGCTCTGAGGCATCTGGGATGGGCCATCACTCAGTGGAAATTTGTATTGTGGTCAGAAAAATCAGTATTCCAGATAATGTTTTTGGAAGAAATGGACAAGATGTGTTCTGGACCAAAGACGAGAAAAAGACCATCCAGACTTTTATCCAGACTGTGTGTCAGTGCCACTGGCCGGGGTAACTACATTTCTGTGATGAAAGCATTATTGTAGAAAACTACATATAGATCATAAAGCAACAAGCAATGAAATCAAAATAAACAAGCAGTAATTGGAGTTCTATAAAATGGGGCACATAAAGTACATTTGAATTGGACTGGAGCAATGAGCTTACATTGTAGTATTCCAGGGGGCTACACCAGAGGAAAGCGTCACCACATGTGTTTAGCCCTTTTACTTTCAGGCTGTGTAAATTCCCTCCTGGCCAGTTTGTATGCTACATTGTCTTTGCCTTTGCTTTGTTGAGCCACAGATGTCTAACCCTGAGAGTAAAGCTACAGGGTTCGATAGTTTGGGTTCTTTGAATATTTGTGCGCCCCCTCTGGTGCAGTACTGTCACCAGCTCAGTTGTTCACCTATTATGGATTGCGCACACCACTACAGAACTGGAAATTCTGCCAGTTAAACAACTTTACAAAAAAGATCTACGGCAATGTGAGGCTCCTAAAGAGATAGAGCTCAATACTCTGTAGTATGACTTGGTAGTGTAATAATTCATGAGCCATGATACAACAAACATATGTGAAGTTGCAGATTCCTTTCCTTGTTTGATTTCCCTTGAGATGATTACACGGTGTCTCTAAATATGAGTGGCTGCTATACACTTAGATTTGCTTTTCATTTATGTTCAGGCTGTCACTCTGTGGTCCAATGTAATACCCCCCACCCCCAAAAAAAGTTCTTGCTCACCCTCCCCAAAGCTTGCTCGTCCAATCATACAGCTGCATGTAAAATTGCCAGTGTCCTGCACCACCCCTTTCCTTCAGTCTAAGGACAGAATGATTTTTAGATGAATTTACACTCAAAGACAGAAGACTCTTCTTTAGGTCAACATGACTGTGACTGGATTATTACATCTAGCTTTTCTTATCATGACCCAGTGTGAGTATACATGCGTATCACTTGTTAAATGTTGAGCTTTAAGTGGTACAGTTATATAATTACAAGTTACATATTTGGCACATTATGATATGAAGTGCATTTGTGCATCCTCTAATCTTAAGGTGGACGTGCATTTGGAAGTTTTGTCTCACAGATGGAGTCAACAGTGAGGGTCCAACCTGGAGACCCTGTCAGTCTCACATGTCACATTGAGCTAGATGGACACTTTTATGTATTTTGGATGAAAATCCCTCTTAATGAAGCTCCGGTCTGCATAGCTACAGTTAAAACATTTGCAGATGATGTGGCAATGTGTAAGCAGTTCGAAAACCATTCCAGAATCAAAGTCACATGGAACAAAAAGACCTTCAATCTGTCATTTTCATCAGTGGAACAAACAGATGTTGCAGCATATTTCTGTGGAACATATAATTTTGGGGAGTTTTTCTTCAGTAAGGGAAATAAGTTGATCTTTGAGGAACACATTGATGGTGAGTATGAAGCGACAGCAATACAGACACGACTCACTGTGTTAGTGTAGTTTTTTCTATGGAAATCATTAAAAATGAAAAAATATTTAATAATTTATAGAATTATGATCCTTAGTCCTTGTTGCTCAGTGCCTTTATGTACTTATTCCAATGAATCAAGCTATTTCACCACATTTCCAAAGTATTGCTTGATTTTCAGAGATGATAACTTTATTACCTATGAATGTTAATCTCTTGTAGCCGTTTCTACGAACACACCAATCAGAGATAATGAAGAGAAAGATGGTGAGTTTAGCTCCTTATCTGTTATTTGGCTGGAAATTAGCTCATCAAGTTATTATACGCAGTGTAGGATCTATCGCAATGTGTCTTGGTTTTTATACCTAATGCAAATGTAGATTTTAAAAAATGGAATTTTAAAATAATCTCATTAATAATATTATTTTGTGGTGCTAGGAAAGCTGCAAGTATTTGAATACTTAGTTCCAGGATTAGCAGCAACTAATGTGGCCTTTATATGTATCGCCATTTGGCTCTGTCTGGTTATGAAGAAGAATCGATCAGGTAAGTGGTCGAGAAGCAACAACATGCCATATTTATCTACACACTGAAAAATTCAATAGATAAATCATGATTTCTAAAAGATAAATTAGATTTCCTAGCTCACACAAACAGCTTTAATGTTCATTATATACTCGTATCTTTTTCTCGCAGGTGTTACAGATGAAGGCAAGGGTGCAGATGACAGAGTATGTGACATTTTAATGTGGATTAATAAAATAAATAGCTGTACATTGATAACTCATGACGAACATTGGGGCCCGTTTTAGCGGCAGTAGTGGACCCAAACTGAATACTGATATGTCTAAACAACAGTTTCTCTCCCTTCTGACTATGCAATCAATGAAAGAGTACTCAAGACATGGGAAGAAATGGGTGAAGATGTTGGGAGAAAGGCAGCTTGTGTATTTCCGTTCTGTCTAAATTGGTAGAAAGTCTTGTTGTTAAGAGCTTACTTACAGTAAGAGCTTATACAGACATCATAATGCTGTATAATACTTGACATAAGCCTTTGTAAATATACGTAAATGATAGTAATAGTTCACAAAAAACTGTTATACCACAGAATTAGGTTTCATAGCACAAAGTGAAATAATGCATCATAATATGTATACATATATAACATTATCATAAACAGTATCATAAAGCCTAGTAAAATATATTGTATTCATTTATACGATACCTAAACATGAACATACACTCAGACATTCCTTAGTATCTGAACGTGTAATGAATATTTATAAGCTCTTATTACATAGTTTAGGTATACTGATGTTGTTGCTCAGCTCTATGAAATAGTCCATGTTAATATATACACATAACATTTGTAAATAAAGTGCCTTAAATATGAAGGTCTAAACAGAGAAATACCAGACTTGCCATTTTGTGCTTTGAGCAGGGGTTAATTTATTGATTAAATATATTCTTACAAATTACATGCTGATACTAATTCATCTGAATAGAAAGTTTCTATACATCTGCATTTAATGAGCAAACAGCTAGAGATTATGTCAGTTATCATCTCAACATTACATAGTTTATAATGCCTTATGTCACTTTGTGCATTATAAGTGCATTATAGGTCTTTATGAATGTACTTATAATATTATATGGGCACCTGGTTCATAGATAGTGTTAAGAACATTTTGATTTTTTTTAACTTTAATGTTTTTTTATATTAACTTTATATATGTTTAATATATCCAGTAGATTGTGGCTTGTGCAATAATTTAGACACACTACTATTTGATACTTAGTGACAGTAGCAGCAGTTATCAGAGCAGATCATCCTCTCTGCTTTCCTGATTATGTGTTGCAGTTTATACTTGTGAAGTTGAGGGGCCAAAACAAATGGTTATGGATGCATTCAATGATAGCTGTGTAGAACTGGATCATCAGGGTCTGCAGCAGACCACAGATCTGTTGATGTTGAATGGGGGCTAGGGGTAGGAAGGTGTGGTTCCATGTGACTGCTGCTGCACCAGGAGACCAGCTGCTTGAGTTTCTTCCAGTAGGCTGATTCATCACCATTGGTTGTGAGGCCCACCATGGTGCTGTCATCCTAATAACTTCAGGATCTTTACAGATGGGTCCTTAGAGACAAATTCATTTGGTGTAAAGCCTAGAAAGAAGAGGTGTGAGTACATAACTTTGAGGTACTCCAGTACTGTGGTTCCTGTGGTCTGATGTGTGTTTCCCTAGCTGCACCTGCTGTCTTCCACCTTGGTGTTGAATACCAAGTCCAGAAACTGACTGGAACCAGACGTTTAAAGACCTGTATAACTTTTCTAGTCATCAGGTCCAGTAATAGCCTTTGTTGGGGACTTGAATGATGGTAAGTGTTTTGAACCATGAGGGAACAGTGCAGATCCCAGTGATTTGTTGAAGATGTCACAGCAGTGTTTTGGGGTGGATGGAGAGAGTACATCAGGCACTAGGGCTTTTCTCTCCTTGTATCTGCGGAAAAGCCTCTTAACGTTCTGTTCGGTGATTGACAGATGAGTGGGGGCAGAGGTGTGACAGCCAGGGTCAGAGAGGAGGGCAGCTGACTGAGGGAGATAGGCTGAATATTGTCCTTTGTGCTTTCACATCTGTAGTAAAATTCATTCAGGCCATTGGTATGTGTGTGAAATGTGTTTCAATGAGCATCAAATAACCACTGATATAGTGATCCCTGCATATTTAGTATTATAAGTATGCCATATAAGGAATGAATAAATAATCAAATCAATGTAAAACTATAATTATGCAAGAACAGGTTAATATGAGACTCTCTCTTTATATGCAGAAGACAGATGAAGTTAACTACACTACTCTGACCTTTCGGAACAAACAGCGGAGACCTGTACAGAAGAGGACCAATGTGGAAACCACAGTCATATATGGAGCTGTACAACACCAAGGGGAACTATAACTCACAGCTAAACCAGTGTATATGTTTATGTGCAAATGCAATCCTACTGCAAATGATGTGCAATGTATGTCTTCACAAGTTCTGTAATACCAACCTACCTTCTTACCAGTGTAATGGAGATTAAAGTCAAATAGCCCCTGAATAAATGAAACGTTGTATGTCATAGAACATCAAAAGTTGTGGCAATGAAGTTAGATGATTTTTTTAGTTCTGTCTCAGAGGTGTTTACTGGTGGTAAGGTTAAGTTTGTTGCCTCTGCCTCCACCGACAATCCCTGTGGGAATTAATTAAACGGGACTTTAATAAACAATGGGCTGAATGCATACAATGCACTGTCTGGTTTAAACTCATAGCAGGAGAAACAAAACATTATTATATACAAAAGTTTTATTAAAAAATATTTTGCCAAATTAAATTCATATATTTGACAGTATTATCTGCAGGGTAAAATACTGTGCATGTGCCTTCATTATATAACATAACTCATCAGAGCACTTATATATACACTATATGGTGTAAAAGTATGTAGTCACACGTTCTAATTTTAATCACATTCTAAGTTTAGGTGTTTCAGCCACATTGCTAACAGGAGACATGTAATCTCCAACAACAAACACAAGACGTAGAATGGGGCCTATGAAAGAGGTCAGTGACCCTAACCACAACTTCATTCATGAAATGGTTGCCTTGCTAAATCTGACTTAGTCAGTGCTATTATGGCAAAACATTTAACAATTATTTTTAAAGCCTCAAATTTCCCCATGCGTAACTTTTTGTAGACAAAATTGAACAGTACATGTTTTTGTATTGTTTTAGGTTTTTTTAAAGTTGAAATTAAATTTATATAGTCATTCCTAAAAAAGTAATGCACCAAACTGTTGTTGTTATTGAATGAAACATGTGAATATCATGATGACATATGTGAGTTGTTACAATATCAAGGAAAACTGTACAATTGACAGTAGTAACCGCTTTTAGCCTGGATACAAGATGAGATACCGTTGGGCATGGAGGCAAACAGGTTATGTATGGAATCCTGTGGCACATTTGCCCAAAGATGATGTCTGCAGGACCTGCAGATCCTGTACACACATAGATTGCCAAAGCTGGTGTCCTAGACACTCCCATAAATGTTTCATAACCTGGCCAACATCAGATCCCAAACAGAACCTGATCCATCTGTAGCAGTCCAGGTCTCTTGCTCATGCAAACAAAGCTCACTGTGGCTTACGTAATGGCTGACATAATGGGTGCCGAACTCCCTGCTGAGGGCCTGAAAATGGTCCAGGCAGAGACATGCTGCATAATGAAGGAGCCCCCCATGCTAAAGAAACTGTGGGAGCTGCTTGTGGTTGTCGGAAGATCAAATAATCCTCTCTACTAGTGGTTGGTCTGTCTGGGCCATCTGGAACCTATTCATGTGTGCAAGCCCTCCCAAGATCATCATTAATCAAATCAATCATTTACATATCTGCAATATCATATGTTTTGCAGCAGTCCGACATTTCAATCTGAGGGTAAATCACTACTTTCTGTTTTTCCATGCTGTCCCTTCTTTTTGGCGGATTTACACTTTGTATCTATATCTGGTACATCTATCTTGATCTCAGTGGCCTCACTAAAGGCAGGGCACAGGACTCAGGCTCCTTCCTAACACACGCTATCACAGCTGATGATCTTCTCCTGCACTCACTTACAGCTGACATCCTCCTGCTGCTGTCCCCTCACGTCTTTGCTAGTGTGCAAGGTCCTGGGACCTCCTTTTCACCCTCTTTCACAGCTGTCATCGGTGCCGAGTATAAGGCACCCTGCACATATCCTTACCATCCATCTCAGGCAAACATCTACACACCACACCACCCTGGGAAAACACAAAAGTGGCAAGCTGGTCAGGAAAGCAGGGTCAGTTGTTGGTGTGGAGCTGGACCCTCATCTCTGATGAAGGTGGCAGACTCAGGAGATCCTTCGTCCAGAGAGCTATCAGGCTCTACAAACCCTCCCAGTGGGGCCGGATGGTGGAAGAGGAGAGATGAGAAGAGATGAGAACTGAATCTCTCCTGTTAAATTATAGGTTTATTTATCTGTGCTATATGACACTATACTGTATATTCAGTACATCTGCACTCCTGGACACTCTTAGACACTTTACTTAAATACCGATATACTCACATGTGCATTATGTTTAATAAGTATTGTCATTATCTGCTGATACCTGCTGATATCTGCACCCCTTGCACATTTTATTTCTGGGATCTTAATTTGGTATAAGATCTATTTGTGATCTACAGTGATATTTGTATTTGTGTAGATAGATCATCTTGTATGTACAGTATTTCTTGCCTCATTGTAATGAATGTGTTATTTATAGTTTATAGTAAATAACTTTTGCTGAGTCGATACTTATGTTCATACTGCACAGCCCTTTTTGTATTGTGTCGCTAACTGCTACTGGTTGCTAAATTCCCTTTAGGATCAATAAAGTATCTATCTATCTAGCCTGGGGATTAAAAAAAAAAAAAGAAAACCGTCCTGTTGTTTCCCAGGGGTTGGGATGAGAGTGGGATAATGCGACATTTACAGTGGCTCAGCAGAGGTACACCCCAACGCTGTTCAGGTGCAGGGACAGGAGGGGGAGCATTTGACCTTGACTGAGGCTTGGGAGGCACACCCCCTTCCCTTTGAGATACATGCCTTTTGTGTCTTCCTTTATCCTCCCATCCTCTGTTGTGGCGGTTGTTTGTCTCCTCACTGTCCTTCACAGTTTTAGTTGGCATGTGAGGCTCAGGGACCGCCTTCTTGCCCTCTCTCGCTCGGACCTTTGGCAACAGAAGACAACTGTATGGAGGTAGACCAATTATAACTCAGTGTGTAAATGACAATGCAGAGTATAACGTTTGTCTTCATAAGAAACCAATGACATTAACTAAGGGTTGGTAATAGCCTATATGCACACTCTCTTCTGCATTCCGAGTCAACCAGCTTCATCACTTCCTGTCTTGTTAGTAAACAGCGCAGCTATGGTGTTTTTCTCTCGCTCGCTTCAGGATTTGCCCAGGAGTACGGTCAACGACGTCACTCGTATTATTCAGACATCGTGTCAGACGTCAGCAACAATGAAAGAAACGGGCTTCTAACTCTACATTTCAAGCTACGTCCACAATTATTAACGTAAGATCCGGTCTTGTAATGTTAGCCCTTGGCTAAACTGTTTGTTTACTAACCAATGCTATCGTAGTGATATACAGTACCACATCAAAAAAATCGAATATCATGGAAAAAGTTCACTTTTAATAATTAAATTCAAACAATAAACTTTGTGATTAATATAAAATATGACCCTTTAACAAAAACCTTTTCACCATATTCTCATTTTTGATGTTGCACTGTATATTTATAATCAGGAAACGAATTTTAATAAGACAGCAGCGGGATCCGGAGCCGAAGCGTAGTCGTGGTCCCCGGGGAGTGTATCAGCCTCTTTGACAGGTGTGTCATCCTCCGTCGGTCGCTTTCTCCTCTCCCAAACCCCTGGTCTTGAAAGTGGAACGGGACATCGGCAGCGCTCCCTTCTTTAACAGTCGCCGTCCTGACTTGGACTCTGGTTCACGCGTATCCTCTTTCTTATAATGCCGGCTACACACGCGGGTATGCGGAGTGACTGTGAAGTTATCCCTCCGGATAGTAACAATCCATTTATGCCGGTTTTCCGCATCGGAGGGAAACGTATGAAGTACTTTGTTGTACTTACTGGAGGCCTGACATAAAGGTACACAGCAATGTTCAGCTGTAGCGCTGTCAGTTCGCTGAAACTTAAACTTCTTTGCTTGAGACATTATCGCGATTTCCCTAAACTCAACACAACAGTGTGGAAAGCGGAAGTGGCTGAGCTGGCTGAGACTTTAGCGGAAATACGTCACCACCCCTGTGTGCATGTACCCCATTAAAAGTCATAGTGCACTGGATTGAATGTAACACTTAAAATCAGAGATTTAAGGTATCAGGTAATGATTTGAGTGTGGTACCCATTTGAGACTAGGGTTAAATTCTCTGCTTGGTTATAAATGGCAGTATTTCAGGCTTTGGGAGAAACAAAGTAAATTTGAAACATCCACTGTATAGTGTTATATATACGGCATATTTGGTACATGCTCTGAACATTTAAGTTGCCCCTTTTTACACTGTAGCCCCGCCCCAAAAAGCTGACAGGCCAATCATACAGCTGCATGTGAAACTGTCAGTGTTCCACCCCACCCCTCTTTACGATGAGAACAGAATGAATTTTAGATGAATTTACACTCACAGACTCCTCTAAGCCAACATGAGCGTGACTGGATTAGCTTGTCTAACTATCCTTATCATGACCCAGTGTGAGTATGCATGCTGATCAATTGTTAAATTGACCTAACTACAGGAAAGGTTTTATCAGCCATCAGTAAGTCTGGAAATAAACTTTTTTAGAGTTTATGGTATGATCTTTAAATTTGCATAACATTTCTTCTCTCATTTTAAGGTGGATGTGCAAGTTCTGTCTCACAGCTGGCAACGGTGAGGGTCCAGCCCGGACTCTCCACCAGTCTCAAGTGCCAAACTGAGCTAGATGAACACTCTTATTTGTTTTGGATCAAAATTCCTTTTAACGAAGCTCCAGTCTGCATAGCGACAGTTAAAACCTTCAGAGATGATGTGTCAGTGTGTAAACCATTTGAAAAACATTCCAGGATCAAAGTCACATGGGACAAAAAGACCTTCAATCTGTCATTTTCATTAGTGGAAGAAACAGACGCCGCAGCATACTTCTGTGGGACGTATAATTTTGGGGAGTTTTACTTTGGAAAAGGACATAAGCTGATTCTTGAAGAACAGGCTGATGGTGAGTATGAAACATCCAAAATGCTATTGGACTCAGGATCTTCAGTTTGGTTTTTGTGTGTTGAGTAGTATTCCAAGCACAACCTTGTTACCGTCTTCAGAGGCATAGGAAGGGAGTTGGGTTACAATGAGTTTGTTAGTGTTTATTTCAACCAATCTAGCAGTACAACGACACAAGTCAAGCTTCTCCATGCTCTCTCTCTCTCTCTCTCTCTCTCTCTCTCTCTCTCTCGGTTCTAAAACTCATCCTTCGTCCACAGGAACTAAAATACTGCTATGTAACTAAAATAGACATTAAAGTAACTTTGTTCCACAGCTGTCCAGAAAATAACAGAAGAAATGCTTAAACAGAAATACATAAATGAACTTAGCTTCTACATATGCAATATCTTCTTAAAGAAGTACCATTCACCTAGGCTATTCAAAGCTGCTGGGTTAAATTCTCAGAGCAAGATGGCTTTACTACCTGTTGATCTATTTTACAGCCGTTTCTCCAAACATAACAATCAGAGATGATGAAGAGAAAGAGGGTGAGTCTGATCTGACCGTAAGCTCTTCTCTTAGAACAAAAACAATTTTCTTTTCAAGTTATTTGCCCTCTTCATTCTAACGTTATTAAATTATCTACATTTATATCTGGAGATTAGCAGCACTTATTTACAGTGCAAAATATTTCAGAACATTTCATGTTTTTACTTAATATAAATGTAGCTTTTAATGAATGATTTTCTCTTGTGATGCTAGAAAAACTGCAGGTGTTTGATTACCTACTTCCAGCATTAGCAGCATCTAGTGCACTATCAATACTTATTGTCATTTGGCTCTGTCTCCTCTTGAAGAAGAACAGATCAGGTAAGCTAAATAGAAGCCAGAAGACACAATGTTTACCCACAAGCCTAATTCCTTTTCCCAAGTTGGGACGCTGTGGAAAATGTGATAAGATTGCAATAATTAGGAAAAATTAAACTCTATATTTAAAAGAAAATAGTATAAAGGCAACATATCAGGTTTCGAAAAATTAATTTATTATTAGATAATTAAGAAATTTTTAAAAAATGCCCCTTTTGAATTTGATGCCAGCAACACATTTAAAAAAAAGTTGGCACAGGGTCACAAATACTGGTCAAATTGTATAATGATTAAAAAACAGCTGGTGAAACATCTCACGAGTATTTAGGTTAGCTGGCAATGCTAGCTGGCAATAACAATTTAAACAAGTCTCTGGATCTGAGTTTATTTAAGATGGACTGAGGGGAAGTGGAAAAGTGTGGTCCGAGAAATTAAATAAATTCTTTGACATTCTTTTAGGAAATCTAGACTACAGAGAAAAAGGACCACCTGGCTTATTAACGGAGCACAGTATCCGTGATGGTATGGGGGGATACACATTAGTGTACAGGGCGTGGATGACTTGCACATCTGTGAAGGCATTATTAGTGCTGAACAATATATACTGCAACATTTGCTGCCATACAGATGACACCTTTTTCTTTGAAGGCTTTGATGGTTTCAGTCAAATCACATTCTGCATGTATTACAACAGCATGGCTCTGTAGTAAAAGAGTCTGAGTGCTAAGCTAGATAGATAGATGGATACTTTATTGATCCCAGAGGGAAATTCAAGAAGCTCGTCACCCACGGAAAACATTTGGTGCATTATGAAATTTAAACTGTGACAAAGAAGACGTTAAAATACTCATCAGCTAAAATCCAGTCTCAGGTAGGAAAAGAAAACAGCTCATTGTCAAAACACCTGGAGAAGAGTTTCCCCAGTTCTCAAATGCTTACAGATGGTTGTTAAAAGAAGTGGTGATGAACACAGTGCTAAACATCGTCCTGTCCCAACCATATAAAAATACAGGATCAGTACTTATCATACAATATTTAAATTCCTCAGTTTCAACATTTGATATGTCTTTGAACTATGTTGAATTAATTATACAGTTTTATAATAACTTTCCCATGATTGCTTTCTGTTTTTATTTTCATTTTGCACAGCGTCCACATTTTGTGGGCTGTACAGCAGAGTTTAACAATTGAAATTTATTGAAGAGGTTGTTGAAGAATGTAAAACGTTTCACATTTTTAAGTCATATTTTAAGAATTGATATTACTGTTAAAAGGATACATTCAACTTAGTAATTCTA
>JAMWET010005132.1:67500-190000 GCA_024036415.1 Prochilodus magdalenae
ATAATTTAACAATGCTAGTAAACAATGTTTCATACACTATGACTTATACTTCATTTCTAATCTAGGGCAGAGCACCTTTTCGGAAAGTTTTTTTCTCTCACTTTGAAATCGCTCCGGCATATCTCCATCCTGCGAGTCAGACGGTCCTTTTTTCCACACTGACCACCTCTGTGTGACATGAGTGATGTGGCAGTGGCTGGTAGCCTTCCAACCCAGTTACGTTGTGACTACATTGCGACCACTTACTGAAATGCATTTCCTCAGGAAGTTGCAACAACATAGTAGGCACGTTATCAGTACATTGTCACAACCTGGTAGAATCGTTCAGCGTGCTGTGCATGGAGCTCTGCATGGAATTAATTGCCAACAGTTAGTAATAAAACCATATTGCAGAATTACATACAGCAATAATGTTATGACAGCAATGTGGCAAAAACAAATGGCAATATGAATATTAATAGCACCTCCTTTTGACAATGTAGCAATGCTGAAAGGAAGTACCCAGCACTGTGACAATGTTGGGTGTTTGCTGGGAGATGGTATTAAAAGCATGTGTGCTTGTTTACCATGTGCTATTTTCTTACCTGTGATCATTCTGTCGCTTAAAGCCCATACACTGCGTGACTAAGAGTGGAGAAGTGGAGCTGTAGAGGGGAGCAGTTTCTGTGATATTTAAAAGAGGAGCAAGTTTGAAAACTCTGAATTGGAGCAGAGAGACTACAGAGCAGGGAACGGAATCGGCTGCCTCTCCACCTTACTAACGTTTTGGTGGAAATGCTGGTGTCTTAATGTGGTTTGAATGAAATGAATTGTTTAATCTTCAACCCTTATTAATCGAGGTGTGGTAAATTGCTTTATAGTGAATAATGAAGCATGTTTAACTTAGCTAAAGTAATGTTGCATCAGCAGCAGCATTTCTACTCTACCAACGTAGGTCATATGAAGAGTGCTGGTTTACTGTGGCCTTTCTCTTTTACTGACCTGAAATAATGTAACACTGTAGACAACTTCCTCTACAGCCCCAACTTCCTTTTCAAGTTGCTTTCCTCCCACTCGCCACTGTCTTTTGCGCTACCTATAGCTTTGTGCTCAATGTGGTGTCAGGAAGGACACTGACTGGTACTTGGGTAGTAGCAATGTACTTAGGTAGTAGTTAAGGAAAGCTCATAGTTATACTGAAAATGAAGCCATGGATAAACAGAACAGAGCCCATTAAAAAGAACATGCTTAATAGGAGATGACTTGAAATGTAACTTCCTTTATAATAGAACATTCAAACATTTTGCCTCGGCAGATAACACGCTAAGCCGGGCGTACACGGTATGATTTTAGAAATCCTGCTTGCTGATGTCTCACACATATGAATCGCTCGTGTATCTAGAAAACCTGAAATCTATATACTCAGATGTATAAACTCAAACGTGTAAAAATGCTCTGTCTGACTGACATTATATAACATGTGCTCACAGTGTATGTGAATAACAGCCCCGAATAGACAGCCCAGCTCTGTCTATAGATAATTTCCAATACTATGTAGGATAAGTATTTCCTGCAACCAACAGTGCATCACATGTCTAATAAACAGCCATAGGGATTCAGCCACGTGTACACAATTCCATACTGGACAAATGTTTTGGTGTAGAAGCCCACATGCTCTCCCTTCATTGGCTTCCTGTCGTTGCTCGCATCAGATTTAAAACTCTGATACTGGCCTACAAAGCCAAGCATGGACCAGCGCCTCCCTACCTTATGGCAATGGTAAAGAGTTGAGCTGTACCTCGAGCCCTTTGCGCTTCAAGTACAGCTCGACTCGAACCGCCATCCCTGAGGACTCATGGAAGACAAGCGTCCAGACTCTTCTCTGTCCTGGCTCCCAGATTGTGAATGAACTAAATGAACTAAAATTTCTGATATATATAATCGTACAATTGCTTATTTGTGCAAGTAATTGGACAGTGATTCCCTTTTCACAGTGCGTGGCAGATGACCTACGAGGAAGCTGAAATGTGTCCCAATCATGAATTTGTCTCTGTAAACCCTAGGGATGTGCATGAAAATCTCATTAAATTAGCAACCAGTCCATTCAACACCAACAGCCATGCCACGTTCACATGGCCTGGTAATGCTATGTGGGTCTGGGTCAACAGGGGAGGTGCTAAAATTGAACTTGTTCAGCCCATCACAATATTGAAACTATGATGTCACCACATTTACCTGGGTCCGTCGTTTTTTTTATTTTAACCCTTACCCGAGTGAAACTCCACCTGCACTGCATCCCATGAAGAAGGTAAGATATTTATTTCAGAAGTTTCTTGTTTAACATGCTTAAAATATAATACTGGTTTTACTTATACAAGTAAATGTTCACCGCACATAACGTTAGCCTGGCTAGTGAATGTCTGAGAGCTGCTGCTCTGCTAGCCAGGTAACCTATATGGCCAACAGTAAATCTGAGTGAATCTGAGAATGCCCTTTCACACTGTTAAAACTTTGCTTAGAACAGCTACCTCCAACACTTTTTTCCATTTACCTAAAGCTATAAAGGTTTGAAGATGTATTGTATATGATGATGTATATTTTTGCACCTAGCTAGAACTATAGTTACAATTATGGAGTTCCAAGAAAACCATGCCTAAGTTTTATTTGAGGACATCTTATAAGAGAGCTGTGTTCACCTAGCAGCAGTACATTTTACAGTATCAGTAGAAGCAAACTTCTTGATGATACAGTATGTTAGCTAGAATAGTATCCGGCCCCAGGAACAGTTTACAGTTAGCATTATACAGTAAGTTAGCTAACATATTATACAGTCCTAGGAACATCATCCAGTCTTGTCCTGGGGACGTCATACAGCTGTGTTGTTCCTGAGATTTCACCATTTTTGTGTTAACCCAGGAGCAGTATGTTTTATGTAAAGTTATGTGCAGCATACATTTACTTGTATGAATAAAAACAGTATTATACAGTATGTTAAGCATGTAAAACAAGAAACTTCTAAAAATAAATGTCTTACCTTTACCAAAGGAAGTGCAGCTAAAGGGTTTCTCTGAAAAAAAAAAAAAAACACCTGGGGAAATGTGGTCACGTCACAGCTTCAAGATTGCAACTGCCTGAACAAGTTCAATTTAAGCACCTCCCTTGTTGACCCAGAGCCACACAGCACTCTGCAGTATCAGGTCGTGCTACAAGGTCCAAAGTAACTTAAATTACTATTCCTCTGATGCTCGGTTTAAACTTAAGCAGATTGTCTTGACCATGTTAACATGGCTCACTGCCATGTGATTGACGGTTTGGATTTTGTGTTAAAAGGCAGTTGAGCAGTTGAATCTAATAAAGTGGCTAGCGAGTGTTTGTGCTTTTTATTCTGATTGTCTGGTACTGTGGAATTTATTTTTGCATGTTATTAACTTATTTAAGTCTTTAGTTTGTTCCTGAATGCAATACAAACTACAATATTGTTATAATATTACCTGGAATTTACATTTATCACTATGACATTTGGTTAGTGTTGGCTGAATATTCATTAAACAAAGCTCTACTGCACTCAAACTCTGGTATGGGTATCCTGTGTGTCTATAAGAGTGAACACTAAGATGTGTAAGAGCTTTAATGTGACCCAACTAGCCAATCATATCACGGCATGAAGAGGTGACAATGTGTAGCCCCACCCATTTTCTTTTATTATAAAGTGTGAAGTGTAGATGAATTTACAGTAGATGAGTTGGGGATGTCTTTACGCCAATATGAATTTGACTGGACTTGTATATCTAACCTGTCTAGTTGTGATCCAGTGTAAGTACATACCTTTAACTCCTAAATATATCTACTCCTTTATGTGCAGTGTACTATAAACTTGGAATATATATATGAGCTGATTTGTGAAAATATGGAAATAAATAGTTTCATGTTTATGACACAACCTAGGAGCTTAAAAGGATACTCATGGTTTTAGTGCTTCTCGTCTTTTTAAGGTGGAAGTGCTAGTTTTGTCTCACGGATGGAGTCAACAGTGAGGGTCCAGCCCGGGCTCGCCACCAGTCTCGAGTGCCATGTTCAGCAGGAAGGACGTCTTGCAATATTCTGGATGAAAATTCCTCTTAACAAGCCTCCGGTTTGTATAGCTACAGCTAAAGGATTTGCAGAAGTGGCAATGTGTGAGCAATTTAAAAATCATTCCAGAATCAAAGTCACATGGAACAAAAAGACCTTCAATCTGTCGTTTTCATCAGTGGAACAAACAGACATTGCAGCATACTTTTGTGGGATGTACAGTTATCCAGATTTGGTTTTTGGAAATGGGAGTAAACTGATCCTTGAAGGACATGCTGATAGTGAGTTTGAATCCTTTTTACTTTTGTAAATCCTGGAGAATACAGACAGATCAATTAAAGTATACGTATTTAAAGTATTAAATAAAGTTTTACATATAAATGACTCAAATAGATGCTCTTGTGAAATATGCTACAGTGTTATTATTAAAACAACTGAACCACATTGTTGCAAAAAAGCTAATGACTTTTGTAGACTTTATTATTACAACAACTAATTAGATACCTTGGAGTATATTGAGTATAGGTGTATATTGCGTATACTTCTTTGTATATATTTCTTCAGGGTCGGAAGATATTATGAGTGTAAATCTGAAGTGGGTATATGCACTGGGTTTATATATTAAGAACTAAAACTAAAGTGTGAAACTACTTCATTCTCTTCATAGTACCTTGTAATTATCAATTGATTTAGAGTGGGTTTTAAATATACTCTTCACATATAAGTATTTTTATTTTAGTCCTTGTTACACAGTGCATATTAAATCTTAAATCTCACAATTTTATTTGCAAAGCTATTTAGAAGCTTATGTACCCATTCTGTTTTCTTAGCTGTTTAGCTAATTAGTCAAAGTAAAGAATTCCTTGCTTAGGTAAAGTATGATTCCAGTGACCGTTCATCTCTTTTACAGCACCAGTCAAAGATAATGAAGAGAAAGGCGGTAAGTGAATGGCCGATTCTGTTCAAGATTATTTCCTCTTACAGAATAAATGAGTATTGTATACTTTGTGACATGAGTTTGAAACAAATATAAATGTAGCATTTTCAAAGTGCTTAAATGAATTTCTCTTGTGACTCTAGGAAAGACACCAGTGTTGCTATACTTTATTCCAGCATTAGCAGCAACTAATGTGGCATCGATATTTATCATTGTGTGGCTCCTTTTAAGGAAAAACAGATCAGGTAAGAATGACTGTGAAAATGCTGCTATAGAAAAGCACAGCTAGCATATCAACTTTATCCACATACTGAAAAAAAATCCAGGAGCAATATTAAATATCGAGTTACAAAAGACATCACTCTTAAAAAAGATCATTTTGTTGTATAATTTTTAGAAGGTGTAACAGCTGAAGATGAAGATGCAGGCGACAAAGTAGGTGGTAAATGTGGATTGATGAAATGAAACTATTTTGTAGCACTAATCTATAAAACACTCAACAGCAGTTAAATATTTTATAGAATCAGTGAGCTCTGTAAGGAAGGTTTAAATGATGATAATGTTTAATGTGGGAATTCTTTTGTTACAAACTAGACAGATGAAGTAAACTACGCTGCTCTGAACTTTCGCAGCAGACAGAACCGAACTGCTCAGAAGAGGACTAATGTGGACGCTGCAGTCACATATGGAGCTGTACGACACTAAGTGGAATAATAACTCAATGAAGAAGCCAGTAAATCTTTAATGCAAATGCACAGTAAAATGCACGTCTTCCATGAAATACACACTTGCAATGTTTTAGTACTCATTTAGGAACATCTAGGCCATCATTCATAGAAGGGCTTGACATTTTGGCCTGTTTTAAGCTGTAGTAAAAGCAATGAGCCAACACAAGCCTGAGTACCATCCTACAGTTAATTTCCTAATTACAACGCTGTCATGTAAACATCGAAAACAGTTCCCATATATATCCGCACAGATTATAAGGAGTATATGTAAATCATCTACAGTTTAACAAGATTGTGATGTCCCAACCATGAATCTATCTGCATATGACCAACAGCAGCAGCCTGTGTAGTAAAGGAACACCACAGTTATTAGTTTTGCTCTGGCATGTGAGATCTGTATCATAGTTATGAAGTGGAAAATGGAAGAGGGAGAGTGTTTGTATAAACTGATGTTAAGTATTGCTTTTCTTTCTGAACTACAGCTAATATGCATCGTTCATGTTTTTGAGTTGAATAAATGCAGTTGAAATACTTGATGTGAAACTCTTTCTTTTTTGAGGTTAAGGACCACAGGGAAGTGAACATTGTAGTTTAAGTTAATATTTATTTGTTTAGAATTCCAAAACAATAGCACAATTTAAAACACTAACTGGAAATATTTTTTTTTCAAAATTCCAAAAGACTTTGGTCTAAAATGTGCTAAAATGACACAGGCTGGTGGAATGATTTGGATTTGACAAAAAAACACATTTATTAAAAATCCATTCAGCTATGTAGGACTAGAAGTTCCTGCCTTAGACCCCCACTTGACTACAAATACAAAAGTATTTATTTTATTTTTTTTTTCAAAAACTGACAGAAAGGAAACTTGGTTAGTAGACTTGACATTATAAGACATGCAAATAAGTCAAGTTTCATGCTCGCCCACGCCTGTAACGTAAGCCAGCAGAGACCTTTTCACTGTACCTGACTGACTCAAAAGCAAGTGATGTCGCTACGATGGCCAGCCTTGACATCATTTCAGCATTGAAAAGACTGCAATGGTGTCGTGTCAGACTGTAATGGCGTGACTCAGAATGGCAGCGGGTCATCTTCAGTCTCGCTTTTGTTCTGGTGGAGACGACCAACGAATCCAAAGAGGCCTGGTGTCACTCCACCGCCACCCCACCGCAAAATCTGCAGGAACTGGGTTAGAAAATTTGAGCTGCATGGGATGGATTATGACAGGACACCATTAGGAACCTCTATAACTCCATGTTGAGATGTTTGGCATGATGCATACAACCATTGTTTCCTGATGATAAGTGTATGTGACTCTGAAATGTGGAGTTAAAATAAAAACTCACTCTAAACAGAAATACTAAAGTAAAGAATCACGGAAAGGGCTGTTTAACTACACTAACTAATCACATTCACCACATTACTGTCCATAACTAATATTCAGTTTTGCATATCTAAACAACCATGATTTATTTGAGAAGCCTCACAGCAGTGTGCTTAAGATTAGTTTGCACATTCTTATAGTGGCATGTAGTTGCGGCAGGCAGTAATAAAAATACTTGAGACTTTGAGTGCAGCCACTCTGCTTTCCATGTTCGGTGTTCATCTAATGCTGGTTAACTGCCTCCTTGCACATGACCTTGTGTGGTGTGAGCAGTCTGTATGAAGGCCACACAGATAACAGCGGTGTAGTGGTTACCACCTCAGACTTAGAAACCCATTCAGCTGTGCTCTCATTAAAACAATGCAATAGTGCAGCTTTCTCATGACCTAATTTGCCTCGGACAGCGATCCATCAGTAGGTTGTGACCCACAGTTTCAAAAACCACTGAGCCCATGGCTCAGTTTGAAGGGGACTGCGAGGGGCACCATATAACAGGAAATGCACAGCGTTTTTGCTTTCTCAACGTTTATGCTGTTTTGTGCAACACATTGATTTGATACTTTCTTGTTACAACAGATTAATAATTGTGTTCTAATTTCTCAGAAAACTCAACAAAATTAAATATGATTCTATATCTATAGTATCTGTGTAATGATGGCGCTGAGGCAAGTTCCATGTGCAGAATGGCTTTATTGAGGGCAGTTCATACAGGCAGGGTTCAAAACACAGATAGGCAGCATCAGATACATATCCATAACAGTAGTTCCATGAGACAAAAGTAAGAGTCTGAACCAGGATAGACACAAAAGGACTGAGGTAGGAAACACAGAGACTTTGCAACAAGACAGGGCAAGCAAAAAGGTATATATGGACGTCTTAATATCAGCCTAGATCTGCTGCAGGTGTGTGAGAGAGGGGGAGAGTGGGCAGAGCCGGGGTGGATACACAAAAGAGGAATTTTGCCATTCCTCAGTTATACAAGCCTTCTACTGTGATGTTTGTCACTGGATTTTGAGTTTAACAAAACGTTTTAAAGAAAGACAGTTCAGGACTGCAGGCAAGTGCTCTCTGTTTATACAGCTATGCTATTATACCACATGGTGAATGGCTCTGTGTTGTCATACTGAAATAAGCATGGGTGTCCCTAAAGGTTTTAATAACAAACATAAAATAAACAAACAATGCATTACTCATGGTTACCATTCAAATGGGTTAATCACAAACATCAAATAAACAAACATTACTCACGATCACCATCTACACAACCATCCAACACCCATAACTCACAGCCGTCCTCTAAACATCCTGTTTGTGGCAATGGAAACATATTATCATGAATGATTGATCTGTTGTGGATGATGATCATCACTGTACTGATCATGTACAATTATGTAGTGCTTGTGACTGATCAAGTTGGCTTCATTTTTATGCTTTCAGTATAGCAAATATGTTACATACACATAGCTGATCAAACCCAGTCCTACATAATCCAACAATAGAAAGACAGTATTTATATCCTAAACTCTAATTTGCATTCTTAAGATGATTGCAGATTCTAGGTGTTTTGTGATGGTTTTGTCCAGACTATGTTATTAAAATTGACATTAAAAAGACAAATCACTTATGGTATGTCTCTTAGTTAAGACATCTAAAGTGAGTGTAAGTGTGACCCAGCTGGCCAATCATACGACTGCATTTGACACTGACAGTGCTCCACCCTCCCTTTTCCTCTGTCTGACCAGAGTTTGCATTTTAGAAGAATTGACAGTAGAAGCGAGGAAGGTCTTCTTCATGCCAATCAGAAAATGTCTGGACTGATGTACCTAACTTTTATAATCTTGAGCCAGTGTGAGTATACACGCTTACCACTTTTACTGTATATCAAGTAATTAGTTTATGCATTTGCATTGTGCTATACATTTAGAACACAAAAGACACTGTTTGATACATAAAACGAAAAGAAAGTAACACATGTAGAGTTGAGAGTGTACAGGTGTAACATTACATTCTCCAAATGTAGTAGCTCATGACGTGATCTTAAGCTTTGTTTGTGCACCCTGTCGTTTTAAGGTGGACATGCTACTGGAACATTTGTCTCACAGCTGGTTTCAACAGTGAGGGTCCAGCCTGGACTTTCCACCAGTCTCGAGTGCCATGTTCAGAATAGTGGCAGCTTTTCAATATTCTGGATAAAAGTTCCTGTTAATGAAGCTTCAGTCTGTGTAGCTACAGCTCAAACATTTGTGGATGTGGAAATGTGTGAAACATTCAAATACCAATCCAGAATTAAAGTCACATGGAAACAAAACATTTTCAATCTGTCATTTTCACCAGTGGAACAAGCAGATGTTGCAACATACCTTTGTGGAGTTCATAGTTATGGACATTTGTTTTTTGGAAATGGGAGTAAACTCATTCTTGAAGAACCTGCTGGTGGTGAGTATGGAATATCTGAAATTCTGGCTGTTTGTCAAACAATCTGAATTATCTTATTATTTATTCTATCTTAGTAAAAATATATTTTTAAACTATTTTTACATTTTACATTATTATTATCAAACACAGCACCCGGGTGGGTCTATAATTCATTACTAATGAAGGCTTTAAGCTCTTCTTTAGAACGTATCCATTCCTTCTAAACAGGAAGGACATTTCTCATCTCTTTTACCCCAGTTTCACTGAACACAGCCATCAAAGACAGTGAGAAAGGCAATGGTGAGTGTGATCCATCTAATCATTACATCCTGTCGTGCAACAGAATGCTTTGTTCCAGGGGCATCACTAGAGGTTTATGCATAGGGGAGGCTAAACCTGTGCATGAGGGTTCTGGGGCCAGGTGAATTTTCTTAAATGGCCCCAAAAATAAGGGTATTTTAACATTTATTTTAGAACTTTTCAAGGAGGAACAGCCAGAACAAGTAACTATTTGGTCCAAATGGTACACAGTAAACCAATCACTTTGTAGTTTGCAATAAGTACAATCCTAATATGACTTAAATACTGTATCCATCCGCCTACAGCAGGCACAGATCAAACAAAGGTGGCGAAATCACGCAATGCTATCTTCTGTCTCTTAAATACACTATATGTTCTAATCACTTTCATGGCCACAGGTCTGTAAAACTAGACACCTAGGCATGCAGACTGCTCCTACAAGAAAGAATGGGTCGCTCTTAGGGGCCCAGTGAATTCAAGCATGGTACTGTGATAGGATACCTCCTGTGCATCAAGTCCAGTCGTGATATTTCCACCCTACTAAATATTGCATAGTCAACTGTCAGTGGTATTACAACAAAGTGTAAGTGACTGGGAACAGCAGCATCTCAGCCACAAAGTGGTAGGCCATGTAAAATGACAGCGGGGTCAGCGGATGCTGAGGCACATAATGTGCTGAGGTCACCAACTTTCTGCAGAGTCAATCGCTACAGACCTCCAAACTTCATGTGGCCTAGCTCAAGAACCATGCGTAGAGAGCTTCATGGAATAGGTTTCCTTAGCCGGGCGGCTTAAATCACCACTCGCAATGCAAAGCATCAAATACAGTGGTGTAAAGCACGCCGCCACTGGACTCTAGAGCAGTGGAGACAGGTTCTCTGGAGTGACAGAGATCTTTGTGACAAATATACTTTCTCAGTTAGGTGGAATTATATTCAGATACTATATATTTGATTTAGACTGAACTAAAGACTTCTTCCTCATTTTTATAAACTATATATATATCTCTGTTGCTCATTCACATTCACACTATAAACTGAGATCACCTCTCATGTTACGTTAGTCTGTCTCTGTTAGCCCAGTAGAGGCAGTGCAGCATTTAAAGTGGCAGCAGTGCCTTCCCCAGGTTACTCTGATATCACAGGATATTTTGAATATGAATAACTATAGATTTGAACTAGTAGTGTACATTTCATTGTACATCATTTTTTAAAGGCCCCATCCGAAACTGACCTAGTGACGCCAATAGTTGCTGTATTGTGCTTATCTTGTTGTGCTTGTGCTTACCATCTTAAAATTGATACCACTTTTTTTATTATATGTTATTTTCTCTAGTGACAGAGTGGAAAACCTTACAGTTTGATTACCTAGTGCCACTATTAGCAGCAACTCATGTGGCCTCCATATTGTTCACCATTTGCCTCTGTCGCTTGTTGATGAAGAAAAGATCAGGTAATTTAATTCAATTCTACTTTACTGTCATTATACCAATACAGGGTTCCACAGTATAGCGAAACACATACAGGCTCCTTCTCTAGTGCAGAATAAGAATATATATATATATATATATATGCATTATAATATTATATTATAATAAAATATTACGTTATGTAAGTAATAACGAGTGTGTAAAAATGCTCTTAATGCTCTCATATGATCTCATATTTTATATTTATATAAATGTCACATGGAGACATAGCATTATTTTATTTATCTCCAGTATGACACAAATAATATAGTATATCGTCGCTGTCCAAAGAAAAACAAGTATCTCCAAAACAGCATCTTTACAGGAGAGGCCAAAATTTAATTTAATTTAATTTAATTGGAACCAGACAGCAGCTCATGTGATTAAATGATACATAAAAGGAAAAATTGTCAAAAATGTTTTTCGTCAAACAAGTTTTTCATTGGACAGTGACGATATGTATTATGAGTATTATAGTATTGCCACTAATCCTGACCACACATGTGATTTACAGTGTGCATATTACATTTATTTGAGAAGGTTTATACAGTATTGGTCAAATTGCACATGTGTTGTTTTTTCAAGTAAAATAAAGTTAATGCCTTGGCATGGATGAAATCTCATGGATGAGATTGGTCAAGAGACTGAGACGAGACAAGACAGTTGAATTCGTTTCCAGTGTAATGCAGCCATTTCACATTGCAATGTATATACTAATACATAATATCACATTTTGTAATATATATTTATTTAAAATTAACATTAAATTATATATAGGGTTAAACATTATTAATTATTTTATTACAGACTTCAAGACTCAAATTTGCTCTATAACTGGAAGCAGTGGTAGGGGGCTCTGTGCTAACCACAGCTCTGTGCTGTTTGTTAAGGGGTCAAATGAAGCTTTAAAACCCACCAGTTTTATACCATCACTCAAAGATTAAACACAGTGTATATATATCTAATTCTGTTAAACTGAGTCAGAACCCCTTCAGCTCTTCATCAGCCTGACATCCAGCACTCAGCAGCTTCCAAATCCGTCTTCTTATTAATAGGAGGGTCAGACAAAGTCTCTATCGGAAAGAACAAAGCAATCCAGGGCTTTTTGTCCACCTTAAATTATATATATTTTATTATATGTATTATATATATATATATATAAAGATATATATATATATATATATATATATATATATATATATATAAAGATATATATATATATATATTATATATTATTATATATATATTTCGGACTAAAGATTGAAGATTAAAGGTGGCAAATTGATTCATTCTAAAAAAAAATTTAATGTTGCAGTGCAGTACTATATGACATGTTCTTGTGTGATATCTGTAACGAAATATATAAACATAATTCAATTAGTAAACTAGTTACAAATCAGGCCCAGCGGCATGACTAACTAGGCAGAGGGGTTTAAGAAATGACAGAGGTGGCACAGCTACACATATGATTGTGTTATTTTATTCAGTATTATCTTTACAACACAGCACTGTAGAATCAGAAATATTATACTTAGCCAGAGAAATATTAACTATAATTAACAGCATCGTACCAACACACATAGTCACGCATAGGAACCATTTAAAACTGCATCCTGTGCTTTACACAGGACAGAAATCAAAGCAATAAACCCATGAACAGATGCAAATGACCACTCTGAAAAATCACATGTAGGGTGTAAGATACTGTCGGTTAAATAATAAGTTACTGTTGTCCAAATAAATCACACCTGGTGCATAACGCCCCTTTTACAGCACTACTGCCTTGTGGCTTTATCCTTTTAGCGCTCTCTGCACTATTACTGCTAATACTAGACAAAACTAAACAAACCTTTAGTCCTAATCTGACACAGGGGAGCTGCCACTGTCCTGATCTAGCTCTGAGTCTCCTACGCAGTGTCTCTCTCTGTTCCTCTCGTTTGATTGTAAAGTCTTGTTCAAATGTTTAAATCAGCTAGCTGTGCCATTTTACCATTCCACTCTAAATGATGCAGCACTGAAGCAGTTACAGTGCTTGAATGATCAGCTAACTTCCGCCTTGTTGTGCTCACTATAAGCAGTTTTTACATGCAGCTGGGCTCTATGTGTTAATCCGAGATTTAGTTCTGTCTGTACAGCAGGCTCTGCTGTGAGACAGGAATCCGAAATACATCCACATCCATGCTGGAATCTTTATGGGCATAACAGGTGACAGAAAAAAGAAACCTGTCTTTGTTTCTGCTTGTTTTAAATGAAGATTAAAACTTTCAGCTTCCTTTGGCTTCCAGCTCTGGCAGAAGTTTTATCATTGCAGTGTGGCGCATAGCGGGTAGTTTCATACACAGATGAAGGATGTTATGATTCTGGTTTGATTGGCATTTAATGATAAACCAGGTTTCAGTCAGCTTAGACAGAAGCATCAGACTCAGGTGGTCTCCAAAACCATTTCCAAGTCCACCTTACTCTACATAGTATATAGTCTTGGGTCTCTTGAGCAGTACAACACTAAGTACACAAAGCATACAAAACAAACAGAGGCATTTTAGGATCAAGTGCTGTGGCATGATGAAATGGAAACTAAAGAAGTGATAACAGGCATACATCAAAATCAACCATAAACAATGAAAGCTGTGCAATGGCCTGTAAATAGATCTGAAACACGTTATGTTTTACTTTTGCCAGTATTTTAAATTCAGCACATAAATAATGTTCCTCCATTAAAATGATCTGATATGTCTTATATTAAGTTGTGCATCACATTTAAGTGCTGTAACTTCCTTTCCTTTAGCAAATCAACCAAATGTGAAATTTGACCAGACAATTATGCATGCATAAATGTTTGTGTGTATGTTCACGCAGCTGTACCAGTTGAAGTCTTCAGTCCAAATGAAAATGTAAGTGGTAGTTACAATGGAATAATTAAATATGAAATAAGATATATAATAGGATTAAATATTTAACAGGTGACTGTTCTTTTTAAAACAGAAGATAAACGAAGATTTAAACTACGCTGCTCTGACCTTTCGTGACAGACAGAGGAAAACTATACAAAGAAGGTCCAGTGTGGAAACCACGGTCGTATATGAAGCTGTACGACACCGAGAAGAGATATAACATTCAGTTCAGCCAAGAGGCCAACACATTTCTTCAATGCCAAGTTTAGGAGGTCTATGCATTATGGCTTATAGGCCCCAGCCCTCCCATCCTGCCCTGTAAATTCCTCAGTAAAGACAAACCTACTATCTTGAGATTAAGCAGTTACAGTAGATGCAGATTAAAGAGACTGTTCTTTATATGGAATGATTTACAACACAAGGTAACTTTGAAATAAAATTTGTTTTCCAGAGTTTGGAACAGATTACATTTAGCATTTTGTCTATGTTTGTGATGCTGGACAGACAGATTGTGACACATGGTGAGCTAAAAGCAAAGTGATGTTTATTAAACAGGCTGGTAGTACAACACAGCAGCAGCAACATCATAACCAAGCAGCAAGGACAGAGTCAGAGTAAGGAAACAGTGAAAAGTCAAAACCGGCCAAACAATCAGACCAGCAACAGTACCAGCAGGGGGAAAGACAAAACATTAAATCAGAAAGTCAAAAAGCTAACAAGAATAACAACAGGGAGAACCGCTGAGTACGCACAGAGTGGCAATACTTCACAATGGGTCAGTGTGAGAGAAGAGCATTTATACAGACAGACTAAATGGGTAACAGGTGTGAGATTAGTACTGCGGGGAGGAGGATCTGAAAAACAGAAAATGTTTGGAGGATTGTGAACATGTGATGGTGATGTCATCGGGTGGTGGGTTATGGGAAATTGAGTCCAGGAGATCGGAGGAGAGAGGACAACTAGCAGGCATGATAATGCTGTTGATCTGTCTCCACCAAAGGCCTCTATGAGAATATGGGACATTGTAGTTAGAGCCTGTGGGGTTCCAGTTATATTTCTGCTAATGTCTGATACCAACTGATGTACACACAAGCATAATCACAGACAGACATCAGTCATAACATTAAACATTACCGGTAGCGTAAAAAGGCACTGGTATAATCCTGAAAGAGCATATGCCATCGCCCATGGCATGTTTGTCAATAGTATGTAGCAAGATGCTTTATGTATTTATATGCAAAATATGTTCATATTAGCTATTTTGTTTAAAATGTTGTAATAAGTTTTGTTTATTATTCAGTGACGCTGAAAGTTCCAAAATGTCTTTTAACTCTTGAAGGCAAAGCCCTGTTTATTTCCCTGCTAGTAATCCTGACTGACTACAGATGGTAATTTCTCTGTGCCCACATATAAAAAAATGGATTAACCAACACACAGTACAATTGAAAAATCCAACAGAGCTTGGTCCAGATCTAAGAAAGATGATCACAGATTGCTCTCTTGGAGCAATTTCTAATTAATTTCAGATTCCAGGATCGCCAAATTTAAACAACAGTATGTACTGTAAATACAAGTTACTGGGAGGTGTAGACACTTTGTCAAAGTCTGAATGAAGACCCCAACTGTATCCCCTATCTGAGAGGGCACTGGTTTAAAACTGCCATAGCCCAGGCTTGCAATTAACTGCTGGAAAACCAGTATCACTGTCCACAGTCAAGAAAGTTTTACATTGTCAAGAAAGAAGCTGCGGCTCCAAAATAAACATTTTCATGCTCCACAAAACATTGTAGATGAGCAGAAGGACAAAGAAAAGCCTCCTGGAGAAACACTTTATGGTTAGATGAGACAGAGATTGAGTTTGTTGGCCAAAGCGGCTAGAGGTATGCCCAACAAAGTAAGCATGGTGGTGGTAGCAGCATCATGCTCTGGGGCTGTTTTGTTGTCCGTGGAACTGGTACATTGTTCTCTCTATAAATACAAGCCCAGAAACATCCCTTAACCTGTTCAGACACAACTAGATATTCATCTGTTTTAAGAAAGACACATCAATGTGGTTTAGAACATAGTATGACTTAATATAGCACATAAAAACAAAAACAATTGCCTCTGCACAGATGAGTGGTGGTGCAGCCATTGTGGGTAGCCAGAACCACCATCATTCGGTGGAAATCAACCAAAGGTTGAGCTAAACAGATTTTCTAAACACTCAAATGGTGTGTACAGTAACCTGGCAGAGAAGCTAAGCTTTTGTACTTGGGAGATCAAAACAATGTTCCATTACAGTTGTAAAGATCTCCATTTCTAGTGTATACGTCCAAATATCACACACAGTACAGGCATGACGAAACCATCATCCAGATACTGGATCCACCAGTGGCTTGCTGGACATTTACATGTGGAAAGTTCCAGGTGAGGTAGAGAGTCTGCTGTGAGGAGTCAGAGCTATTGATGCACATGAACAAACATCACTGAAGATTTCTATATTCAAATTGCATAATGCAATGCTTGTCAAGCATGTTAGCTCTGCATGTAATGATAGTATGTTTACTTTGTGAGCACAAAATGGAAATCAAAGACCAAGAAATTCAATTTACATTCACAGAAATGAACTTGGAACAACTGTAGATTTCAAAATACCCCATTTGTGACCTACCCTGTAATCTTTTCATAATTATTTGCCAGTTCATAATTGCTTGCTAAAACCAGTTTACATGTTTCTGCATCATTAAGTGGACCACTTATGGATTTTTTGTTCTGCTTGTTGTTTATATAAAACAAGATGTAGCATCTCCTTTTATAACTTTATTGCTATTATTGCTGTATACCAGTAATACCAAAAGCACAAAAATACCAACATGCTATATATAATACATATATATATATATATATATATATATTCTGTATATATATTCTGTATATATATATATATACATACATTTTTTGGCTCTGTATGTATAATGGTGTTTGTTGATTCCAGAGATACACAAATTCTTGTTGTTTTCTCTGCCCATAAAAGAAGTTTCAGCTTAAAGAATTCAGTAAAAAACCTAAAAATTGCCATGCAACTTATGTTTGCGATGACTGCAAACTTCCGACCACAAGTGTGTTTTTTGTCAAGTGTACACAATTGCCCAAAGTTAACCACATGAGCACCGTGCTTTGGATAACAGTGTCTTACAAAAAGCAGTATTAGTTAATAGACTAATAGACTAATAGAATAAAAGTGTGTTTTTTATATGTATTTGTTTTGTTTATCTCCAGGGATGTCATATTGTGTTTGCACCTCACAAAAATAGTACCATGGTTGAGACTACCAACATACTCTGGGCAACTATGACATTTTGACTAGGTGAACTAGGTCATACTGAGTACTAATCATACTGAGTCAAACTGACATAAAAGGCTTAGAATTATTAGGGTAAAGCTCTACTGCAGTGAAACCTTAGTTCAAGAAATCCATGTATCTTGTAAACACTGTAATCCAACTGGCCAATCATATCACTGGCTTTACAAAGGACAATGCTCCGCCCCACCTCCTCCCCTTTGTCTTACCAGAGTTTGCATTTTAGATGAATTTACAGTAGAGGGGAGGAAGGTCTTCTGAATATGCCTGGGCTTTTACATCTAACTTTTCTAGTCCTGAGCCAGTGTGAGTATATACCTTTACCACTTGTTGCATCTCTCTAATCCTTTGAAAGCTTTGTTCTATTAGCTTCGAATACCCAAGAAAATGTATTTCTGCCTCCTCTCATTTCAAGGTGGACTTGCTGTTGGAGGTTTTGTCTTACAGTCAGAGCCAACAGTGAGGGTCCAGCCTGGACTCCCTACCAGTCTTGTGTGCCATGTTCCGCTAGAAGGGCGCTTTTCAATATCCTGGATTAAAATGACTCCTAATGAAGCTCCAGTCTGTGTAGCTACAGTTAAATCCTTAGCGGATGATGTGTCAATGTGTGAACAGTTTGAAAACCATTCCAGAATCAAAGTCACATGGAACCAAACAATCTTCACCTTGTCATTTTCATCAGTGGAACCGACAGATGTCGGAACGTACTTTTGTGGGATGTACAGTTATAAACACGTTTTCTTTGGTAATGGGAGCAAGCTTATCCTTGAAGAACACACTGATGGTGAGTACAGACTGTATTCAGCAGCATGACAGATCATTTCTGATAATAATTTGGCTTTGTTCATTTAGATTCAGAACATCATGTCTTACTGTTAGAGTAACATTATATAGGCACTGACCCATATAACTAAGCCTATAATGTAAATAACCATAGATATAAAACTTCTCATTGCCTAGTCATAACTCCTTTAAAACCCTACTTCTTTGGGTTTTCTGAAAGACATATCTAATCTAATCAATCAGTTTTCAAAGAACATCGAGATCAAGAATACACGTGACTGCCTTTTTTTACAGATGTTTCACCAAACAAAGCAGTCAACAGCGATAAAAAGAATGAAGAGAAAGATGGTGAGTATAAACTGATCATTGGTGCATATCACACCATGCATTAGTAAATTAATAATTATTAATGAATTACTGATACTAATAAACTACTCTATTGTAATTTATGCTCTTTTGTGGTAAAGTTGTTTTGCTAAAAATAAGTATCACTTATGATAATAATGTATATGATGCAGTAATGTTGTCAGATCGCATAAAGTGGGGTAAAAAGTATTTAGTCAGCCACTGATTGTGCAAGTTCTCCTACTTAGAAAGGTAAGAGAGGTGTGTAATTTTCATCATAGGTACACTTCAACTACGAGAGACAAAATGAAAAAAACAAATGAAACAAGCAAACAAGCAAGATTTCTGGCTCTCACAGACTGTAAGACTGTAACGTCTTCTTTAAGAAGCTCTTCTGTCCTCCACTCGTTACTGTTATGAATGGCACCTGTTTGACCTTGTTATCTGTATAAAGGACACCTGTCCACAGCCTCAAACAGTCAGACTCCAAACTCAACCATGGCCAAGACCAAAGAGCTGTCAAAAGACACCAGGAAGAAAACTGTAGACCTGCACCAGGCTGGGAAGAGTGAATCTACAATAGGCAAACAGGTTGGTGTGAATAAATCAACTGTGGGAGCAATTGGAAGAGAATGGAAGACATACAAGACCATTCATAATCTCCCTCGATCTGGAGCCCCACGCAAGATCTCATTCCGGGGGGTCAAAATGATCATGAGAATGGTGAGCAAAAATCTCAGAACTACACGGAGGGACCTGATGAATGACCTGCAGAGAGCTGGGACTAAAGTAACAAAGGATACCACCAGTAACACACTATGCCGAGAGGGACCCAAACCCTGCAGTGCCAGGCGTGTCCCCCTGCCTATTCCAGTACATGTCCAGACCCGTCTGAACTTTGCCAGAGAGCATATGGATGATCCAGAAGAGGACTGGGAGAATATCATGTGGTCAGATGAAACCAAAATAGAACTTTTTGGTAAAAACTCAACTCGTTGTGTTTGGAGTAAGAAAAATGATGAGTACCATCCCAAAAACACCATACCTACTGTGAAGCATGGGGGTGGAAACATCATGCTTTTGGGCTGTTTTTCTGCAAAGGGGTCAGGACGACTGATCTGTGTTAAGGGAAGAATAAACGGGGCCGTGTATTGCAAGATTTTAAGCCAAAACCTCCTTCCATCAGTGAGAGCATTGAAGATGGAACATGGCTGGGTCTTCCAGCATGACAATGATACCAAACACACCGCTCGGGCAATGAAGAAGTGGCTCCGTAAAAAGCATTTCAAGGTCCTGGAGTGGCCTAGCCAGTCTCCAGACCTAAACCCTATAGAAAATTTGTGGAGGGAGTTGAACGTCCGTGTTGCCCAGCCCCAAAACATCACTGCTCTAGAGGAGATCTGCATGGAGGAATGGGCCAAAATACCAGCTACAGTGTGAGCAAAACCTTCTTTTTTAGTTTGTCTCTCATAGTTGAAGTGTACCTATGATGAAAATTACAGACCTCTCTCGTTGTTCTAAGTAGGTGAACTTGCATAATCAGTGGTTGCCTAAATACTTTTTGCCTGACTGTATTTAGCTGTATGTGGGATCATTTTTTATTTTTAACTGAACTTATTATTTTTGTTGTTTTACATTTAATCTATTAAAACTTGAAATGTGTGAATTACTACATGTATTTCTCTTGTGATGCTAGCAAAAATCCAACTGTTTGAGTACCTAGTTCCAGTATTAGCAGTGACTAATGTGGCATCGATTCTTCTGATCATTTTACTCCTCCATCTCTCAAAGAAGAAAAGATCAGGTAAAGACAAATGCCTGGAAATGTTCATGTAGAGAGAAAGCATTACATATTTAAGCACATGCTGAAAGAATTCAGTGGAGAATCATTGATTGACTCCTCACATTTCTCACCAGATACAAGTGATGTTAATTCCAGTAACAGATGTATAACCCAGTGATGTGTATGTCTTTACAGGAGCAGCTGGGGAACTCAGCACTGCAAGTGACAAAGTAGGTGCTACTTACATGCGGGCTGATGAAACATTACTAATGTAACATCTATGAAAACTGCCACTGCTCTCTAAGTCCTTCTTACACAGCTGCTAAAACTGGAAACCCTGTTAGATCTTTTATCTGTATTTATCTTCGGACCTAAACCATCTACCCTGAGGATGTGGATAAAGGGGATTGAAAACTTTATAACAGTCGACACATATTTTCCTTTTAATAAGCTTCATAATCTGCAGTGGCGGGATGGATAGGGAGTGGGCTGGGAGAAGACGGACAGGGCTTTACATTATGTTTGATATTCCTGATTTTATGCTTGCCTGTGTTAACTCCTTATTTAATATCTAAATAAATATAGAAGATGCTAATGAACTGTAATTAAGGAGCGTATTTAACATGTTACTGCTCTTTCTAAAACAGAAGGCAGATGAAGTAAACTACGCTGCTCTGACCTTTGGCAACAAGCAGAGGAGAACTGTACAGACGAGGACCAATATGAACTCTACAGTCATATATGGAGCTGTACAACACCAAGAGGAATTATAACCTGCAGCAAAGCCTACACATCTTCAGCACAAAGCTGGATCGTAAACGACTTCACCGCCAGGGTTTTTATATATCGGTAATACACACAGCTCACTGAAGCAAATGTGGAAAACATAGATTGGGTGTGTTTTGAGTGTGGGGCTGTGGTCTAAGACATTCCTGCTCTATATTGTGCTTGCTGTGAGAAAGTTAAAGCAGTTTCACTCACCATAACAGATTGAATTGCAGAATTGCAAATTTGGAAACACTCACATCAAAGGGAGAGATCTGTTTCGCTACCTCACTACGCTAATGTTATTTTGCTGAGCAGATTAGGCCAGATTCACACACCACAAAACGGTTTCAAGTCAAGCCAAGTAAGTGGTATTAGTGTGACAAAATCTGTTCTGTGATGTTGAGCCTGGGTGAACTATTACATGCAGCTCAGTTGTTCAGTTTATGATTTTATATATGGTGGGTGTATAAAACTAAGCAGCTAAATTCCCAGAACCCTTCTGGTGATCATGTGGCTTCCCGCCTGCAGCTAGCAGCTAATCCTCACCCGAAATCTGATTAGATTCACCTGTGCTCCTTCCTTTTTAAACTGCTCTTTGTGACTCCCTCTTTGCGAAGTACTGATTCTGTTTTCCAGTACATAACCGAGCCTTTTCTACTCCCGTTGTTTTTGGTTTACTGACTTTCTGCCTGTTTTCTGACTACGATTTTAAATTACCCTTTCGTTGTTCTCGTTGCCATTTCTCCTTACCTTTTACCTGCTTTGGTATTTACATCCCTGGATTGTGGTCCTGTTTAATAAACTATTTAAAAGCCTCAACTGCTCACGTCCTGTTTTTACTGGACCCTGACAGTAATAAACTGAATAACTCGGTTATAAGTAGAGATAAATGGGAGTATATTATTTGTTATCTTGTCTGCTCAGTCTGTTCTAAGGTTAAAAAAAGCAGGAGTTCCATGTCCAAAATTAACTGCATTCTTAATGTGGGAAAAAGTTTAGGAATGCTAAAGCCATTTAGTAAGTTCTTGGAGATAAGAATAAAACAAAAACCTATTTAACAATTAATTTTTCAACCTGCATTACTTTGTAAAGGAAAAGTGGTGCTTTAAATACAGTTATGAATGGGTATTTGCCTCGGTTTAGAACAGATGATACCACAAATATTTTTTTCCACATACAGCTTTTCTAAAAAACACTTTCCTAAGAGGCTTTTACACTTGCGTTAACGTGTATTTCATGGCTGGATTACATCTGAATCTGGCTGGATTGGATTCCATCTGCACTTTCCAGTAAAATGTGCTCCAAGTGTGACCAGATGAGTTCCTATTTTACTTCACTGCATCAAAGGCACATCAGCACTGTTTTGGTTGTTCATTTGTGTACTGTATTTTTGTTTTATCCTTAGTTAGATTTTGTACATTATTTTATGTCTACTAGAATAGATTTACACTCCTCATTTTCTCAAACACCATATTTTACTTATACTCTTACACCTGTATTCAGTCCTGTGCCTTTACACACTTATAATGAGCCCAGTAATGAGCCCAATGTACTCTGATTGGTCAGTTGCCTGTTCTATTCTGATTGGTCCACAGCCAGAGCAGTTTTGCCCATACATGGCTTACAGTTGTTGCTGTGCATTGTATCAGGAAGTGGCAAACTTGCTGGTAGGCAGGCAAAAAGGATTGTGCTACACGATGACATCACCATGAGGGGGCTGGAATTCCAACAAGGCCACTGACAAAACTGTTTTGTTTTGTGTTTTTGTGTGTGTGTGTGTGTGTGTGTGTGTGAGATCATAGAAAGCGTATGTTGGTATAAGTTGTAAATGGGTAAAAGCACTGAGGAGAACCACTGCTTTAGAGCATCTAAAGAGCTGAATAACAATGACTGAATGAGGTTGCTGTATAGCCTGCATAGCTACAGCTAAAGCATTTGTAGATGATGTGGCAATGTGTAAACATTTTGAGAATTATTCCAGAATCAAAGTCACTTGGAACCAAAAGACCTTCAGTCTGTCATTTTCATCAGTGGAACACACAGATGTTGCAACATACCTTTGTGGAACATATAACGATGGGCAATATTTTTTTGGAAATGCTAGTAAGCTGGTCTTTGAAGAACATGCTAAAGGTATGAAACAGACTTTTGTAAAACCCTATTATTAGAGAAATTACATTTCTGTTATAAGTTTTGAATTTAAATAGTTATTATATAAATATAAAAAACGTATCAACCATTAATGCTTCAAGGTTCTTTAGTTTTAGTCCGTGTTGCTGAGTATTTGTTGAACATTGACATGGGTCAGTGTGAGAGAGAAGCCTTTATACAGACAGACTAAATTGCTAACAGGTGTGTGATTGGTACTCTGGAGAGGGGGATCTGAAAAACAGAAAATGTTTGGAGGACTGTGAACATGTGATGGTGATGTCATCAGGTGGTGGGTTACGGTAAATTGAGTCCAGGAGATCGGAGGAGAGAGGAGAACCAGCAGGCATGATAATGCTGTTGATCTGTCTCCACCAAAGGCCTCTATGAGAATATGGGACATTGTAGTTAGAGCCTGTGGGGTTCCAGTTATATTTCTGCTAATGTCTGATACCAACCGAAGTACACACAAGCATAATCACAGACAGACATCAGTCATAACATTAAACATTACCGGTAATGTAAAAAGGCACTGTTATAATCCTGCACCCATAACAGCATATGCCATCGCCCATGGCATGCTTATGTCAATAGTATGTAGCAAGATGCTTTATGTATTTATATGCAAAATATGTTCATATTAGCTATTTTGTTTTAACTGTTGTAATTAGTTTAGTTTAACTCGTTTTACTGAGAATTCAGAATTCAGCAAATTCAGCAAAAACCCCAAAATTGCCATGCAACTTATGTTTGCGATGAGTGCAAACTTCCGACCTGTCATGTGGGGACAAGACGAGGAGGCAGGATGTAAGAGCAAGTCTTTAATAAGGAACAAACTGAAACAAACAAACTATGAAAGGACTGGGAACAGAGTTACAAAAACAGCAGACATGAAGAACAAAGAGGAACCACAGGCAGTAAAAATGAACAAGGACTAACAAGGAACACCTGGAGAGGGGCGGAGCTACAAACTAAGGACAGGTGAGGGGACTGACAGAGTCAGGAGGAGCAATGACCAAAACAACACAAGCACATGAAACAGGACAACAAAAGGCACATGAGAACCAGAGAGGCAAACAGGGGAAACACAACACAGAACGTGACATGGCCATAGATGTATTTTTTGTTAACTGTGCACAATTGCCCAAAATAGACCGCATGAGCACAGTGCTTTGAAAAACAGTGTCCTTCAAAAAGCAGTATTAGTTAAGAGTGTTTTTCATATCTATTTGTTTCGTTTATCTCCAGGGATCTCATATGGTATTTGCAAAATACCTTACAAAAATAAAATAAATTAAATGAAAAAAAAGTTAATTTTGCATAATACAGAAGTTGCTGAAAAATAATATTTAAACACATTTTTTAATGGTTGCTTAGTACCCTGGTTAAGACTACCAACATAGTCTGGGCAACTATGACATTTTGACTAGCTGAACTAGGTCATACTGAGTCACAGTGCCCCGAATATGTAGTTCACTTTGACATAAAAGGCTTAGAATTAATTGGGTAAAGCTCTACTGCAGTGAAACCTTAGTTCAAGTAGCCCATGTATCATGTAAACACTGTACTCCAACTGGCCAATCATATCACTGAATTTAAAAAAGCACAATGCTCCGCCCCACCTCCTCCCCTTTGTCTTACCAGAGTTTGCATTTTAGATGAATTTACAGTAGAGGGGAGGAAGGTCTTCTGAATATGCCTGGGCTTTTACATCTAACTTTTCTAGTCCTGAGCCAGTGTGAGTATATACCTTTACCACTTTACCTTTACACAAGAAAATGTTCAGCCTGTAAAAGGAGTATTCATTCTAAACCCTGCGTTATTTAAGATTTGATCTTCAGTTTTCTTTATAAAAGTAAATATAGACTTTCTGTATTTCTGCCTCCTCTCATTTCAAGGTGGACTTGCTTTTGGAAGTTTTGTCTCACAGCCAGAGTCAACAGTGCAGGTCCAGCCTGGACTCCCTACCAGTCTTGGGTGCCATGTTTACCAAATAGGGCGCTTTTCAATATCCTGGATTAAAATGACTCCTAATGAAGCCCCAGTCTGTGTAGCTACAGCTAAATCCTTAGTGGATGATGTGTCAATGTGTGAACAGTTTGAAAACCATTCCAGAATCAAAGTCACATGGAACCAAACAATCTTCACCTTGTCATTTTCATCAGTGGAACAGACAGATGTCGGAACATACTTTTGTGGGATGTACAGTTATAAGCACGTTTTCTTTGGTAATGGGAGCAAGCTGATCCTTGAAGAACACACTGATGGTAAGTACGAATCAGCTTAAGTTCAGACTGTATTCAGCAGCGTGACAGATCATTTTTGATAATAATTTGGGGTTGTTCATTTAGATTCGGTTCATTTGAACTGTCTTACTGTTAGAAGAACATTATATAGGCACTGACCCATATAACTAAGCCTAAAATGTAAATAACCATAGACATAAATCTTTACTTTAGTCCTCATTGCCTGGTCGTAACCCCTTAAAACCCTACTTGTTTGGGTTTTCTGAAAGACATATCTAATCTAATCAATCAGTTTTCAAAGAACATCGAGATCAAGAATACACATGACTGCCTTTTTTACAGATGTTTCACCAAACAAAGCAGTCAACAGCGATAAAAAGAAAGAAGAGAAAGATGGTGAGTATAAATTGATCATTGGTGCGCATCACACCACAAAATCTTATTAGTAAATTAAATATTATTAATGAATTACTGATACTAATAAACTACTATACTGTAATTTATGCTCTTTTGTTGTAAAGTTTTTTTGCTAAAAATAAGTATCACTTCCGATAATAATGTACATAATGGAGTAATGTGGTCAGATCGCACGTTTTTAGATCATTTTTTATTTTTAACTGAGCTTATTATTTTTGTTGTTTTACATTTAATCTATTAAAACTTGAAATATGTGAATTACTATATGAATTTCTCTTGTGATGCTAGCAAAAATCCAACTGTTTGAGTACCTAGTTCCAGTATTAGCAGTGACTAATGTGGCATCGATTCTTCTGGTCATTTTACTCCTCCATCTCTCAAAGAAGAAAAGATCAGGTAAAGACAAATGCCTGGAAACGTTCATGTAGAGAGAAAACATTACATATTTAAGCACATGCTGAAAGAATTCAGTGGAGAATCATTGATTGACTCCTCACATTTCTCACCAAATGTGTATGTTCTTACAGGAGCAGCTGGGGAACTCAGCACTGCAAGTGACAAAGTAGGTGCTACTTAAATGCGGGCTGATGAAACATTACTAATGTAATATCTATGAAAACTGCCACTGCTCTCTAAGTCCTTCTTACACAGCTGCTAAAACTGGAAACCTTGTTAGATCTTCTATCTGTATTTATCTTCGGACCTAAACCATCTACCCTGAGGATGTGGATAAAGGGGATTAAAAACTTTTTAATATAACAGTCGCCACATATTTTCCTTTTAATAAGCTTCATAATCTGCAGTAGCGGGGTGGGATAGGGAGTGGCCTGGGAGAAGACGGACAGGGCTTTACATTATGTTTGATATTCCTGATTTTATGCTTGCCTGTGTTAACTCCTTATTTAATATCTAAATAAACATTAAAGATGCTAATGAACGGTAATTAAGGAGCGTATTTAAAATGTTACTGCTCTTTCTAAAACAGAAGGCAGATGAAGTAAACTACGCTGCTCTGAACTTTGGCAACAAGCAGAGGAGAACTGTACAGACGAGGACCAATATGAACTCTACAGTCATATATGGAGCTGTACGACACCAAGAGGAATTATAACCTGCAGCAAAACCTACACATCTTCAGCACAAAGCTGGATCATAAACGACTTCACCGCCAGGGTTTTCAGATGAGTTTAGAACTGATGTTGGCATTTAGTGTTTTGTCTGTGTTGCTCTATTTCCTGCAGATGTCTTTATGAGAACATATATGTTTCTAATGAAGTGGTCAGTGAGTGTTGTTTCCTAGGCTTTTCCCTACTCAAAGAAAAAGGGAACATTGCAGCTCCTATGTTCGATGACCATGGCTATAATACATTACATAATGTATATTATTTTTCATCGCACCAAATAATACACTGTATATTTTGTACTGTATGCTGTTTCATCAACAAGCTGACAAACGTGAACTGTAGTTGGCCGTAATTCATCAAAGTTGCATGAGTACAGATGTGGTCATCTTCATATGAGACCTCTGTATGACATTTGAAACAAGTGGAGTTGAAAGCAGAACTTTTCATAAGATGGGTTTCTGAAATATCTAGCGTAAAGCTACCACAGCATTCAACAATAAGAAGTCAACACATGTCAAACATGTGGTGCTGGTAGTGTGATGGTGTGGGGATGCATTTCTGTGCAACACTTTACCAGAAGATTTTGAAGGATAATCTGTGATCTGAAACTCAAGAACACCTGATGTAGCAGGACTATAATTCGAAGGGCCACAAAAGAAACAAAATGAACGACTTGAACCCATTGAACACACAGATCCCTAAACATGCACTGTAGGGTAGTGTAGCTATATGTAGTTATTAAAAATTAAATATAATTATAAAAAATATAAAAAATATTTTAAAATATGAATGATATTAAATTTTAACATTAAGACTTTAGTGAGTTATATACCACATATATCTAACAAGCTGTCACCTATAGTGTAGGGCCGTTCTAGGAGAAGGTATCAGTAATACACACAGCTCACTGAAGCAAATGTAGAAAACAGATTTGGGTGTGTTTTGATTGTGGGGCTGTGGTCCAAGACATTCCTGCTCTATATTGTGCCTGTTGTGAGAAAGTTAAAGCAGTTTCATTAACCACAACAGACTGAATTGCAGAATTGCAAATTTGGAAACACTCACATCAAAGGGAGAGAATCTTGTTTCGCTACCTCACTACAATAATGTTATTTTGCTGAGCAGATTAGGCCAGATTCACACACCACAAAACGGTTTCAGTCTGCAAGCTTAAAGACGAGATCTGAACGAGTGAGGTAAGCTATTACATGAAGCTCAGTTGTTCAGTTTATGGTCTTATACATGGTGGGTGTACAAAACCGTCTAGTCTCCCGCAAGCGATTTCACCCGCAAACTTCAATACCCAGAACCCTTCTGGTGATCATGTGACTTCCCACCCGCAGCCAGCAGCCAATCCCAGATTGTCCTCGCCCAAATTCTGGTTAGATTCACCTGTTACTTCCTTTATAAACTGCTTGTTCTGACTTTCTCTTCCTGAAGTACCATGAAGTACTGTGTGTACGTCCCTGGGTTGAGTTCCTTTTTAATAAACTATTTAAAAGCCTCAACTGCTCACGTCCTGTTTTTACCACACCTTGAAAGTGATAAATTGAATAAATCGGTTATAGATATAGATAAATGGGAGCTTATTATCTGTTATCTTGTCTGCTCAGTCTGTTATAAGGTAGAGAAAAAAAAAACTGTGTGTCTTGTGCTAAATGCAAGGGGTGTAGTTTATCCATGTCCAAAATTCATTCCATTCTTAATGTGACAAAAGGTTTAGGAATGCTAAAGCCATTTAGTAAGTTCTTGGAGATAACAATAAAACAAAAACCTATTTAACAATTCATTTTTCAACCTGGATTACTTTGTAAAGGAAAAGTGGTGCTTTAAATACAATTATGAATGGGTATTTGCCTCGGTTTAGAACAGATGATACTACAAATATTTTTTTCCACATACAGCTTTTCTTAAAAACACTTTCCTAAGAGGCTTTTACACTTGCATTAACATGTATTTCATTCCTGGATTACATCTGAATCTAGCTGGATTGGATTCCATCTGCACTTTCCAGTAAAATGTGCTCCAAGTGTGACCAGATGAGTTCCTATTTTACTTCACTGCATAAAAGGCACATCAGCACATGCACTGTTTTGGTTGTTCATTTGTGTACTGTATTTTGTTTTATCCATAGTTAGATAGTGTACATTATTTTATTTTATGTCTACTAGAATAGATTTACACTCCTTAATTTTCTCAAATGCCATATTTTACTTATACTCTTACACCTGTATTCAGTCCTGTGTCTTATAATGAGCCCAGTAATAAGCCCAACGTACTCTGATTGGTCAGTTGTCTGCTCTATTCTGATTGGTCCACAGCCAGAACAGTATGTCCATACATGGCTTACAGTTGTTGCTGTGCATTGTATCAGGAAGTGGCAAACTTGCTGGTAGGCAGGCAAAAAGGATTCTGCTACAAGATGACATCACCATGAGGGGGCTGGAATTCCAAAAAGGCCACTGTCAAAAGTGTTTTGTTTTGTGTTTTTGTGTGTGTGTGTGTGTGTGTGTGTGTGTGTGTGTGTGTGTGTGTGAGATCATAGAAAGCGAAGTTTGGTATAAGTTGTAAATGGGTAAAAGCACTGAGAAGAACCACTGCATTAGAGCCTCTAAAGAGATGAATAACAATGACTGGATGAGGTTGCTATAGGTTAGTTTTTAAAATCTGTTCAGCCACCGCCATGCATGAAGAAGGGTAAACTTTTTGAAGCTTAACATTTTTATTTCAACATAATGATGATCACTTTACAGTGTCATTAGACCATTTATGCTATCAGAACACCTCTGGTAATTCATATATGGCCTTTCTGAATTACGGGCTGTTGTTATCTAGTATATGTAATACACTAATATCAATATGTAATAGTCTGTAGGTGTGTGTGTGTGTGTGTGTGTGTGTGTGTGTGTGTGTGTGTGTGTGTGTGTGTGTGTGTGTGTGTGTATGTGCGTGTGTGTGTGTGTGTGCGTATGTGTGTGTGTGTGTTGTGTGGTGTGTGTGTGTGTGTGTGTGTGGTGCGTGTGTGTGTGTGTGTGTGTGTGTGCGTATGTGTGTGTGCGTGTGTGTGTGTGTACTGTTGAGCAACATAGCTTCTCTAACAATTTACTTTAACACAGTAGTTCTTCATTCCAGCTAGTCTTTGACCAAGTTTCTGGGATTATGTTTGTACAATTGGCTTAAAGGTTCCACATTTGCACAGAAGCACGGAAACCCTCGTATAAATAACACATATGTATTTTAACGCATACATCCAATGCAACTGTTACCCAACAGGCCAATCATATTGCTGTATGTAAAACGGGCAACCTCCTTTCAGCCCACCCCCTTTTTTATGTTACCCATGTCTCATTACTCATGTACCCATTTCAGATGACTTTACATTAGAGGAGAAGAAGGTCTTCTTTATGTCAGGCTGAACATGACTGTATTATTATATCTAACTTTTCTAGTCATGGCACAAGGTGAGTATACTGAAACAGCTTGCTTAACCTTTTCTCATTTATATTACAAAAGTTTTAAATTCAGTATTTTACAAGCCTGCGTTTCTTTATTGCATTTAATAAATGCATTTGTACGTCCTGTTATTTAAAGGTGGACACACTATGGGAAGTTATGTGTCACAATTGGAGAAGACAGTGAGGGTCCAGCCTGGACTCTCCACCAGTCTCAAGTGCCATGTTCAGCTAGATGGGCATTTTATAATATTCTGGATAAAGATTCCTCCTAACGAAGCTCCAGTCTGCATAGCTACAGCTAAAGCATTTGTAGATGATGTGGCAATGTGTAAACAATTTGAAAACCATTCCAGAATCAAAGTCACTTGGAACCAAAAGACCTTCAATCTGTCATTTTCATCAGTAGAACACACAGATGTTGCAACATACCTTTGTGGAACATATAACTATGGGCAATATTTTTATGGAAATGCTAGTAAGCTGGTCTTTGAAGAACATGTTGAAGGTGAGTATGAAACAGACTTTTGTAAAACACTATTATTACAGAAATTACATAAAAATATATAAATAAATATAAAAATGTATCAACCATTAATGCTTCAAGGTTCTTTAGTTTTAGTCCTTGTTGCTGAGTGTTTGTTGAACATTGACATCCTATCATTTTTACACTTGTAACTAAATAGATATAACTATATAACAGATATAACTGAAGTAGCCAGAGGGTGGCTGGAGCTAATGGCTCCTTTGAGTTACGTGTCCCTTGGTTTTCATATTCTCTTTAAAAACTAGAAGGTACCAATGAATTCAGCTATAAAACACCTGTTTATTCTTACACACTAAACATTTTTTCTGACTCACATACATTTATGAGTAGTGAAATATCAAAACTGAGGGAAGTTGATCTAGGTAATAATATAATAAATTATTGTATATAAAATATAGATCCTTGTAAGTAAACATTAAACATTTGCATATGTTTTTTGACCAAAAGGCCTTTATGTTGTAGAGATGTGGCTGGAAGTATTGGTGCCCTTGAATTTTATGAATATTTCCACGTCTTTAGTTTGCTAACAGAAAGCCATGACAAGAACTGTGTCTTTGATCATTTTACAGATGCAGTCCAAAGTGGCCATGACAATATTGTTGATACCTTTTAGTCCTAGGTAACATAATAATGGTAACATCTTACTTTTGGGTACAGTTCATAGGGCTATATGACCCTTACATAGGTTTGGCATAACAAATGTCATAACCCTACACTGATGTTTGTAAATGCTTGTAAGTGTTGTCCAATACGCATCTGCCATATGATCAAAGTAAGCTAAAGTAGGCCTTCTAATGGATGACACCTTTAATAAGCATGTATAAATGTTTATGTAGGGTTGTGTGAGTTGTAATGGCAAGCTTATATAGGGGTCTAGTAGCCTTGAACATTACCCTACAGTTAAGTGTTAGTGAAATAACAGTATTGTAATGGTAATTCAGAAAGACTGTTACCTTATTAGTTGCCTTAGTGTAAAGTGTCTTCAATCCTATAATAATTTAGTAAGCAAGATTTCGTGGAGTTACCTCACTGTGCTGTTTCGTTTCACTGTGGGTATCACAATTAATATAGAAAAGAGAGAGCAAAGCAGAAAGTTGTCTGTGAAGGTCAGAAAGAAGGTAATATCCAAAATATCCGAGGTCAGGATAATGACCAAAAACATACCTTAAAAAGCATCCAATAATGAATACAAAGAAATCACTGGACTGGCTCTGAAGTGGCCTGCCGATCTGAATATCACTGGAGAGAATGTGTGCCTTCCCTAACTGAAACTCATAGCTGGTGCAAGACACAAAACTAACATGAAAAAACTGAGCGTTTTGTTCAAGAAAAGCAGAAATTTGTTTTTTATTTATTTTATTTGATTTATTATTAACATTATTTGTCATAAACATGTTTATGTTTCATTAACTGTGTATTTTAAAAATATATAATGGTTTTAGAGAGAATTAAGTTTTAGAAAGTTTTAGAGGTTCTTATTATTCCTTCCTTTGACACAAATAGGTTAATGGGTTAGATCATTAGTATATATTAAATATAAATATTTTTCTATATACACATTTTGTTTAGGGACTTAACCACATGGTACCCTGTATTTAAAGTAAGATGACTTTTGTATTCTGCTTCACTTGTACAGCTTTTTCACAAAACACACCGACCACAATCAGTGATGAGAAAGCTGGTGAGTATCATGCGATCAGGTGTTTTGTACTAAAGCTGTTGGTTTTCTACTGTTAGTGTGTCATACTTCCATGATTATATAATCATATATGGTGACTTTAATTATTCTCTCTTGTGATTATAGAGAAAAGGCGAGTATTTGAATATCTAGCTGCCACGCTAGCTGCAACTAATGGGGCATTGATCTTTCTCATAATGTTTCTCTGTTGCCGCTTAAGGAAGAATAAATCAGGTACCGATGTTGTTTAAAATTCCACTAGAGAAACATAAACAGCAGGTCATACAGCAAAGAATTGTTGATTTGTTGCAGTGTATTCATCCTGTTGAAAAGAATGTCTTGTTAAAAGGCCATTTATTGGTTACCGATATTGTTTAAAGCACTGATGCCTTCTTAATCATACATTTTATGATGCACATCATGTATTTAAATGTGTATCTTTATGTGTATTTTTTTTTTGTAGGTGTAAAAAGTGAAGTCAGGGCTGAAAGTGAGAATGTAAGTAGATGTTACATTTCTACTGATGAAATAAATATCTGCACAAATATAACATTCATAATCTTAAACCTATGAAATGTAGAGCAGTGTTTCATAAACATTCCATAGAACTAAATCAATATTTACTAACTGCTTAAAATCTTAGAGGGCCTTACAGGTTTATTATTACAGTGTTCTCTTTAATATCCAGGACATATTATGTGACTACATCCTTGTTGCCTCAACTAATCCTGACTGCTAACCACAAGCCATTGATTTACCAACTTATAAGTACAACCATGCTAGTACTAGTATGTTTCTAGTATTTCAGACAACAAGCCCAACTGGTATAAAATATGTAGCCAGAGAGTTACCTTTCTAAATTTGCCTTTTAGCTTGTTGCCCTCAAAAGTCATTACTATCATTCCTGTAATCCGATCCCTCTATTGTAAAGTTGATTTCAAGACAGTTATTATAGTAATACTAAATACTGGGCTTCTTAGAAAAGCTTCTGCATTAACAAGCTATCCTAAAAAACGAGTGTTCACAGTAAATGTAGTGATGATAAGATTTTATTATTTTGGTGGAGGAGCCCCTTTAATGTGTGGTTTCCCTTTGTAAACAGAACACAGATGAGGTAAACTACGCCGCTCTCAAATTTGGCCACAAACAGAAGAGAAACGTACAGAAGAGGACAAATGTGGATACAACAGTCATATACGGAGCTGTGCAACACAGAGAGGAATTATAACTGCATTAGCTTTGTACATCTTAAATGCCAATTACAAAGTCACCAACAAAATAGCATCACTAATCATTAATCATCACTTAAAAAACAAGATGGACTGAATGTTATATTCATGTGAGCTAAGCTAGGTAAAGATCTGTCTTTACCAGTACATCAAATCTATTTCTATTCATTGCCAGTGTTTTTAGGTCTTTTCAAATCTCATTGTGCCATTCATGATTGTGTCTGTTGTACTGCTTGATCTCTCTGTGGGAATGAAGTTCATGATGTTGTAGTTGTAATATGTTTCATATTCTATTTATTATTATAATTTATATTGTTAATGTGTGTTATACTTTGCCAGCAGACCGCTATACAAAGTGAATACAAGTTTCATGTATCAGATAGTAAGTAGCATGCAGAATATTTTGAAAAAGCTCTTTTGTACATCTTCTCACAGTGGAGATCCTCCTCCATTCAAGGTCCACATACAGGTGTACAATCACTGAGTGTAATTGTCTGTCAGGCACAGTCTGTCTGCCGTCATCTACATAATTCATTAATGGTCAGGTTCTGACCAAGAAACTTATTAAGGTGGATCCTTCTTAATACAACACTGATGCTGACATGGCAGTGTTTGTGGTACTGGTACATGTGTATGAGGCACCATAATACAGTGACAGTCTTTTTCCCTCAACATCAGTACGAGTACTTGGTTGAGAGTGATTGACTACCCAGGAGTGACTAGCAAAGAGTGGCCAGAGGCTGATCTTTAACAAAGGTCTACAAGAAGACACCAACAGAGAAGCAACAGCAACCTGTACACCAGCAATAATATACCAGCCAGCAATTCACTTAAATGAAGAGTCCACCTGCTTTACTATCACGCCACCAGAAGGTGGCACATTTTCCTCATGTCCAGAGTCTGCTGAACCCAAAACTGTTTCCTGCCCATATACTCCCTTTTTTTAAACCGTGACTATAAAGCCTAATACATAACATACTGTATAACGGGAGCACTTCGTTTGAAGAAGTTTCATTAAATGGCATTATAACAGCCATTCCAGTTCAGGAATAAACTGTCTGTAATATGCCAAACACTGGAAGACAGTCAAACTGCAGCAGGTAGGCCAAAAGGATGAAGTGCAGATTTACTGTTGCATTCACAAAGATGGAGAACTAATAGAGAGCAGTCCACAACATATGACCCTGGACATATATTTGAACATACGATATGCTGAAACTACTCATATGCTGGGTAGGGCAATACACATTATCAATGTGAGTTTTTGTTTTTTCTCAATATGGAGCCTACAAGACTAAAAAAACAGAACAATTCTAGAAAAGACACACTATACTATCGGTTTGGTAAACCAATTTTATAATACAATATAATATAGTAAATATGCTGTATTCGAAAAACTGCTTAAACTGATAAACAAATTGGGAATTAAAATAAATAAAAAAATTATATAAATATATATAGAATCAGCATCAACACAATACAAAAGTGTCCCAAATCAATACAATTTAAATTAAGAAAAAAAGGAGTGGCTGAAATAATGCAGATAGGCTGAAATTATGGCTGAAGTTAGTTAGTTGTGTTGTTGGTAATGAAATAAAATGGAAACAACAGGTATTACCCTGATCTAATACTCTAACCAACATGCCGCTCATGATACAACAATACAAGACAATACTTTACATTGTAACGTCACTAAATACCATTAATGGACCTTTTCAGTGTGATCAGTAAAACTCAAGACTTTTATTTTTCTCTCCATTATTTTAAAAATACAAATATTAGTGTTAGACCGTCTGGCCTATTTTATACTGTACAGTGAGCTAGCACAAAAGTCATTGTTATAATAGTCACTGGATCCTTATTAAATTATACAGGGCCTTGAAACCTATTCTGGTGAAAGCCAGGAGTCTGTTTTGGAGGACTGTATTCCTGTATTGTCATACACAACATTTCACTTACAGTGGAATTGGTTTAAATTCTTATGAAGTATTTCCAGCCTAGTGAGTTAAGTCTGGCTTCATGTTTACAAAAAAATCTGCTTTCCGGACTCTTTTCCTGCCCACTGAGTGCTGCTGTATTTCAACAACAACAAAAGTCAACAGAAGCCCACAGCGCCCACTAGTGGAATATATATTAGTTGATCACTCTATGGAAGCTGGCTCTGGTGGCCCCTGCCCTGCACATTTTAGTGTATTGCCTGCTCCCAACACACCTGATTCAATTCAGCTGATTAACAAGACCTTTCAGAGCTGCAGGGAGTGTTTTAAAGCAGGGAATCCACTAATATGTGCTGGGCAGGGCCTATCAGGACCAGGGTTGAGAAACACTGATCTAAACCCTGTAGGTATGCTTACCTTAAAACTGGAAGGCTGTCTTAAATAGCATAAACACAGTGAGATATGCTTTTATTTATTTTCTATGCGTACATGTTTCATGTTTTTATACATTTAGAAAATGACAACTCTCATAACTGTTGAACCAGCATGCAGTTTTCAAATATACTTCATCAAATCAAAGTGAACTTATTTCTTTACACTCCCAAACAGTGCACCAAACTGTTCCAAAAAAAAGACAAGAAAATAATAACCTTTAATTAAGGCAAGTCAGACGTGAGAGCGTGAGATATTGTGAAGGTGCTATAACAATTAGATGTCCAAAATACATAAAAATGGAAATAATGAGTTTTAGAGTTGACTATAGTTCTTAAAAAATTGCAGATTGAAAAGAAGAAATTGCAGATTAAGATTCTACTTCCTCTCTCTCTCTCTCTCTCTCTCTATATATATATATATATATATATATAGAGAGAGAGAGAGAGAGAGAGAGAGAGAGAGAGAGCAAAGCATACATTGAGAGAAACTTTGTACCATATGTCAGCTATCAAAAAGGAAAAGTCCAATGTAAGTGAAAACAAACTGACCAATCAGCATGTTGCATGTAGAAGTGGTAAACCCCTAAGCCACCCCTTTCCTTTATCTTAGGAGAGTTTGAATTTTAGATGATCAGAGGAAGGTCTTCTAGAAAGCCCATCTCAGTATGACTGGATTATTATATCTAACCTTTCTAGTCATGGTCCAATGTGAGTATATACCTTTACCTCTTGTTTAGTTCAGATAACCCTTTACTAGAAAAACTTATTAGTACATAAAACACAGGAATTAACAGATTCACATGTTAGTGCACAAAGTTATGAATGATCAATTAATAGCTTATTATATGTTTTTCAACTTTAAGTCAATAAATAATAACTGCATTTGTGCCTCCTGTGATTTTAAGGTGGACATGCTACTGAAGATATTATTTCACAGCTGAACTCAACACTGAGGGTCCAGCCTGGATTCTCCACCAGTCTCACGTGCCATGTTCAGTTATATGGGCACTTTTACATATTCTGGATTAAAAATCCTCTTAATCAAGCTCCAGTCAGTATAGCTACATTTAAATCATCAGTCAACACTGTGGTAATGGGTGAACAATTTAAAAACCGTTCCAGAATCAAAGCCACATGGAACCAAAGGACCTTCACTCTGTCATTTTCATCTGTGGAACAGGCAGATGTTGGAACATACCTTTGTGCGCTTTTTTCTTATGAAAAGCTTTATTTGGGAAATGGGAGTAAGCTTATCCTTGAAGAACATGCTGATGGTAAGTCTAAAATTCAGACAATTTGTAAAACATACAGTTTTGTTATTAATTATGGATTCAATTCAAAATAATATCCTTTGGCTAATCACTTACATTTTAATTATAATATAAGGCTTTGAGTTTACAAATAAAGAAAATATGTAGATTCTGACATTTAATAGAAACTGGATCATCACTTAGTGTACTATTAGTAATGTAAATGTATTATACCAGTAGTAAGATTAAGATGTATTCATTTATTCAGATTTTTCCATTTATAATTGAGGTTTAAAGTTGGATCACACATATTACATGTGAATGTACTGTTTTACCAGTTTCACCCAACACAACAGCCAAAGTCAACGAAGACAAAGATGGTGGGTGCGATTTTCTCCTTACAGTACAAATGTTTGACTTTATAGCCATGTGTAGAATAATTTTCATTATTGTATTACTGTAAAATACTTGAATTTAAAACATATTTGCAAGAATATTTCAGCTAAACTATATCTTATTTTTTGGGGCGCTAGGAAACATGTTACGTTGTGAATACCTAATGCCAGCATTGGTTACTACTAATGTGGTCTCCGTGTTGTTCATCATTTTACTGATTCATCTCTTAAGGAAGAACAAATCCGGTAAGAATGACTAAAATTCTACTATGGAGGGAAAACATATTTATCCACATAAATACAATTCTACATTTATCACTTTGGTAAAGTCATATGTTTTATGAACTCTGTTAGTTGACCTTATACAGTACATTTAAATATATTGTAAATGATTTTTATTGAACATATAATTTATAGCAGATATTATAAACACATATGTTGTTGCAGGTGTAACAGGTGAAGTTAGTGGTGCAGGTGACAATGTAAGTGGTAATTAAATGTGAAGTGATTTAACAGGTAACTGTACAATATAATATTTACAATCTCAAAGCTATGGAAATAATAATAATAATGCCAGTGACTTTTCTTATTAAAACAGAAGGCAGATGAAGTAAACTACGCTGCTCTGACCTTTGGGAACAAGCAGAGGAGAACTGTTCAGAGGAGGACCAATGTGGACTCTACTGTCGTATATGGAGCTGTTCGACACCAAGAGAGATGTGGTAATTTAGTTGGTAAACCTGTTGGTTGAAATATTTTATTAAATTAAATCACATACTATTCAACTAAACGCTGTATACATGAATCCATGTTTAATTTGTTTGTTTGTCAACACATATTAACTTTCTGATGGTATAAAGACTGTATTATGCGTGGAACACAGATTTACACTCAACAATTTGCAACACCTACCTTGCACGTTCACTTACTGACCACTTTAAGAGGTCCAGTATCCCAGGAGTACTACAGAACGCATCCTCTGAAAAAGAGATACAGCATATTTCACTCAAGCACTTTTCACTGTTCTAAATCCTGTAAGCGTCAGGTTGAGAGAAAAAGCAATACAGTATCATTTAATACTGGGCTAAAAATGTTGGGTTAAAATGTAGCATCAACATACAGAGGCCAAAGTATATCATTGCTGTCCAAAGAAAAACATGCATCATTTAAACAAGGCACCTTCCATTCGCATTGTGTTAACATTTCATGATAAATAGACCAAAAGAAATGGCCCATAATTGCTTAGCTTTTGCCCTCTTCTGTATTTTTCTTTGGACAGTGATGATATATTTGTTAATTAATTATCAATCATTCCAATATGCATTCAGCTCATTGTAAAATCAATCGATAACTAAATATCACACTTCTGGGCCTTCCCTGCTCCACTGCTCCTCCAGACACAACTTCCCAGAGAGTATCGCTCGATGACATCACACCCACATGTCTCCAGCCGTCCAATCAGTTCCACCAGGTGACTCCAGTCATTACCAGTTGCATTTAAGCCCCATTCACACACACACACACACACACTCTTGCGAAGTATTGCCAAATGCGTAACCCTGAGCACTTCTATCCTGTTTGTCTACTCTGGTTTCTTCCCCTTTTGCTCTTTGACTTCGAATCTCTGCTTAATCCCTTGTTTGACTTCAATCTACTCGTCTCCTGGCTTTTAAATCCCCGTTTGTCTTTCGATGATTCTCTCAGTCTCCTCCCTTTGCTTCGGTAGCCCCGCTGACTTCCTCTCCTGGTTCTGACTTCTGGCTCGTTTCATGACTCTGGCTTTGCTCTCCTCCCTCATGTTAATCTGTGTGTTGCTGCTTTGTTACACTGCTCGACTGTTTAATAAAGCCTGTTTGACTTTTAGCTCTGCGCACGACGGTCTGAGGTTTCTGTCCTTGACGCCAAAGCAATTCGATAATCCTATTCTGGCAGAAATCAGAAATACCTCTGTAATCTAGGCCTAGTGATCACTGAGCAAGGTTTTGACTTGACTTTAGATTTTTTTACTGCACATTTCACAACAGAGGGTAAGACCCTTTTAGGAGCTTTTAGGTGAATATCTGGGAGTCCAAAGTAATATCCTGTAATACACTTTCAAAGCACACAGCACATCACATATATGTAAATATTGCAAATAAAATGATTTCACAACCGGACTATTTACATTTACGACATTTAGCTGACGCTCTTATCCAGGTACAAGGTTAATCATATTACAGGTAGGCCGATGTAGTGTTAGGAGTCTTGCCCAAGGATTCTTATTGGTGTAGCACAGCGTAGTCACCCAGAGCAGGATTCGAACCCCAGTCTCCCACGTGTGGTGGTGGCTCCCTGGCGGGTAGTGGTGTTATCCGCTGAGCTACACCAACCACAACACTAAATGATGATGAGTATGTAGTGTTGTTGGGTCTGAAACAATTCTCCGCCCCACCCCACCCCCAGTAGTATTACAGTGTTAATATACACCCATCGTCCACTTCATTAGATACACGTCCTTGTAACAGAACCCCCGCAGGACCACCACAGAGCAGGTATTATGTGAGTGGTGGATCATTCTAAGCACTGCATTGACACTGACATGGTGGTGGTTCGTTTGTGTCGCGCTGGTGGATAAGAGACACTCAGAGATGGACTTAGTTTCCATCACTGCAGTGAGTAAAATGCTTTTATGAGTTAGGAGCCTTAGTTTCAATTCCAAATTTTCAAAAACACAGCAGTGCTGGAGTTGTGCATACCTACCTCAGTGTCACTGCTGGACTGAGAATAGTCCACTGACCACAATTATCCAGCCAACAGAGTCCTGTGTGCAGTAACCACAGGACCAGGTGGACCAGCAAGTCTGAGTGTCTAATAGAGTGAACAGTAAGTGGACACACTGTTTAAACACTCCAGCAGCACTGCTGTGTCTGATCCACTCACACCAGCACAACACACACTAACACGTCACCATCACGTCACTGTGGCTGCAGTGCTGAGAATGATCCACCACCCACATAATACCTGCTCTGTGGTGGTCCTGTGGGAGCCCCGTAACACTTGTATTTCACCTGTAACACATGTAATACACTTAGCTGGCTGAAGATGCTCCACAAGTTGCCACACTCAGGCCGGGAAACAAGTGCAGTGCAAGTGTTCCTCCTTCAAGTCCTTCCTTTCCTCCTTCCTTCCTTGTAATGAGCCTTGTCCTTATTAGACTGGGAATTGGTTTATGAAATTGTAGCCCCAATGCCATATATCATCAGGGTAACTTTGCTAGCTAAAAGTTGTAAGCTGGCTCTAGCCTGTATAGTGTGGGAGATGTTTTAATGATATGTGATAGTTTTTCAGAATTACTGACCAATAGCTGGTTCGATTTATTATAATTAATCGTATTATGCTGTGTCATTCTTACATGACTCTTTCTGTATGATCTTTTCTGTGTGTGTGTGTGTGTGTGTGTGTGTGTGTGTGTGTGTGTGTGTGTGTTTGTGTGTGTGTGTGTGTGTGTGTGCACGCCTGGATGGCCTTGAGAATAAACAGGCCCTGTTCCGGAGAAGAACGCACATCCAGGATGACTCAGTTATAATTATATATTGTACACATACACAAAGTGGCTCAGATGCAGTCATAGATTGATCAAATGCCTTTGAGGAATTAAAACAATCAAATAATCCGTTAATAAATGAGATTCAAAGGCCTAGGCCTGACTGTGGTCTGGCCAGAGATTCTCTTTAATAGGATTTTCTTAGTATACAAATAAAGAAAAATATTGGCACAGGGAAAAATAATGATGTCAATTATATAATCATAAGAAAGAGTGTATTCTCAATGGAGGAACTGGCAATAATGGTATATGACATGATGATACAAGTCCTAATGACTGGAGATGTTGGTAGGAAGCTTGAGGGAGGTGAGATCATTTAAATGTTCCTAGGAAAGTGTAAAAACTGTGTGTTCTCTGAAATAAGATGCTGCTGGATTAGTTTACGATTCATGCTAGTTAAGATGACGGGCCTTAATCTTAATCTTTGATAGAAATTTGTTTTGGCTGTTTTGTCTGTCCTGGTGTTGGGGGTTTTATTTCTGGGATTTGAGTTTGAGTTTCTATAGTTTCTAGTTTTTATACCTTACTGCATAAAATCATATTGTCATATTACGTGACATATAACTTAATTGAGGTTACTGGTGTCTTTATGGGTCCCGGGAATCGCCACCCTGTCTCACTCAGTAGTGAGTGGTCTCAGTAGTGCAGTGAAGCTGCTTTAATACCACACCACCAGCAGGTGGCACCTTTTACTAAAGAGTAGTTTCTTCCAGTTCATAGTCATTCAGCACAGAGATGGAGATGTTCTTATACACCCCCACTTTATTAGGTACACCTCCTTGCATCTACACTCGTTGTCCATTCAGCTCCACTTACCATATAGGAGCGCTCTGTAGTGTTAATCCCCTTTAACTCTGTTCTTTAACAGCCAGGACCCCCACAGGACCACCACAGAGCAGGCATTATGTGGGTGGTGGATCATTCTCACCACTGCAGTGGTGACGTGTTAGTGTGTGTTGTGCTGGTGTGAGTGGATCAGACACAGCAGTGCTGACCACTCACTGTCCACTCTGTTAGACACTCCTACCCTGCTGGTCCACCATGTAGATGTAAAGTGAGAGATTATAGCTCATCTCTGGCCCTCTGGATCCAGCACTGGCCCCCTGTTCGGGCAGTGTCTGAGCTTGTGGTGAGTTTTAGGCTCTAACCTTCCTATACTAGCTGGAATATTATCCAACAGAACACTAAGCACGGTTGTAAGTCGCTCTGGATAAGAGCGTCTGCTAAATGCCTTAAAGGTAAATATAAATGTCATCAACTGCTGGACACTTTTTGTCGGTCCTTCATCAGAGATCACAGGATGCTACCCACAGGACACTGTTTGCTGGATAGTTTTGGTTGGTGGACTATTCTCAGTCCAGCAGTGACACTGAGGTACATACAACTCCAGCAGCATTGCTGTGTTTTTTGAAAATTTTGAAGTTAAGTAATTGAAACTAATTAGACTGCTGGCTCATGGAAGCATTTTACTCACTGCAGTGGTGGAAATGCTGTGAGGATGAACTTTCATAAAGGGGTTTGCACTGGAAAGCTTTCGGGGACCCATGTTAATATGTGTCATTGCAGTGCATCTGAAAACGCAAAATCCAGGCATGTGTAATATTCAATAAGCAAACAACCTGCTGGAATTTACTGTTTCTGAGATGTCATGAAAACCAGGACATTTACATATACCAAAGTATTCAGCCCAGGGCAGTTTAGCCCCACCCATTCACACTGAAGTTATATGAAGTGTTTCAGCTCGGTTTCAAGTTCATTTACATGTATATCAGTTTTAATGACACAGATAGGAAGGGTGTGTTGATGGACAGACAGACTGTGACGCGCACTGAGCTAAAAGCAAATCGACGTTTATTAAACAGGCTGGTAGTACAACACAGCAGCAACAAGATCAAAGCATACGTAACCAAGCAGGCAAGGTCAGAGTCAGAGTACGGAAACAGGCAGAAGTCAAAACTGGCCAAACAATCATACCAGCAACAGTACCAGCAGAGGAAAGACAAAACAGTAAACCAGAAAGTCAAAACAGAGAAGCTAACAAGAATAACAACAGGGAGAACCGCTGAGTACGCACAGAGTGGCAATACTTCACAATGGGTCAGTGTGAGAGAGGAGCATTTATACAGACAGACTAAATGGGTATCAGCTGTGTGTGTGTGATTAGTACTGCGGGGAGGAGGATCTGAAAAACAGAACAGGATTGGATGATTGTGAACATGTGGTGGTGATGTCATCTGGTGGTGGATTATGGGAAATGGAGTCCGGAATAAAAAAAAAACTGTGATTGCACCTTAAAGGACCAATTTGTAACAAAGCCTACCCAATTCATACTCCAAGCAAACAGGGGACAACATAAGACCAAAAAATGGTGGTGCCCCCACCCCTTGAAACAAGGGCAAAACACAGTCCCTCCTTATCTGTTACCATAACAGCTGTTTACTTATAGTTTGGAAAAAAAAACATTGCATGTTCAGAATCTTCATTCTTTTATTAGTCAATAGTTGCCTCCATTTTTTCATTCATTATACTTGATTACATATGAACTGTCTTGTTACTCTATTCAGTGATTTATGGGATGTCCCTTTTCCATCCATTACACGTGTTTTATGACATTTTGACCTCTAAAAGCAGGTGCTACAAAATTGAGCATTGTCATTCACTGAATTCCATAATTACAATGATCACCAAAGCTTCTGTCCGTGCAACCCTCAGCAATTGAGAGGTAGAGACAGAAAGAGGGGTGGGGAGTGGGGGTGGGGAGTGGGTCATTTGAGGCTAAACAAAGCTGTCATGCATTTCAAATGCAAAACCGATAGTGCTGTTTCCTTCTCTCTAACCTTTCATGAATTGGAAATGAAAGGCAGAAGAGGGAGATTTAGAGATTACAGCTATTCCACATATCCGACTCTTCTGATGAATGCAACGTGAGACACATACGAATCCCTCAAAACCCACTTTACCAGCACAGAGGGAGCAAAGAAGGAAAAAGATCAAAGGCATATTTTGAAGGAGATGAAAGCAGCGGATACTTCCAAGCTGGTGTCCCAAAGAGTGGTCAGTGCCCAGGTACTTCAAACAGAGGCAGGACAGGCCCTTTTTAATCCGGAACCGATCAGATATCAACACACATCGTTCTGTCTTGCGCATATAGTCATAGTTTGTTTTCTCTTTCTTTCCACTCATTTTATATCTACTTGTTTCTGAGACAGCTCACTTTGTTTCACTGGAATAGGCCACTGTTACCGTTGGCACTGGTCTGGGTTCAACATCTGCGAGACTGCAAAGCATATGATCCCATTGCAATTTGCATGAGAGTTTGTAGGAGAGACTTTAGAGACTCCTTACTGTGGAGGAGTTCTACTCATTGATCACTTTGTTGGCCCCCTTTACTGTTCACCCTGGACGAGCTACAGGACGCTGTGTAATGTTAAAGGGTCAATATCATGGACCACGGATGTTTCCTTACTGCTTTAAGATAAAGTTTTGTAGTATATTAGCATTGTTAAAGTGCTAAACTCAGTCCCTGACTTCTCGCTCTATATAGTCTAGACAATTAGGAAGAAACAGCTTCCTTTAAATTCCTGCTTTTTGTGACGTCACAACAACATAGTGAGCCTCATTTCTTCTTAAAACTACTCACACGGATTTCTCCAAGATTCAGACCTTTACCTTTAGTTAAGAATGGGATCTACACACACACACATACATACATACATACATACATACACACACATACATACATACATACATACATACACACACATACACGTATACATACATACATACATACACACATACATACATACATACACACATACACACATACACATATGTACATACATACATACATACATACACACATACATACACACATACACATACATACATACATACATACATACATACATACACACATACACACATACATACACACATACACACATACACACATACACACATACACATATGTATATACATACATACATACATACATACACACATACATACACACATACACATACACACATACATACATACAAACACACATACACACACATCAACAAACACACATACACATACACACACATACATACATACATACATACATACATACATACACCATACACACATACATACACACAAACACACACATACACATACACACATACACACACACACATACACACATGCACATACATACATACATACATACACCATACATACACATACATACACACACAAATACACACATGCACATACACACACATACATACATACATACATACATACATACATACATACATACACCATACACACATACATACACACAAACACACACATACACATACACACATACACACACACACATACACACATGCACATACACACATACACACACATACATACATACATACATACATACATACATACATACATACATACATACATACACATACATACATACACACACACACACACACATACATACATACATACATACACACATACACACACAAATACACACATGCACATACACACATACACACACATACATACATACATACATACATACATACACCATACACACATACATACATACACACACACATACATACATGAAAACTGTTTTGAATGATGAATGGCCATTCATGGATCATGTAGATCTGATAATATTTTTTATTGGAGATCTTGTTGTGGGATCTTTGAAGAGAAAAGCAGTTTAGGTTCTTTTACAGCCAATCTGTAGTCATTATTTTATTTCTATCCATCACTCGTGAACAAGGCTGAAGATGTAGGTCTACAGTTTAGATATGTGTCTTAAAGGTACAGAGACTTGTTTTTTCTCTTCCATAAACTCTACCAGGTGGTGAAACAGGTAGTGGGTAGAGTTGAGACAATAGAAAATACAGGTGGCCTCAACAGCATGCACAGTGTTTAGCCTAGCAGCTAATATACTTTTTAATGACCCAAACTGCGCTCTGCATATCAGAGAAGTTCTCCTGTCTTAAGTTAGTATTTCCAAACATTTCAAATAAACACATTGCATCATCCGCATAGCTGAACTTGGCTTTTATTCAGCGTCACTTGTGAAATGAAAACATCAGGATTTATGGTGGAATGGAAACTTCAAATAAGAAAAGAACTACAGCTTCCTGCTCCATTCAGAAGCAGTAATGAGGTGTCAATGTTTCAAGGAATTTGTCCTATTAAATTGGATTTAGTGCAGCACGGCTTGTGAAATGCTGAATGCAAATTATTATTGGATTCATAGTATATTTTTAAAATAGCACTAACACAGTTATAACATCATAATAATATAAAAATAAATAATAATATAAATAATAATAATTTTTAAATAATAAAAAAATAATAATTAATAATCTAATGTAAAATATAGTATTATGATATTACATTTTGTGCCATATCACCCACCCCTAACAAACAAAAGCCTGTTTACTGTTAATGGCCAAAGGGAGGATGGAAATGGTAATGTATATAAGAATCACTAATTTTGGTAAATTAAAACCCAAATGGCACACAAATGTCATAAGTAGCCCACAGAGAACATGCATGAAGAATGTCCTGTCTGAGACTATTAATACCCGATTAATGCACTAGAGTTTGTGAAAAATGAGGTGTGGAACACGGTTTGCACTTAGTGACGGCAGGCAGCCAAACTTAGCCTAGGACAGACAGAATTCATGAAGCGAGACGCGGCATGTGAAAATATTTCCGGGAACACCATCACATGAGTTTTTTTATGGAAGCAGAGGGCGTTTGGCATTCCCCCTTTAAGCAGACAACAGAGACTCAAGTTTCATTCACCAGGAAGACTAGTTCACTCAACATTTCCCGATCATACTTACCCTTTTAAGACTAGAGCAAACTTGTTGCCTATTTTGTAGTACCTAGAATGGATAAAGTTACATCAGGGGGCAGAGCCATTTCATACAAAGCCCCCAGCTTTGGAATAACCTTTCAGTTAGCGTTTGGGACTCAGACACAGCCCCAATCTTCAAGTCTAGGTTTAAAACTCAACTGTTCAGCTGAGCGTTTGGTCGTTAGTTCCTGCTAACTGCTAACACCATACAGTGCTCTCAGTCATTCTGTTAGAGCTAATTGTCAGTGTGTTCTTCTTTGCTGGAGCTGAGCTAACTCCCAAACTCTGTGGTCTGCTGTGGAACTACTGCCCATCCTGTGCACTCTGATGTTGTTGCTTCATCTGCCTCGTCTGGGTGCCAATACCTGCCTGCTGACCAATTTACCTACCACGAAGCTTCTCCCTGTCTAGTGCTGTGAAGGGGGCTCACCTGCATTGCATGCACCATTCGACCAATATTCCTTTTTATCAGAGCATCCTGCTATTTAATCACAAATAAATCTGACATATCTTTCCCTGCCCCAAAAACTTTTGGATGAGTTCCCCCTTTAAGTCTTGGTTCCTTTCAAAGTTTCTTCCTCTTGCCTTGAGGGGATTTTTCCGTGTCTGGTTCAGTTTAGCTCACTTCACAATTTATAACAAAGAACTCATTCATAGAGAACAATTGTTCATGAATCCAACATCACTAGGGGCAAGAGGCACCGTCCACTTCAATAGAGGCCTCCACTGGCCTTTGCCCTTAGAGTTGCTAACATGTGACAGAGGACCTCCATGCTAAAGACATCCAGCCATTTGTTATTTTTGGTTGAAGAAATTGCATTTGCCGGTTGAACATCTCTCCATGAGTCATGTGCCCAGGCTAACTAATCCTGGTAGGGTTGCAGGTCCCCTGGGCTCAAGGCCTAGCATTGTTTTTCCCCTACATGTTTACATGTGCCGGACCCTAGAGTCTAGTTACCTTGAGGTGCTGCACGCAAAAGGGAAGCAGGAGATTTTCCATGCTGGATCCCAGCGGCCAAACAACCTGCTCCAGAGTCCACTTACTGACAGGCGCATGACTGCATGCCGGAGATCTTCTGATTGCTCAAAAAACCGTTCATTACAAAAATGATAAAAAATGGAGAAAGAGTAAACACGGACAGGTTAACAGGCAGAGATGCATTTAGAAAGGCTGTTAACTGGCTGAAATGACACATATAGTCAGTCACTCACAGACACTCTCAGCAAAGGGATTTTAAAAGCCCTCCCAGTAGGCTTACACTGGGGGGAGTTTTCTCCTCCGTAAGAGCTGGAGAGTAGTTCTGCAAACTCCTTCTCCTCCAGTCCCAAAAAAGGACATAAATAAAAGCCAGTCTAGCAGGAGCCTCTGTCCGACAAGGAAAGTTTAAAGAGGAGACAGAGAAAAGGAAAGAAGGAAGAAGAGAGGGAGAGATACTGTGAGGGGTTTTGGGGGGAAAAAAAAACTGTGCTATCTGAAGAGGCAGAGCTGATATGAATCTTCGTCATGGGGTGAGTTGGAACAGAACAGGACTGCTACAGATTTGTTTTGCATAGCTGACAAAGCCTGAGTGATAGAGATTAATTTATGTAATAACATTAGGAATAAGGATAGATAGATAGATAGATAGATAGATAGATAGATAGATAGATAGATAGATAGATAGATAGATAGATAGATAGATAGATAGATAGATAGATAGATAGATAGATAGATAGATATACCCTTAGTTGTAAATATAGTTATTATAGTGCATAGTTAATGCTGGACTAATATTCGTATATATAAATATTTAATCATATATACAAAATATAGTATATTAATGTATCACCCAAAATAAGGCAGGCCTTGTGTAAAGGCAGCAGACCAAGCTTGAACAAAGTTGAATTGTCTTAAAACGTAAGTATAAGTAAGTTTATCCTATATCCACAACCTCTGGTTAGTATGTAGTTATTATAGGTGTTATAGTTGTAGCTGTGTATATAGTCTAATTATAAGTTTAAGTATATAGTTCATGCTGAGTCACAATGTAATATATATATAAGTATATATATATATATATAGTGTACCACCAAAAGTAAGGCCATGAAGGCAGCAGACCAAGTAACATACATAGGGACGATCTGTTTGTCTGATTTGCCTGTACAGCTCTATCTGGAATGCATAGAATGTGAAAACAAATCTCTCCATATTTCTTATTATCATCACAGTAGGTTTACTTCCTCATGATTTACACCCATACTGAGTGTCCTCAGCTGTGTCCAAAAATGTGAAGCTAGGTTTTCCTGTCCTGCCTCAAAACTGACCTGGTGGTTCAGCTTAATTTCCCATTTTCGCAATTAGCCTCATCTTTCAGCCAATGTTCCGGTCCTCGTGTGTCAGTATCTGCTTACATGAAAGAGCATTTGTAAATATTTGCACACATCATCACACGAGAAAGAAGGACTCCCACGATAGCGGGCTTCACTCTGGGGAGGTCTAGGTCGTGAGAGTGTTTATGTCTGACTCAAAGGAACATTTGTTCCATCCTATTGCACTTAGTTTGGCACTTCCTAATGTTGACTACATGCCACGCCACTGCCAGGGCTTGTTTCTGATTCTAGCCTGCGTAATGTATTAATACCAGCTTGTTTGTGAATTAAAACACTTTTCATCACTGTTGTGACAAAACCTTTGTGTCTATGAAATAGTAGCTTTACAGGAGGAGGGAAAGCAAAGGTTCCAAACAATCCATGGAACCTAGATTTTGTAGAGCATTTCCATTGTTTAGTTCATATTGAATTTTTAAGGCAAGGTGGTAGGCACTGGAATAAATTAAAATCAGATTAATGTAGATGCAAGGTTTTATCATGGCAGTGACATCTCACTAAAATACATACAGATGAATACAATAGACGTCACACCACTGTCTAAAGCGCAAGCTTCACTGAGCTTGAACATATCCTCTACAGAGAACTCATTTCAAAACGGTATTTTATACAATCATCTATCAAGCTTTGTTAAAATGGTCATTCGATATCAAGTTTTAGTGTAATTTACGGTTTTTGCATGTGCACTGTCTCTGTTTATTTGAGTTGAACATACTGAAAAAAATGGCACATTTATTTAGTTAGTCAGTTAGTTGTTTGTTTGCTTTATTGTAGGTTTGCTTATTTGTTTTCAATAAGTTAAATTCAACAAAATACACAATAACTGTGGAGAGGGGTATTCTCTGTAGAGAATGAACATGATTTATGTGCCCAAACTTTTGCATACAACAACATGTTAAAGTCATGAGGACATCAAAAAGAAAATGACTGATAAAAATGCAAAAGAAAAAAACAATCAAAGATGCAAAACAATCAAACAAACAAATAAACAAACATTGACAAACAAACTGCCCTCATTACAAATTTGCCTAGTTCACTCTGAAAACAGGTTTGAAAAGGTTATTGGCCTGGCTGTACAACTTAATTGGTATGTTTACATTATGTGCAACACTCTCACAACATCTACAAATGGCTCTTCAAAGTAACATCTGCTAAAGGACTCTTGATGATTGTGGTTCTCATGCCGGTACACACAGACCAGCAGATTTTCTGTTGGGAACAGAGGAATTATGGGCTTATGTGGACTGACTGGGGGCGTTGAAGACCTTGATAGCAGCTGCTTTAAAAAACCAGAAGTGGTTCAGATGGTTTGGTATTGCTCCAAAGAAGCCTTTTCAGTGCCTTTATAAAGGGGTGTAGTTGGCTTATATGTGTTACCTATATAAAACCTTCTATATGTGGTGTTTCTACCCAGCTTCTCCCAGGCCCCAGACTTTTCTATGACCTCAATATGTCTCCGAGTGTAAGTGCCTGCGTCGAGGTGTATGTTAGCCTTGACATTATACAGGGAGCTAATAGCCTTGCTACAAGACTGATGGATTGTATCAACAACAGATGTATTGATGGATTGCATGCATTTGCCTTCTATGGTTACATTAGTTAACTACAGAGCAAAAGTGACCAGGCAATGAATCAGGATCAGCTTGTGTTGTTTTGTATGCAGCTTGAAAGTCCACACAGGTCTGATTGCTTAGTTTGGCATTCCTTCCTTCAGGCAAGCAAGATGTATTACCATAAAGGAGACGACAGTTCTGGTGAGGAATGAAGAATGAGAGATCATTCAGGATCTTCTTTGTTCGATGTTACAATGTGAACAGAAACAAGAGCAGCATTAGGCTTAAGATATACAGATGCCACTTCATTTGTTTAGAGTAGATGGTTGTATAAGCTTGTGCACCTTGCACTTGAGCACTATGTTTTGATATCTCTGGGATCTTTCCTTTTGTGGCCTGTTAGACCCTGTGTTTTGGCCTTGGAGTCATTTGTTTTCTTTCATTTTCTTTTCATCTTTTTTGTCCCAACCACCCAAATCTAAACTTCATAATTAAGAAATATAGCCAGATCCATGTCTAAGTTATAGTCTGAAAACCAGCTATTGGATCTGTTTATAGAAGTGGTCTCTAGCCCTTCTCCTGGACTCGGCTGCACCAGCTTTTGCCCAAAGTCCTTACTGAGCACTATTTTCCAACTGGCCATTTTCACACCAAGTCATTAACGATGTCTTAGTGACTGCTAATTATGGACCTGGAGGTATGATCTCACTGAACTGGAGCTATGGAGCTAGTTTCATGTTTGACTTTGGAAATGAAACCTGCGTCATGCTTAAAGCCGCAGTAAAACTGCATCACTTTCACTGTGCTGTCTATGTGGACCCTGTATATTCATCAATACCTAGGGGAAGGTGAAAATGCAGTCAGGTCCATAAATATTTGGCGTTGACAATTTTACCTGACCACCACAGCATATCAAAGCTGTCCAAAGAAAAACAATATCTCTAAAATGGCAGTGGGCCATTTCTATTGCTCCATTCATCATGAAATCTTCACGTAATGTAAACAGCAACTCCTGTGTTTAAATGGTGCATTTAAGTAAACATTGACAAAAATGGAAATACATAATTATCTTTGGGCCGTGACGATATACCGATTAACTTAAAAAACTGAACATCCTCATTTTTAGGAGTCATAAATGAAATTGTTATTCATGTAGCCATAGGCTACCTGAAGTCTGAAACCCATAGACATCACCAGATGCTGGGTTTCCTCCTCAGTGATGCTCAGCTGCCATCCTGAATCCGATAAACACATTTACATTTACATTTAAGGCATTTAGCAGATGCTCTTATCCAGAGCAACTTTCAACCGTGCTTAGTGTTCTGTTGGATAATATTCCAGCTAGTACAGGAAGTTTAGAGCCTAAAACTCACCACGAGCTCAGACACTGCCCGAACAGGGGGCCAGTGCTGGTACCTAGAGAAAGGTCATTATAAGTGCAACACAATACACATTGACAAAGGTCATTATAAGTGCAATACAAAAAGGTCAGCTTATATTTGATCTCACATACTGTTGGGGCAGCTGGAGAACCACCTACCAGCAGGTTTCATTTCCAACATACATTTCTTGTGCCACTTTCAGCTAAGCACTTCCGAAGATTACAATTAGATGGATCAGACTAGGTGGTTTAGGGTATTTCAGTAGTAGGGTAGATCTTCAGGAGCAGGCTCGGTGACCTCCAGTTGGAATTAAATTAATTGGAAAATTAAATTAAATTAAAATGGATGAAATTATTTCCTTATGACCTCTGGGCAGATTTGCAGTAGTATGAGTCTCAATATTGCAGCACTGTCTTCTCAAAGTAAGGCTGTGATTTGTCCAAATCCATAACAAGCTTTGTCTGCTTGAATGCCATATAAAAGGAGCTTTCTGCTTGGCCTTCAGTGGTAGAATCAGAAACCTTGTTCGGTTTGCGTCTTCATGGCAGATTTTGAAGTCACTGCCAAACAAACGGAAACCCCATATGCTTTTCATCAGCAGAGAGAGATGAGTGTCCAGAACGACAGCAAAAGAGAGAGATGATTCATATTCAGTCCCCATGAGAGGATCTAGAGCTTTCCTCTATTAGTATCAGGAGGTGCTTTTGTGATAATTGTGGAGGTTTTTACTCTTCTTTTTTCCAGGTTTTATGAGTCATTAATTCCCTTAGGGGGAAATAGCTGCAGAGCCAAGTTCTCAACATGTTGATCTTCAATTTCCATTTCGGGACGTGAGTTATTCCAAGACCTTGTTTCTAAAAATAACAAGCGTTAAGGCAATGTGTAAAGAAGTTTTTTAAAAAAGCCTTGGAAAAGACTGAATTTCATGATTCCAAATATTTATCTTAGATTTGGTCAGTGTGCAGCATAGATACAGAACTGCTTTTCTGGTTCCTATGACAGTAGTGTCATGGCACTGTAATTATGCTACCAGAGACTGATAAAAGGATGGTGTGAATATAATACTCAGGGAAGTTATATGCAGTGTTTATGGTGAGTGAAGGATATCCAGCATATCGCAGCTGTTGGAACAAAACTTGTATCTCAATTTTTGTTGTTTGTCAGTTTTTGGTTTAAAAAATGCATACATTGTATGTATATTTCATGATGAATAGAAAAAGGCCAGTGTTAAACTGACTGAGGTTTTCAGTGAGCCGTATTATATATATATTCAGTTAAATAGAAACATTTTCACATGTGTAACATGCTATAATAATACAATACAGTACAATATAAAATGAGCATTAAGTATTACTTACATTAAATTGAGCTAATAACAGTAGACAGGTGCTTCCTGTAGAGAATGTGTAACTTATTTCTTTTAAATTTGGGAATCTGAAATCTATAAAAGCATGATTTGACCAGAGGAGCGCAAACTTTTGCATAGGACTGTATTTTGCAGCTCAGAGCACAAACACTGCTGATACTACTGTAACTTATAAGCTGAGGATCATTTAAAACTGCTCAAGTCAACAGGAGTGCTGTCCAAAAACAGGATGCTTAAATAAGAAAATGCACGCACGCATCTGTGTGTGGGGTGGTATGGAGGTCTCAGCCTAACGCACAAGAAATTCTCAGATTCCCAGAAGTAGGACGCTGAAAATCCAGTTCATCCCCGAGGCGGATTAGAGAGGCATCTACTGTATGTTTTATTTGAAGTACCTCTCTAGTGCAGGCTGGCTCTTCACATATAGGTATAATTCCAGAATCATTACATTCTGCTATTGACTCTGCATGGTCGAAAGCAACATTTATGAAACTGGTAGGTGCAGTTCTCAAGTCCAATTGGCGGTCCAAGTCACATTTTAGGCTGTTGCAAACAACTATGTACAGCATATATGCACACACACACACACACACACATGTGCACACACATACACACACACACACACACACACACACACACACACACACATGCACACACACACAAACACACACACACACATACACACAAGCGCACACACACACACACATGCACACACACACAGACACAGACACACATACACACACACACACACACACACACACACACACACACACACACACACATGATATATTAAACTGAGAAATAAAAAATAATAAAATCCTCATAAATGTAGGCGGTATATTTAACAGGTGGAATAATAGTTCATTTTAAATTAAGTACAACTAATATAACCTGTGCTTTAACTTTGGCAGATCCAGCCTACCAAGATTCAGCCTACTGAGATTCAGCCTACATGAATTTCCGAGTTATAAGAAATTATTATATATTATTATTAACAGTAAACAAAAAAAATTCAGATAATGTTGGTGTACAGTGATTTATATTTAAATGGTCAATCCTGGGATTTGAACCCTCAATCTTCTGCTTACTCGTTCAACTCTCAAAATATAATAACAGCATCCTGCATTTTGCTGCCTAACTCTTACTATTCTGGGACAAACATAGCTTCGCCATTAGAGCAGCACAGCAGACCAGTGCAGCCAGCAAAGAGTCATTCTGTTCTTGTCTCAGGAATGTTCACCCACTCTTCATTGAAGAGCACCTCTAGCTCTGCAATGGTCTTAGGCCATCTGGGGCATACAGAGCATGCTTCAAATCAAACTGCAGATTTTCTGTGGTCTTTAAATCAGGTGACTATGAAGGCTATTCCAAAATCCCAGGTAGTGTTTCATAAAGTGAGACATTTGGAGGAATGTTCTGGATCATTGTCCGGTGTCACTTCCAGAATTTGCTGATATTTAGTGGAATCCCTTCTTCCATCTGCCTAATGTAGGATATGGGCTCTTTAAAGCAAATAAATATGACTAGGTTGTATAATGTCATCCAGACGTATTATCTCATAATGAGAAATATTGGATATGTAGTATGATATTTTTTGCCAAGATCTATTCTAAGTCATTATGTGTGTGTGTGTTTGTGTAAAACATCCTGACGTTGCTGTGCAATCACAGCCTACTGTTAAGAAACTTCAAGGTTTTTGCTATTATTTGTTCTTCTGCATCCTCTGTCATATTGCTAAGTATGACTTGATAAAAATGCAGCAAGCCCAGTTACTTCCTCATTTCGTGAACCTCTATTTGAGTTATTTATACTGAGCGGGTTTCTCCAGATGTTAAAAGGTCAGCAGATCTGCCTGCTCTGATACACAATGTTAGTAATAGATTGGCAAAAGAGACACATACTGGATATTACTGATTCCCTGCAGGTCTTCTCTCCTTAGTCCCTGCCTGCTGTTCATTGTCACCCCATTTATCATGTGTGCAGGGACCACAGCAAAGTAATTCAGTCTGCAGCCTCAATCTGGGCCACCAGATGCCCCTGCCACTATCAAGCAATGCGTGGACGTACATTTTTGACATTCTATTAGAACAGGAATGATTCATGCAATTGTCTCCAATGGCTAGCATTCTTTGGCTAGCATGTTAGCAGTGTCACCTTTAATATTACGATTACTTTTCGAGCTCCAGGTGGAGCAGACTGGTCCCAAAGAAATTAACTATGGCTATTTAAAGGAACCTTGCTGGTTTCTTTCCTGTGCACATGAGAATGAGAATGCAAACTCACAAACAAGCCTATACATGATGCCAAGCTTCAGGTGTAAAGCACACGTCCTCTGAACTCTGAAGTAGTGAGAACATGTTCTCTGGAGGGATGAATCATGCGTTTGGTGAATACCAGCAAAATGCTACTCACTGGAACACATAAAGCTAATGGCAGAGGAGGGATAATGATCCGGTCAATGCTGCAGCATACAAAGATAATATACAAGATTACAAAGTCTGGGATAGGCCTGTTTCTGTTCCAGCATGGTTGCTCCCCTTTGCACAAAGTAAGCTCCTTAAAGACATGGTTTGACAAGTTTGGTGTGGATGAACTGGCCCGCAAAGAGCTCTGAGCTCCACCCCACTGAGCACCTCTGGAAGAAAATGCAATGTTTATCGCGAGCCAGGCCCTCTCGTCCAAGATCAGTTTCTGACTTCACATGTGCTCTTTTGACTGAAAGGGCACAAATTTGCACAGACACACTCTTCCACAAAACCTAATGGAAACCTTGGAAACCCTTCCTAGACGAATGAATGATGTTATAGCTGCAAGGGGTAAAACTGCATTTTCGTGTCCATGGTTCAGGAATGAGATTTCCATGAAGCCTATATATGTTTGATAGTGTCAAACATATATATAGTTTGATATGTGATAACACATCCTTTATGACTCAAATACAACATTCTTCTGCAAAAATATACAGTACAATTATCTGCATTGATCTGCAGAACCAAGTACAGTTTCGTTTTCAGTGCGAGATTGAGGGAGAGTTTTTCACATGGTCGACCAGAGTCAAGTTTCAGAGTCAGTGCAGTACTTTGCTTTCCACATTTCACATATAATGACGGTAAAGGTCAGAGATTGTATCTTTGGGCAGTTCTAAGTGGGTGTAGTCCCAGTCAGGGAAGGATTGCTGACCGACCCAGTTGGGACAGTGCCCAGGGGACTTTGACTGCCCCTTGCACAAGGCCCATGGTGGCTTAAGGACTGGGAACAGTAGGCCATTGCAGATGCAAGTAGTATATGGCTTAAATATGTAGCAGCTCTATTAATGAAATAAAGGCCATTCAGCCCATAACCGGCCAACATATAATTAAACCCCTCCCTAGTACAAACATGTAAATCCAGTAAAAGACTAACGCACATAGAATTAAAAATTAAATACCTAATTTATCTGAAAAATGTCAGTGCTTGATTTATATTTATTTGCTTAGTTTAAACAAATACAACACTTGAAATATATAATGTACCATAACTTTTGTACAACCCACATTGTTGTTCCAGGTGAAGATTCTAAAAACCATATATCATATACATATATCATATATATAGCATATTTCATTATTCTGTCTGTCTAGGTAATAAAATGATGTATTAGAGTTCTAACAGTATCTTGTTTTGCATATCTATACAGCAGATTCTGTGAAGCAGTGATAGTGAACATACTGTTCTCACAGCCTTATAATTCCACATGGAAACCATTTAAAGAACAGATGGAACATTTTTTGTGTTAAAGTTTTATGATCAAACACTTGAATCCATATGGTTTCCCAGGACATAGCATGTACTTCCACTCACCCATATATTTATACATAAATACTCTTTGGGGTATAAAAGAATACATATATGATAAATGAAATCCTTGGCTAGATGTTTTACTTTGAGAAACTGGGGACATTTGACCTCAAGAAAGATATAATAGTCACCACTAGCAGAGAAGTGACCTAATAGGGTCTGATGTGCAGAGTTTAAGAAAGTTGTAGATATAGAGTATGATGACTGTGGTATGTATATATCGGTTGCTATGACATAATGTGACAAATACATTGGCTTACAAATGTTAATGATAATTAAGGTTATGGGCTAAAACCTAAATGGAAACAAGCCGGTTGTGTGAGTCTGACTGTACGTGGGAAATTTTGAGAGCAATCTGACATTCCAATGAGGCAGTCTGACCTTTTGCTGTCATAATTATTCACACCCCTGCATTTAAAATTTGTACACTTGACCTTTGCCAAGATAACAGCACAGAATCTTATCTGGTGATGATGGTGAATGAGGTAAGCGGAAGTATCTAAAGGAATCTTGATAGTTTTCATTGGTCTTTGCTTTGAGACTTACCTTTCATATGCTCTGAAGATTCACAGTGGCGTTTAGATCACTGGTGGACCCTGCAAAAGTTTTATTTTGTAGTCAGTGAATTGATTGTTGTATGGATTTGTAAATATGCAATTGACAGCTGTTCTGGTAGAGGTTCTAGCTCAGTCATAGCTCAGTGATAGCTTCCTGGAAGCAATTTACAGATTTTGATCTAAAATTTATTTGTTAGAATCCATGTATACAGTGTAAAAAATTTAATTTGCATCAACTCAAAAACTCTCAAGTTTTGAAAAAGTTCAAAAGCTGCATTTAAGTTTTAAATCAAATTGCCATTACTGTTTACTTCAGCCCATTTATTTATGTCTAGTTTGGCTTTAAATTCCTTTCTGCAAGATTACTTGACATTTGACATGAAGCTTGTTGCTTTAACCTGACAATGCAAGTTTAAGTTTTAGTTAAAACAACTTTTTTATTACAGTGTAATTCATCCGTAACTTGGATTGCTAAGTACTCACAGTGACAAATTCATTTGACTCCTACTTATTTCCACTTAATCTTATTTTTTTACAAGTTTCACAGAACCTTGAGCATTAAATCACAGATCCATCACCATACCTCCCTGTAGGAATTAAGCTCTTTTGCTGTGGCTTTGATGCTTTTTATGCCAAACCCACCTCTGGAGTTTGTTTCCAAAAAAAGCTCATCCCATCTGACCACAGAGCCTGGTTCCAATCAAAGTCCCAGAGATGTTTACTGACCTCCAGGAACTTTTGTGGCTCGATCACAGGGGCCTTCTTCTTTGTGTCCCCCAAAATAACTGACTCCTATATAGTCCAATCAGAACCTATGGATCCAGTTAAAAGTTTTGCCCATTAAACCCTCATCAAAGGACAAAATATACTTATGTAACCAACGACGGAACGAGTAATTAGGAAAGCTGAGATAATTTCCATTGGGCTTGTGTTTTGGGGGGCTTACTGTGCACTAATGTATGAACTCATGAATAAAAAGCACAAGAAAGTTCAGGCAAACAATAAATACTACATCCTGATGTGTAGATTTAGTATTTAGGGTTAAACCAGCAGCCCCAGCCTTAGGTGGCCTCAACCTCAGCCCTGGTTTACTGGTCATAACTCATACAGTGGACAGAGATCTGAAACTGAATTTGGGCTCCAATTCTCATTTCCTGTTCATAACTTGTGGCTCAGCGGTTAACACCACTACCCACCAGAGAGCTACCACTCTATGTGGGAGACGGGGGTTTGAATCCCAAACCTGAGCTACACCAATAAGAGTCATTGAGCAAGACTCCTAACACTGCAGATGCCTACCTGTAAAATGAATAAACTTGTAAGTCAGCTAAATGTAAATATTCAGATGCCTGTTACTAGGGTGTAACTTCTGCAGTGTTTAAGGCTAAATGAAAATTCCGTAGGAAGCTAATATCAATTTTCATATGGGAATTGAGCATATGGGAAGATGAACAGCAGCTTTAAGAACTGTGGAAAAGCAAGGTGTGAGAAGTTATTTAGGATAGGTGAGGAGATTTCCAAGGAGGTAGGCACTAAGAAATGTTGACATGGTATTAATTTGACACGACATTAATTAGTTTCTAAGCATCATTTGTAGCATATGGACTGTCACAATTGTCAAATATCTCATTATGAGAATCTAGCCACCATGTTCCTCTTAGTATGGCATATAAACAATAAATAAGAGATGTGAGCATGAACAGAGGATGAAAATGCATGGATTGTGGAAAGCAGTTATGTTGCATAAAGAGTGTTGTCTTTTTTTCTCTCTCTCTCTGTATATGTATGTAGCAACAGAAATACAATTAGAGCTAAAAGTGAGCTGGTGTGGATCATCAACGCCCGATCTGGAAACGAGTTCCGCTCCAGCCCTCTGTGATTCATAGTTGGCACATCTTTAGTTGTTTGAAACCTTGTCATTATTAGTAAATATAGCGAGGTATCTGCAAGGTAGATGCACAGAAGTCGCTTCATCAAGTATTGATGGGAGTGCAGCTCTCAGGCCTTTAGTGGAGACATCAACAGCAAATTCAATGTGATGGCAAAACCCAGTTCCAAATGTTTCTTCAAACTTTGTGGTTTGATCATTGCAGGGGGCTTTCTCCCAGCTTGCCTTTCAAGTAGGTCCTTGGCATGGAGGTGGCATCTAAACCTAGTTCAGGAAACTCTGTATCCCCCAATGCACACAAATCCTGCATTGTCAAACCAGGATCCTCGGAAAAGGTTGTGGCTTTCGAACCATCCTCCTCACTTTGCATGGGGCAAAACTACATACTTAGCGCAGCTTCAGCTGTTTTTAAAACCTCCTAATTATTTCCCCAATGGTGAGGCTATTTTCTTTAGCATTGGCAGACTCATCCATTCAGAAGGTCCATTTACTTCCATATACTTAGATTTCCAGCATATTTAAAGGCTTGTGCTATTTAAATGTAATATTGTCCTTTTCTGCCGCTGAGAGTGGCCTGTATGGTTGTGGTGAGGAAACTGTTCCTTTTATAAAAACAGATGGTCACTACATACTTGAAGATTCAGTATAAAATAATAATCATATTTGGTTCCACTTTCTGAAACACAGTTTCCTATTCTTTATGAAGACAGGATAATGCCCCAGATTAGGTTAATATCCAAGTGTTGCTAGGCAACAGACAACCTTTTCACAAGTTGCTGTCCTCCTTTTAAGCGTGCTGCCTTTGAAAAGTCATTGAATGACAGAATGAGACTAAGAATGGCAGACTGTACGTAGACCTGACACACAGAGAATTGCAATCATAAGTTGTGAATGTAGATGTGAAAATAGAATTGAGCTCTACGTCTCCAGCACAATATGTGTCAGTGGCACACAGACAAGCAGAGAATCTTACTGGATGCCAAAATGATGCTCAGTTATTCCATTTGCCACAGTGTTCTCATGCACATCCCATCATACATCCACAGCATTTAGTTATGTACACAGATGGAAGTTCACTCATTGTTTCTGTGGAACTTAAAAACACAGTATGACAAAAGCTGTCTGAGAAACCCAGACATACAACTTTCTCTGTTATTTCCAATCACTGATGTGTTGGAGTGTCTCTACTGCATGAATAGGTGAAACCCCAGTAAACAGACAGTACACAACTCTAAACTCTGTCTTTATAAGGGATGCATCAATACCTGCATCATGCATGTGATGCCACTGTTGACTCGAGTGAAACTGAGTGTACGGTGCTATGCATGCTAATGAATGAACATCTCAAACTGGCAGTAAAGGAGGGTCTGGGCACACAGAGAAGTGTTACTGACTCCATGGTGGTCGAACACAAAACCTTTGGTCACTTTAACCATTTCACCATAGAATATTCCCATTAGGAATACAGCCCCCTTTTTAAACACAATCACAACCGCTTCCCCAGTAGGAATGGAGACATGTAGAGTAGCCACCAACCAACATTTGCTACCAAAGTCCATTTATGTTGACGGTTGTCTGTGCCACTAAATAGAATTGCAAGGTATATATAATAGTGTGTGGATTTGATGTAATCAAATTTGAGTGCACTGTTAGCCAAGCTGCTGTTGCTCAGTATTCAGTGCACAGCATGTTATTTTGAATGAAAAAGTTTTGAAGTTGTCCATAGACAGAACACTCTGTAGAGGTCGTGTTTAATATTTCGTGTCAGTGTTAAGTTTTTTTATGTAGTGTGATTCTATAGACGATTATATAGCTTAACCAATCAAGATGTGACCTCTATATGCACTAACAACTGCTTAATCATAGATAGATAGATAGATAGATAGATAGATAGATAGATAGATAGATAGATAGATAGATAGATAGATAGATAGATAGATAGATAGATAGATAGATAGAAAGATAGATAGATAGATAGATAGATAGATAGATAGATAGATAGATAGATAGATAGATAGATACTTTATTGATCCCAGAGGGAAATTCAAGGCATCCAGTAGCAGATGTACACAGAAGTAACACAAGAAGCACAAGACAGAGTGATACAGGTAGAGACAAAGATACACTATAAAGTATGAAAGTATAAAAACAGAGTCCTCAGTGTCTGTGTAAAGTCCTTTAGTGTCTGTGTAATGGAGGTAGTGGTACACCATTTGCTGTGCAAATTAAGATGATGACTGATGTCAGCCATATAGACAGTGCAATAGAGAAGATGGCTGGTGTCAGCCATATATACAGTGCAAGTACAGTTACTCAGTATCGTATCTGTCTCAGTATCAGCGAGTATTAATAAAAAGTGTAGCTCAAGAATTGAAAAGCCAAGGAATGTGCAGCATTTTCCCTTTGAACTGTCATCAGCTGACAATGCTTGCTTTTAATAAATTATTATTTTTTAATGATTTGCGGAAGAGGTTGTGTTTACTTCTTCCTAATAAAATCTGTAATTTAGCTACAAGTGCCCAAAAGTCGGCATAAAGCTTGTTTTTTTTTATTTATACTGTATTTGCCTAAAAAAATCAATGCAGTACATTCACGTCCAGAGTATGTATGGTCCACATAAAAAAAAAAGCTAAGCTATAAAAACATATCTACATATATCCAACAGATAACAGATTAACTAATGTTGGATCAAGGTACAATACAGAATATTTTCCCAGAATCATTGTAATAAAAACCAGCATTTTGTAGTTCTAAGGAATCAAGAGAGGCTGGAAAAAGATCCTGTGAAAATGGAAATTATGACTGTTTTTAGTACATGAGCCCACAAAAATGTCATAAGTGGACCTCAGGGAAGAAAATGACCAGAAAAAAATGTAAGATACTGTAAGTTCCATTTAAAATACCTCATGAGCTTACACTTGCTCAAGAATAGTCAAGGAAACTTTCCAATATGCATAACAGAAAAAAAAATCATTGGATTCATTGTAGGACAAAAGGGAGTTCAAACTCAGGTAACTGATAATATATACAGTCAAGCTAGAAGACCGAAAATAGCTGAAGTTATTACTTTTGGCTGACAGATGAGTTCCAGATGGACTTCCATTGTTAGCATAAACCTGTTTTTGTCTGCTGTGTTATAACTATGTAGATGGTTATAAGTTCTTGGGGCTGACAAACATCTTTCATAAAAGATGGATGAAAGCCTGTCGTGCATTCCCAAACTCAGTGAAGTTCACCCCACTATTAACACAATGCTCATCTGTGTGAGACTCATATGTGCAGTAGGTACAAAGAAGACATGCCTGCAAATAAGGTTTGTGTTGCCTGTGGAAATAGTACAAGAGCATCAAAACTCCTCACCAACTACCAAAGAAGTCCAATACTTTTTGTAGACTAGATGATACACAGTACTAATCAAATGTCTAGGATTCTGCTTCTGGAAAGAACAGTATGTGGTTTATTTCTACACAGCCTGCCTTTAAATCAAATTTTGCAGCAGGAGCAATGTTCCAGCTTGTGGAGTCAGTCTCTGGAGTGGAACAGCAGATACAGTGGAAAGGGACCACCATCGGCCCACCACTGGGCAAATATTCTCCGGGCAGAAGATCTCAGCCCAGCAATGATACTAATACATACTCTTTTTGCAATGCCATAGAGGAGCCACTTTTGGTTCCCCGAAAAACCTTTTAGTGGACCTGATAAGAAGTGTCTATTCAAAGTAGAAGCAGAGATGCTCACATGTAGTTACATGTTGGTTTTTTCTTAGGCTCGAGTATGGGTTGAGTTGAGAGGCAAGTTGACTCAATCACAGCTGACCTAAGACTCAGTCTGGACTTGTTTGGTACATTGACTCAAGTCACCATCTCTTTATAAGGTTACATACAAGGCCATGTATGCTGAAATCAGTTAAGTTCACTGACTCTGCCAGCCTGAACTCAGACAATGCTGGATTTCCTTCAAAATGTAGTTGCAGGTGTGTTGAATAGCATTTAAAAGGCCCAACAATGTGCAATATCAGTACTATGTTCTCACATATATGGCCTGTTTAATAAGCTCCCTGGACAAAAATGAGTCACCTGTGACTGAAGCATACCTGATAGTGTGTAATACCTTCACGAACACGAATAACAGCTGCAGTTTGATTCAGACTGGACGTGATTCTGAACGTAGACATGTAAGAATGTAGGCACAATTCTGAGGAGAACTCCCTGTGGATTGGCATGTTAGCCTCATTGGTAGACTTGTATGACTGTACGGTTCTATACTCCTGCAAATTCAACTGCTTCCTTCACACTATGGCTTTCGGCACACCCGAATACAATTAGTATTTTTAGCCAATCTTTAACATCTGCTTTGTGACCAGATATTTATTGCCCCATCATCCTCATGCAATGCACAATCTGCAATAGCCTGAAGTTACTGCCACCTTAAACACACAAGGTGATTATTTTTTTTCATCTGGTGAGCTTACGTATTCAATTAAAAATTAGATCTACATCACGTTATAAAGGCGAATGTTTAAATGTTCATCTCAGCTTGGTATCCCTTTTTGTGCTCTGGGAAAGATGGCGTTGACTCAGATTGTATATAGTGTGGTTTAAAGGGAACCCTGACTGTTACGACATTAAAGGCAACATGGTCCACATATCCAACACCATTCATAGAAACCCAGCAAAATACTTTACACAGTTTGAAAAACAGACAAAATCATTTTATTAGTAGGCTGCCATTTTTGTCTCGTGTTTGTGTAAAGAACTTTCAATGGCCGCAGTGTATAAAAGGTGCTATATAAATAAACTTGCCTTGTTCACTGAGAGAGGAACAGTGAGCTAAATATCTCATTTAACTCATTCAGCCTTTCCAACTTCCACTAGAGCGTGATATTACTCAAGGGAAAAGCTTTTTACTGACTCCACTGCAAGTTTAACAATGTTTTCTTACTAGCTGAGGATTTTTGTACACGGTTTTAAGGCATAACAGTCATTAACTAGAATTTTGTCATCTGTGAAGAAGGGTTCATTTTCAGGGATGTTGATTCTACATTTAAATGAGAAGACTCATGGTCGGGTCGGTGTGCCCATCGCACTGCTGTGTATAGTTCAGTAACTGCTGAAGTGGAGCAGTGGAGCTGCAGTGCATTGTGAGACTATGGCTAATGTGCTGCCAGCTTAGACAGTATTCTGAGGCAGACAGCCAGCCAATCATGTCCAAACTGAATGTTTGTATAAAATCCTGCCTGCAGAGGTTCTTTTATTTGGCTGCCCTGTGTATCCCATAATCCTTTGTGACACTGCTGGGAAAAATCACATAAAACACCAGCACTGAGACAGTGGAGGACAGAGATAAGTGACAGTACTTTTATTTTGATTCTAAAAAGTTCAGTACAAGATGCTAACAGCTATGAGTGAACTGTTGGTATCCTGGTGATGATGTGACATATCAGTCCCCAAACACGATTCCTTAGCAGCTATCACAACACTGCCCTCTATGGCACAGGCAGCAGAGGCAGCAAGGTTTTAGGACCACAGAGGGCCAAACACTGACCTGCATGCAGCAGGATGTTTCTGAATGGCAAGGGTTTACAATCAGGTCCATAGCTCTGTTTGGCTTTGTGAGTGCATGGTGGTTTATTTAAAAGGCTGGCTTGCTAAATTACCAAACATACACACACTCATCATCAAAAGAATAGTTGCACAAATAGTTGCACCCAAAAAGAATGGTGGGTAGGTTTGATATTATGAGACATGCAAATGATCCAAGTTTCACGCTCAGCCATGCATATGAAGTCCTGTTTGTGCCAGCACCATTGGCAGACCGCTGCACGACGAAGGGCTACATGCACTATTGCACCGAACAGACCACTAGGAAGACTGCCTCTAGCACCTCATCAGTGTTGCCATTGACCGCAATGGTGTCATGCCAGACTGTCATGGAGTGATTTAGAATAGGAGCGGGTCATCTTTAGTGATGAGTCCCATTTTCTCTTGGGGGAGACAACCAACAAATCTGTGTATGGAGACAACTTGGTCTGGTATCACTCCCCCTTTACCCGTACGGCAACAAAACTGCAACTACAAGAGAGATCTGGAATGTTGCGTTAGCAAGCATGGCAGCCCGATTCCATACTGAGAAAAGTACTTCTTTATGTGTATCTCAATAAATATAACCCATATCAGCTTAAATGTATCATCATTTATTGTTCCTGGTAACCTTTATTCTCCTTCCCAATAGCATTCCAATCCAACACTTCCTTCTTAGTGCAACTGTTCTTTTGTTGATGAGTGTATTTTACAATGACTATCTGAAACATACGTCTCTATGGCATCTATGTAACATGTGGTCATACGCTCCTTGTACACATTAGTTTTGTATTACTAAGCTGAATATCAGAAAAAGCAAAAAGTAAAATGCAGCTTCCCCAGGGATGCAAACATTCATCTGAAGGTAACATCATGTCACCAGTTAAACTGAAATGCAGAAACTATGGTGTTTACTTGCCTATGCAATATAGGGCTTACAAGCATGACGCTGGTATTCTTCTAGGGGCAGGTGAGGTTATTGGGTGTGATTATTCTAGTGGAAGCTCTACTTTAGCCTAAAGAATACCTTTTCTCACATTCTCATATTAACATTTACAGCATTTAGCCAACACTTTTATCTAGAGTGACTCATAAAAGAGCTTAGCGTTCAGTCAGTGAACGTATGTTAGCTTGTACAACAAAGAACAATGATCAGAAGTACATTAATTGGTAAATTGCATATAATGCAGCTAATTAACTACTATAAGAAGAATGCACACACAATGGTAGGTAGGCTGGGTGGAAAAACAATGTGATCATAAGGAGAAAATCATATGCAAATAGATGATTTCAGGCACCAGTAGGAAAATCATTTAAATTCATCAAGCTGACTTAGTCGGACTGACTTACATGCATTTGTTAAGTTATTCCAAAGCAAGAACCTTTTGCTTGTGGTGCTGTGGACATACAGCAGCTTGTATACAGCTGTGCAGCTCACCATCAGTAAATAATCAGCAGATAAATAAGACTAGCACGCTGTTATCAAAGCTTTTTTATCAAAGTCCCAAACGAAGCTTTAGGTTTGTCTAAGGGTGAACAACTGAGTATTATTTTTACTGGTTGTGCTGTTGTTTATTATTTGAGGTGAGGTCATACAGTACAATAACAGATCAATCAGAGAACACACTTTCCTGTAAGAAATGTTCATACACTCATAGAGGATCTCTGTGAGGTGAAATGATCATTAAAAACATGACCTGTCCGTCTCGTCACTAATAGGCTTTGAGTCTGACGTGATTTTTCCCCAGGAGATATGCAAACCATGTTCTTCTCTGTGATTAAACAAGTATGCAAAAAGCGGCTGGACGGTTTACACTCCACATAACAAGCTGATTTTACTCTTAACTGTATGAGATCATGTCTTCCATAACCATCTCAAAGCAAGCCAGCCTGCTGTAAAAGCTGATTCTTTTGGATTTGTGTCCATGATGCTAGATTCCTTTCATAAAATGTTTCAGCCTACGTATTCAGGCAAACAAGCCAAGCTTCTCCTGCGCCCGCAAAACAACCCTGCTCTAAAAGGTCATGCACACAATAGTAAAATGACGGGTAGTGAAGAGCTGTAGCGTTTTTTTTTGTAGTTGCAGGTGTGCAGAGCAATGCAGACACCCACCACCCCTGGATTTACATCAAATGAGCTCATTTGCTCACTGTGCATTTGCATAACGCTTTTTGAGCTACAATTGGTGATGGAAATGTATTCCAATCAATTTAGCATCAGAGGTTTGCCTTACAAGAGCCGCCTTTTGTTAGTAATCCATCACCCGGGGAGATGACGAAGCGAAAGCACCTGAAAGTAAACAAGACCCGCACGCACGTGCACACACATACACACACCCACGCCCACAGACTTATTTTTATGCAATGCCTGGACATGAAATCCCCTCTGTGTTTATTTTCCATCCCAAACAGTCATTAAGTATGAGTTATTGCACAGAAGCCCCAGGAACTAAATATCATAATATCGTTATGTAATGTCTTCGCTCTTTGCCTTTAATATGGTTTCCATTCTTTCCTACAGACTTGCCTTCAGTTTTATAAAGACATGTGCAGGGCAAAAGTTCAGTCTTAGAAGTTGGTTATTTTATGCGTCTTACTATCCAAGTTGTCTCCAACACATGTATGTGACCAGGTCTGGACTCTGGATTGAAGTTTAGATTTTCCATTTCTCAGCAACAGCTTCAGTGCACTTGCACATACTTTCAGATGCACTGATCAAGGTGCAAAACATATGGGTACCGGAGGGACACCCTGAATGTCTCAAATTCAAAATTCTTGTGGTCCTCTACAAACATAATATAATGTTATGCTATCTATTAGTTCAAATATTAATTATGTCAAAAGATGTTTAGCCGTCTTTAGTCACAGGCGGCAAGCTTCTGTCTTTGGTGTTCTTAAGTAACTAGAGGTGCAGCACTGGGATGCCTCAAGGTGGCGCTGCAGCAGAGTGGTTCACTTAGTTGCACAAACATTTTGTGTGCCACTGAAACTAGCATCATTGCTGCTAATGCATGTGAACTAGAGTAGCCAACCAACATGGGGCCATTCTGAACACCAGGGTATATGGTATTTTGCACAATGGTGTTAATGGACAAACAAAATTGGGGGATCTGAAGCAATAGTGGATTGATTTTGTCCAGAATGAATGAAAGCTTTATGTACAGTTTATCTGACTGTAAACCGGGTCATTCATTAGGTCTTGCACAATTGTCCCATTTACCATCTAGAACTTTCTTATCATATAATTTCCTGTTCTACAATTACAGACTGTAGTTCATCTGTTTCTCCGTATACTTTTCTAATCCCTGTTTTTTAGGGGTAAGGACACCCACAGGACCACCACATAGCAGATATTATTTGGGGAGTGGATTTCTCTCAGCACTGCAGTGGCACTGACCTGACGGTGGCATATTAGTGTGAGTTGTTGTGGTGGTACAGATAGGCCTGACATGCCCTGGTCTTACATCAGTGCTGTTACTGTGACACACTTGATAAATATGGGGCCATAAACCCCAGTGATATAAATGCACAAAATCTAGGATGTAAGTTATCATTGTAGCAATACACGCAGCCCATTGTTATATGACTGTTTGGTGGCTCCGAGTTGCCGTGGTCCAACAGATCTTGTTATTCCTTCAAATAGGACAGCCACTACTCGTCCACCTGCCCAGTCATAATGACCCTCAGGCCTTACAGTGTAAACAAAGCTCCGAGCACTCAAGGCAGGTTTATGACGTTGGGGCAGAGGTCTCAAACGAGCCAAGAAAGCCTCTATTCCAAACTCAAATCTAGTTTCCTCCGGCCCCTATTTCAGTGCATACAACAATGTGAACACAGCAGCGCCCTTCCCCCAGCTTTCAGTTTATATTTATTCCAAGTCATGCCGGACCTTCTGATGCTCAGCAGGGATGGCTCTGTGTTTTCTCAAGCACCGAGAGAGAGAGAGAGAGAGAGAGAGAGAGGGAATGGGTAAGAGTGTTTGTTATCCTTACACACCCTCCTCTACTTCTCTACCTCCAAACACCACAGTCTATCAAACACACTCGTGCTCAGAGTGGGATGCTGTCAGGCGTATGCGAGATTTTCAGATTTTCTTAAGCTTACTCTAGTTTTGAGCCCCTACCATCACTCCAGAGGTGCTACTATGACGCTAAGGAGAATGTGGTGCCTGCTGCTGGAGGTAACTTTACCTGCTACAGCATGCTTGAGTTTGGTAAGTGCATGTCATGCATGGGCAGCTATGTGGACCAGTGCATGTATGAGTCCACCATGTATCAACTTATGCAGTATCTGACAATATATTCCATATTTAACCCCTCAAACTCTAAAGACCATTAAGCAGCTCCAGATCCATTACTTACTCATTTCATAATTCATAATTCAAAGTTTCTGGTTAATTTATGGTGGTTACTAAGTCAGAAGTTATTTGACAGTTCATATTACATGTAGTTACTTTCAAAGAGTAAATTATAGAAGATATTATCTAAGTCATACTATTTACTGTAATCCACAGCAGCTACTGAGCACTTGCTTGGAATAAGTCTTGGAGATTATTTGTAGCAGTTACTGAGACATTCATTGTATATATTATATAATTCATTCTAATTACTAAGTCATTTGTGGTTATCTGTTTTTGGAGAAATTATAGCAGTTATTGCATAATTCATAGCAGTTACTGAGTAATACATGGCAAATACTGTCATAAGTTATTCATAGGGGTTACTGAGAAATGATTAGACTTCTAAATCGTTTATAACATTTAATGAGTAATTCATAGTGTTTACTGAAAAATTCACAGTTATTCATAATAGATACTGCATAACTCATGAATTAGTGAGTACTTCATAGTGCCTAAACATATGCAAAGCGGTTATAAGGTCATTCATGGCAGTTGCTTCATACTTCATATTAGATAAGTCTTATTAATTACTGAGTAATTCATTGAAGTTACTTAGTAATTTATAGCAATTACTGAATGATTAATAGCAGTTATTCAGTAATCCATAGTGGCTAGTGAGTAATTGTTAGAGATCATAGATAACTCATAGCATTTACTTAGTAATTCATTGTGGTTACTTAGTAATGCCTATCAGTTACTGAGTAAATTGTAGCCTTTACTGAGCAATTCATAGTGGATGCTAAGTAATTCATTGCGGTTACTGAGTAATTCATAGTAAATATCGCATCAGTCATATTAATTACTGAGCAATTCATTGTGGTTACTGAATAATTTGTAGCGGTTGTTGAGAAATTCAGTGTTGATACTGTATAAGTCATATTATCGATTAACTGATAGTGGTTACTGAATAGTTCATGGCGGTTATTGGAAAATGTATAGCAGTTACTAGATACTTAATAAGAGCTACTGCGTAGTTTATAGTGCTTAATCTGGGTTATTTCTTTGTGGTTATTGAGTAATTCTTAGACATCATTGTATAGGTCCTAGCATTTACTGAGTAATTCATAGTGGTTAATGAGTAATTACTAGAAGGTACTGGACAATTCTTAGCATTTAGTACTTCAGTATTTCATAGTAGATATTACATATTCTATGTTGACTGAGTTTTTAATAGCAGTTACTGAATAATTCATGGGAATTACTGAGTACTTTTTGTTGGATAATTAATCAAATAATTAATAGAGGATACTAAGTAGTTAATATTAGTTCTAGGCAAATGTATATTAGTTTCTGTGTAATCCATAGAGGGTATTGTATAATTTAGTGGTTCCCATACAATTGAAATAAGTTATTCATAGTGGTTATTAAACCATTCATAGTAGTTAAACAGAGTAAATCATACATATTTTTGAAAAATGTACAGAATTTACTGGATGATGTCTATTGAGATTGAATAACTAAATAACAAGTCTTAGGTTTAAGGAGCTGAGGCCTAATGATTTGATTTGATAGATTATGTTAATGCTAATAAGTTACATCTGAGATACTCAGAAGTCTTTTTTCTTCTGGTTCATTTCAGAATAGACACTAAGCTGTATAAATGTTACCAATAAATAGTTAAGACAATAATACAGCCAACTCAGACAAGATCATCCATGGAGACATATATGATCTGATAGCTATATCATCTGGCATTTTCATAGTAGCTAGGTGTAAACACACCAGCGCTGATGTGTTGCCTTTTGTATATGTTTGCCATGCCTTAGGAGGTCTTCCAGCAGTTTTAAAAATAGTACCTCTCCCTCCGTAGCCCTGCGTGATTACTGAAGGGTTCCTTTTGGAAAACGGCTGCAGGGCAGAAGGCCTGAGCGAGGGTGTAACAGGAGGTTAGTCTGAGCTGGAAAACATTTGCCATTGAAGCAGTGCTGGCGGAAGCCATGAGCAAGGGTGTAGTTTTGGTTTGAGAAGTGAGTGGGGACACTATAAATTTGGATCATAACTGTGGAAATGGGTGTGCCATAACCCAGGAATGGGTGTAGCACACTGACCCAAATGTAAGATATGTGGCCTACTATAGAGGGATGGATAATTCAGACCATATTCTAATCCCATTTCTGTAATCAGGAATGATGATGATGCAAGCGTAGACCTGTTTCAGTATTAAGTACCCTGCTCCAGAACTTCTTGCTAACTTTGATAATGGGAGTAAAACCTGGAAGTGGGGAGGCCATGCCGTTTGAGCCCCAGCTGAAAATACTTCATTAAACCCGTAGGTGTTGAAAGATACATATTGCCTACTGCTATCTAGATAGGCTACTATCTCAACCTGTCCAACTGGCTTAAAGGAGACAAACATATCTTAGAATCTGCGCAGTTATGTTGGCTTTTACTGTGCCTTGCAACCTTTTAACTGTTTCGAAATCCATTACACTCATACCTTTAATCCCTCTAGCAGCCTAAACGGAATTTATGTAAATTGTTTCTCCAGTAAGATAACCTTGTTGAAAGATGCACACTGCCGCACGCTCTCAAGTTCTCGAGATTTTTTCCATTGTGGGACTGTGTACGGGGGGCTTCTCCTCCTTCAGAGTTATCTTCCATGGCTACGCCTCACGACAGGGTTTACAATAGAGGTTGAGCTGTTTAATGTAGTCCGAAGAATTATACAACGGAACAGAGTGTTGTTTGACTTGTGACTGAAAGGCAAACCAGGGAGTTTAGCTCTGAGTAAAATGAGTGACTACATCTGGACAGTGTTCCATTTGAGCGCCATGACTTGTGTGTGCTCGTGTGCGCGAGCCAATGTATCAGGTGACACCTTGACGGGTTGTTGCATGTAAGTGGTACCCGTCAACCCTGGTGGCAAGTAAGAAGGGAAATGGATAGAAGGGAAAGGGGGAGGGGGGGTAGAGGGAGAGAGAGAAAGAGACTGAAAGACATATAGAGGACCCAACATGACCTTTCCTGGCTCTTTCAAATATTATAACCTGGAAAAAAAGAGCGAGCCAAGAATAAGAAGTCACATGAACACTGATAACAGTAAAAATGAATATGCAGCCTCACTCAGTATTATTCCACCAATCAAATCACGTCAATTACATATTGTCTGAGTCACTATATGCCCAAAGGGCCCTCATTATCGTCCTCCAGTCTGGTATGGTTGGAGTCACATTTGTGCCCAAGAGAGCACATATGTCTCCAAAGTGTCCCTTTTACTCTGGAGAAAAAGAGGCACCATCTGCTGGTAAGGCTACACCCTCCTGCGTAGATATTAGCAGGACGGCGGAGGGAGAGGGGGCAGGGTTCAGGATGTTATTGAACACTATGATAGGTTGTAAGTGTTATTCGTTTAGATCACTTTGTCTGCTTTTGGTTGATATTCTTTTAATTATGAGGCCATGGTAATCTTGGTAATCTTTAATAATCTAATATTTCCTTGGCAAATGTTTTACTGTCCAAAACAATGGCAGAAATGCACAGAGCCTATATGACACAGCTGATCATGAGTAAATCACACTAGTGTTCTTACAAAACTGACTAGGTATCTTGAGCTAGGCTACAATTAGGTTTATGGTTATTGCTTGTTTTGTTGAACTGAAGTATGAATGCATGCTTAAAACACAACCAGAAATGGGATGTGACAGTAATGGTTCATTCCCAGTTCTGTGTTCTTCTGTAGACTTTTAAAGAAATTGTACTTTTCCTAACTGTCAAATGAGACTATTCTATAAGTCATTCTCAGATATTAATTCCTATTTCTGTGTGTGTCTATAGAGGAGGCTGACTGTTGAGAGGCAAAATATTACTCAAAGAAAACATTTTAGGAATTAAAGGAGCGGTTTGTGAAATGACACAACCTGTATAATTCATATCCCAAACAGTAGAGAGAAACATATTTACATAAATACCTCTTCAATTAAACTTCTTCTGTCTACTTGCCAATGGCTCAATGTTAACTTCTTTTGTAGACAGTGTTTTTATATCTTTTGCTTTTGTTTGCTGAATGTGGTTTCTTGTTAAGAACGAGCGGCAGTGGTTGTTATGATGGTCGCTTGTCAAGCGTTTTAGCCATCTTTGTGTTTCTGTGTTAAATTATCTAATGGTGGGGGGAGCAGAACCTCCATATTGGACAAGACAATAAAAAACACTGTCAGGAGAGCACTACTTCTTTATCATCTCATGTAGGGCTGATTTGATTTGACGCTACAGTCACAAGTACAAAGTGGTTTTCAGTGTAGGTTAGCTGCTGATGATTTCAGTTCATTTGGAAATTTCTTAAACTCAAAAATCTTACATATCGCTCCTTTAATAATGTGCCAGCATGAAGGTTGATTTCCATCTGCCTAAAATGGCTATTTTCTTTATAGAGATTACAATCAACCCTCTCAGCAGAAAACCAAAACACTGTGAATGAAATCTCAGTTTAATCCTGATGTGAAACACGGAGCGTCTAATTTAATTCCGCGTTGTTTGAAAGTTGAAAGTGAGAGGTGTGAGCGAGCTCTGAGAGAGAGGGGGAGAGGGAGAGAAGGAGAGAGAGAGAGAGAGAGAGAAAGTGAGCCGCGTGCAGAGGTTTGGTATCGCGCGCGCGATGTTGACAAGTGACATGACTTTGCTCCTCGCCTCTGTGTCACTCTGCCTGTACCGGCTACACATTTGAACCGTCTGTCTTCCTCCTCCTCACGTCTGCGCCGAACCGAGGAGTGCGCGCTAATGAGACTCGGTGGCTGAATGTTTGCTGGCGATATGGAGGCTTTTCCTCCTGAAAGCGAAAGGATGGAGGCTTGGCTCGACGACAATGTGGACTTCGCTCACTCCTACTTTGTGCGGAAGGCAAGCCGGTGAGTTATGGCAGCAGCGGGGCGACCATATACGGCTCATTTTGCACATTCAGAAGAGCCCGGAATGGAGAGGGGGGAAAAGAGGGGAACAGGCAGAGGAATATGTTTCTGTCAGGTCGCCAACTTTATCTGCTGAGACGGAGCTGGGCGACAGATAACATTGTCCTGTCCTCAGAGAGCCGTGTGGGTGCAGTGATTGTGGGCTTAACGTCGCCACGCTGACAGAGTCAGCCTGTAAACAGTAACTTCTCCTGAACGCTCAGTCAGAGCAGAATGTTCTAGACTGACACTGAGGCTCGATTAGTTGTCGTAGTACCAAATGAAGTTTCTATTTCACATTAGCAGAACTATTAGAACCATCTGTAAACAGGGTTATTTAAAGAAACATACAGAGCAGGTAGCATAGAGCATCCAGGTGCCCGTTTAAGGTGAAAGGGTTCCCTTGGAAAACCCACTGGAAGGCTGTTAGACTGAGCTGTGGTGGATGATGATGCTGTCTATTGGCAAGCCATTGTCCACATCACGTTGTCAGGGTGTAAGCTTGAATTGCACATACTGCTTTATTATCTGTTTTCCATTCGCCCTTATGCTGTCCCTGACCTGTCGCCTGTTTCTGTATTCTCTGGTTAGATGTGGACAGACCTGTATTACTTGTACAACCTACAACACCTGCAGTCTTGCTGTGGAGATAAACAGTGAATGCAGTCAGTCGTTGTCACATGGCATTTTCTATTGTTCGCTAGGACAATGTTAAGCCGCCTCTCAAGACATTTCAAACTCCATTGTACTCTTTACTGTAACACAAGTTTAGTGTTTTCCTGTATTTCCCCAGATCAGATGTCCCTAATCTGCGTTACATATACACATACTTGGCCCACGTTATACTCTTGTCTCTCAGGCTTACAAGCATTGCAATTTAATCCACCCATATGAACTACTGTTATCCGTCCCACTGTACTGAATATCAGGCCATGGAAAGCAAATGTTGGATCCCCACCAAGAATGTATATGGCTGGTCAGCAATAGTGAATCAAGATGTTTTCTGCACAGAGGGGACCTGTAGTGCTCTTCAGAGCGAGTGCTATTGATTTTGCTATGCAGGCTGAGGACACTTACATTTGAGCCCATGGAGATTCCTCTGTAGATTCTGTCTCCAGCATCATTATTGTCACAGACTTCACTCATACAGTCGTTTTTATTGAAGGAGAAGTGAGAACCGTTTTTGCCAGGATTAGGACGTAATCTGCCAGCAGATTTTACGGCACTGAGTTTTATAGCCCCTGGGGTTTTCCAGATGAGCTGCTGACCACAAGGTTTGATTCAGTTTCATGTGAAAGTGAGGGAATTTGAACTTTGGACTTTCAACACTTGCTTGTGTAGGGATCACTGTCATATAGTCATTCCACTGTGAGCCAATAAACAAAGTAAACTGATGTACCTCAGTTTAACAGCAATCTACCAAGTCTACATGCTAGTTGTTTATATGCTGACTGTAGGTTGGATCTGTCAAAGGAAAACAAGTCAATGTCAGATGAAGACGTGGTGTTCAGATTTCAGCTGCCATGGCTGATATAATGACACAGTTTAAGACAACTAAATTTACTGGCTGCAGATCCTTTAAAACCCGCCCAACGTATACTGCACCAGTGTAGTGAAGGCCACCCCTAAAACCTGTAAACAGTTGATAGACTATCTGACAGTCCATCTGTCCCGTTGAAAGCTTTCTAGTGTTCTTACTGGTTGTTTGTCTTTTCCAGGGAAATGGTCAACGCCTGGTTTGCTGAGCGAGTCCATTCCATCCAGCCCTCCAGAGAGGGGTCCAAAGCTCTTCCAGAACCCCTCAGTTCCCTCCCGCCTCTAGGCTCCACTGAGGCTTCTTCACCCAGCCCAGCCCCATCCACCCCCACCCGCAAAATCTCTGCGTCTGAGTTTGATCGACCTTTGCGGCCCATTGTGGTGAAAGGCGCAGAGGGTTCCCTCACCTTCCTCAGTGACACAGAGAGGGTGCAGATGCCACCTCCGAGTTCCCAGAAGCTCAGTTCAGGAGAAGGTTCAGACGAGGGTGGAGGTAGAGGGGGTGACCGCTGTGCCCGTCTGTTGGAGCTCGTCAGGGATGTCTCCAGCCACCTGGACCTGACGGCTCTCTGCCACAGGATCTTTTTACACACCCACGAGTTAATTGCAGCAGACCGCTACTCCCTATTTCTGGTCTGTGAGGACAGCTCCAACAAAAAGTTTCTAGTCAGCCGGCTTTTTGATGTTGCTGAGGGATCTACTCTGGAGGAGGCCTCGAACAGTGGAATCCGCCTGGAGTGGAACAAAGGTATAGTCGGCCATGTCGCGGCCACTGGCCGGCCGCTCAACATCAAGAATGCGTATGAGGTAAGGTGTTGTGCTGTTTTAAGATGATATTGTGTAACAAAACAAGTGCAGTGAGAAGTTAGAGGCCATCGTTTATGTTTTCGGGGTGAATTGAGAAAAGTTGAACTCTAAGCATTCAGGCAAGACCTGTGAGACCACCAAACCGGTACCCATCAGATAAATACCACTTAAGGTTTTCAACTTTGAGAGCTTCACTCTTGCTTCAGATCTGAAAAAATGCATCATTACATTGTAAAATACTTAAAAAATACTTTCAAAAAATGTATATAAACTTTCAATTTCGTTTCACTGTAAATTCAAGAAATATAGGGTCTCTGGTTTACCACTTTGGCGCCGTTTAGAAAGTGTAGAAAGTTAAAAATAGAAAGATAACATTAAACTAGTAAAAATAATGAAATACTTTAGCACAACATTGCATAAATGTTCTATTCTTCCTCTATTCTTTCAGAGTCGAATGAACACAGTACCAGTCAAATCTACATCTGTCTGATGCCTGTAATTTACCATGTATTCCTACAACAATATAATTCCAATATCTGACTGATCTAAAGATCTGAACGTTTGTATTGTGATTTTGGCTCTTAGGTATATACCTAGTGCTAACAGCATTAGATAGAGTGCTTGAAAAACTTCATGAATAAACAGTGGGTGAGTGCACTGGCCTGGCTGTACTATAAACAGATCATAACTGTTCTCTGTTTTGATGTATTATATGACAGTGAGAGCCTGCTTTCCCTGATAGCTCTACTAGTATCTATTGATAGGCCTTTTTTGTCTCTCACTTTATATTGCCACCTGCTCTGCATTAACCTTTGACCCTTGTAAAGTCTCAGTGGTTAGCCAGAGATTCACAAGCATTCCACAATAAGTCATATGATGTTGGAAATGACTTGCAGCAAATAACGTGTTTATGACCCGAAAGGGTTTTATATTTGCTATATGAATGGGCTTACTCTTATTTCTACATTCTCAAAGATCTCTTGGAGTCATTTGTTTATAAAGGATGTGGGTTTATAAGGTCTGAAATCTAAGCCATTGTGCGTATTAGCAATATAGATGACATGTCATGCTCTAGGAATAAAAAGCATTATCTGTCTTGTTTACATTATGTATAGGTAGTTGTGCAGTTCAGTTGCTAGCCAACAGTCTAAATTATAGGAGCTGGTATATTTAGCCGTTCTTAATTTAGATTAATCATGATTTCCCCAACAAGTCTAGGGGGAGATAATGGGAAGAAGGAGAGAAAGAAAGAAAGAGAGAGTGGGGGGAAGCAAGAGTACATATTGGTCTCATTACTAATGTTAATCAGGGAGTTGTTTTCCCCTAAGCAGCCTAGCATGGAAGCACAACTCATTTTGCTGTGCAGATGGAAGGTAATACTGTGGACTGACAGGAAAGCTACAAATATCCCAGAGCATTTCAGGACATACCTAAGATATTGTGGTTATGCAAAGTGCTGTTTTTACAGCAGATGCCAATATCAAAATGGTTGAAAGATGAAAATCTGTAGTTCATATTCACGCAAGCCTTGGAAATACAGCCTTTGAAATCTGCAATAAAAGTGAAAAGGAGTTGTTTTGGATATGATACGTGAAATACATTGAACCTCTTTGTGTACAAAAACTTCTCAACCCTTAAAAGTTGCTGGAAAGAGCAAACCTGTAATTCTCATTCGTAGCTCATTTAAACAAGCATTGAACTCTTAAAGAACTTTTGGTTCATAGTATTTGTAATTACTATTAGTATTACTAATTAGTATTATGATTTCAATTGGATGAACCTTTTTTTTGTTCAGAAAGTCTTGGTTTGTGGAAATAAAACGTTCCATTATATTTTTGCCATGTTTTTGACGTTTCTTGACATTGAATCAAATTGAAAAAAGAGACAAAGCTGATGATACAAAATTGAAAATCGAATAACATACATCATACATGTAGGTTTCAATTACACAACTTCACGTTTAATCACATGATGCCAAATGAAAGAAACTCAATATATTAAAGTTAAGTTCTAAGGTTTACATTAAAAAAGTTAAATATATTGAACCTAGTAAATGTGTAGGAGTAGAGGTGTTTCTGCTCTGATTGTACCGGAAGTGTTTAAAAGCTATTTTACCTGCAGGATCCTCGCTTCAATGCAGAGGTGGACCAGATCACAGGGTATAAGACACAGAGCATCCTATGTATGCCCATAAAAAACCACAGAGATGAGGTGAGAGATTTTAAAAGGCAAACACATGTAGCAGTGTTGGAAGTTTTTTGGGGGGTTCTTGCTGTGTCTTATAGTGTTTGTCTGTTTTCTATATTGTCTCCCCTCAGGTCGTTGGTGTTGCCCAAGCAATCAATAAGAGGTGTGGAGAGAACAGCACCTTCACAGAACAAGATGAGAAGGTGAATACAATATATTGCAGCTTTCTTTACAGATGTATTTGAAGTAAATAAGACTTATCTGAGTAAGTGCTATAACACCTATAGGAAGGCTAGGACTGTTGCAGTCTTTAGATGCCATTAAAAGCCATTTGAACTTTTATGCATGAACAGGACTTTTCCTCCTACTTGGCTTTCTCTGGGATTGTTCTACACAATGCACAACTTTATGAGACATCACAGCTTGAAAACAGGAGGAATCAGGTATATTGCATTTCAAACCTTTGAATATAAAGCAACAGGTGTCGTGCTTTATGTTCTCACATGTCCACTTTATCTTATGGTATAGGTGTTGTTGGACCTGGCAAGTCTTATATTTGAAGAACAGCAGTCGTTGGAAGTCCTGCTAAGGAAGATTGCGGCCACCATCTTGTCTTTCATGCAGGCTCAGGAATGCACTGTGTTTATTGCTGATGGCGAAACATCGGTAAGCTCAAAGCTCTCCATTTTTCGCTTGCTGGACTTTCTGCAACTGTTTGTCTGCGTATAGAGAAGTTGTGATGTAGAAATATTTATAATCTAAGAGACCATCTCACAAATGAATGCAACTCACACTGCTTAAAAGTTTCCAATTATTTGAAGGCCCTTTCCAGGACCTGTTTCCTAGGTAGCTCTAGTGGGCAGGCATCAACATGCTTGTCAAACAGTTCCTAAGATCTCTGCTTTCTGAAGTTTTTAGCCTTAAGCAACATACCTGCCACTCAGCTGTGCAAACCCAGTTCATGGTTAATACGTACAACAAAACATTCTTCATCAATCAAGAGAAAACTTGAATTAAAGGCTTTCTACATTAAAATAACAGTAATAGGAGTAAGAGGCAGCACATGTAAGTAAGCATTTTTGGCAGATATGGAAAGCAGTCTAAACATTCACTTTGCAGTAATACTAAAACCTTAGAGGTGGGGAGCAGGGCCAGATTAAGATCCTCTGGGTCTGGAGTTGTGGTGCCCCGTCCCTGAAATAAACCCACAGTTTTGCTGGAAACTTGTACTGTTTATATTTCACGAAATATCTAAACTTCGCTCCTCAGCCAAGGCCTTGATCAGGAGGGTTTGCTGATGACAGGGCATCAGCTTGCTGATGTACACAGTGCCAGAACGATAATTTATTTTGTTTATGTTTTTTATTGCTGACGCTGTCCGCAAGCTTAAAGGCACATGCAGATATTATGTTTATTAGTTATTTATAGCAGGTTTATAACTCATTTTAAGGGAGGAAATGTACTGTAACAATACAGAGTTTTTAGATGAGTTAGATCAAAAAGAAGCAACCAAACACCCACATTATGAACAGACTCAGAAACTGGGCGCTACATTCAGGTTTCAGGCTTCAAGGGGCATACCCAAAACAGCAGGGCTTGACCGTAATTAGTGGAAAACAGTCGCAGTTAAAAATGTTTTCCCTTTGGTGCCTGAGGACATGAGGTGTTACTGGGGAGTCACTTAGTGTTGGATCATACCAGGGTTGGGGAGTACTCATGACCTCTGTACTTGGAGAAAAAGTTTGTTGATCCCCTTAAATTAACATAACTGAGATTTGGAATCACTGTACATGTAAGGAGAGTACAAATTAAAGCAAAAAAAAAAAAAAAAACTAAAAGTGACAGTGATGTTGACCTCGTTGGTCAAATGTTTTGTTGATTTTCTAAATTAAAATGTGTTACATCCTGTAGACTAAGCAAACTTGAATATGGCATTTTAAATTATTTTGCCACATTAACATAACATTAAATGTGCCATTACCTCGTTTGATTCATTAATGTTTTATTATTCCTATATGTTTCATTCAACAAATAAGCTGTAACTGTGCATTAATTGTGAAGAAGCATGCTTTTTGTAAATCAACAATACATGTACTTTAACCAGGAGTGCTCAAACATTTACGTTCAACTTTATATCACTCTCAGTACCATGAAATCTGTAGCTGCTTTTCGCAATATTTAGCTTCTACTAAAATAGTACATGGAAGGCGTGTACCAGTCATTACCACATGGCAAGGGCAGTTTCCGTTGAACCACTGCCACTGCAGTGCTGGAAGTGTTCTGTACTAGGTGTTCACCCTACAATAGTCTACAATAATGTTTTACAGTTTTGCTGCAGCTTCACTGGGGAAAGTGAATTAAAGGAAGACAACATTTTATGCACTGATAGATGTTGGGAAACGGCTAGTGAGCGATGCTGTTTCCTGAATAGAGGCAATGCTAGGTATTTTACTGTACTTGGCTGAGTGGGACAGTGGCAGGCCAATCAGCAGCCCATAGACAACACTGCTTTCATTTATAGCAGAACCACAAGCAAAAAACAGGCTGAATTGCTCTCTTATTCTACACTGCCAAAGAAGCAATTACTACATGCACGCAAATACTCACACACTCCTAGACACACACCAGGTGTAGACTTTCAAAAACAGATGAGAAGGAGAGATATATTTTAAAAACTATTAGCAGCAAAGAGAGTTATTTATTTCAAATAAGGAGAGGACCCTCCACCCACGTTTCCTAGCAATAAGCTTTTGATGTCAAAGTGGAGCCGGTGCACATATATTACGTTAAAAGCTTGTTGAAAGGAAGCTTCCATTCTGAAAAACAACAAGATCAGGTGTTTTCAGTAGGTGAGTCATTGTACAAAATAAGAGATTTATGCAACTTACCTAATACGTAGAAAACGTGTTTTGGCTGCTGCTCTTAAGCAAATACATGCTTCTACAGGTTCAGCTTTTGCTTGTGTTGCCTCCTCGCTATAGCTCAAGTCACATAATTATTTGAACAGTGTCATTTCTTAAGGATTTTGAGTAATCATACAGTTTTCCTAAATTACCACAGATTAATGCACAGTGAGAGAAAAACTCATATGTGTTAGTAATTGCTGTAATGTAAGAGTCATGAATAAAACACACAGGTCAAGAAAATGCTTTACAACAACCAACATCAACAATCTAATAAAGCAAAACTCCAGTGTTTAGTCCAGTATGATCAGTCCTGAATCACATTGCTAGCCTTTTGTGAACTGGAGATATGGACCCCGGAAAGCTAATTTGTATCTGACTTATGCCGAGATGGTCCGCATAACCAAAGGAATTTGGGCTGGGCAAAAATAAAATAATGATCTTTTTTCTTTCTATTGGTTTATGTGAGTATTGCATGAACACATACTTTTTTATATGATTATATGATTAATAAGGACAATAGGCTTGTGGTGTGTTTGAAGTGGATATATGCACTAGAATATATGCACAAAATCCCCACACTGTACATTACAGTGTTACGTGACTCCTGTTGTACTCACAAGCAATAACAACACTGCACGCGAACGTGTCTTTTAGCCGGTTTTGTTATAACAGTGTGTGAGGTCACGTCAAACAATGCTTCTATTGAGAAAGTTTCAGGTTCGGCCAATCATAAAAAGTAAATCATGCCAGGATTATTACGGTGAGACCTGTATATGCCACCATTATGAAATGTTATGGCTGAATTTGATTTCTTTACAGTCAAGCTGACAGATGATAAATTTTGCTCCATTATTTATTAGCCATAACATCAATGTGAAACAAAAAATCACTGGCTTGTGTACATGATATGAATCAAATAAAGGGAACTGAGTATTTAGCACAAGCTGTCAGTTACACGAAATTATGCTTCAGCGTTTTGGATGAAGGGTATCAGTGACATTCATGCGTGAGTGCACTTACCTGCATATCACAAAACTGCAACACTATCAGATAAAATCATTATATGTTAAATTGGCTGAATGCCAGAAAAAATCTGCCTATTCTATTTTGGCACCTAAATATGACAAGTTATAGTATACGGTGGAAGTGTTGCTAATTCCATGTTTGGATAAATATGAAATGTCAGAAGAATTATTTGGTTATTAATGTAGAAGCAGATGAAATGAAATGAAAGTCAGTCTCCACTAAGCGAGACCACTGAGCTTTTAAAGTAATAAGCTGGCCTGAGATCACGTCTGAGGATCAAACAGTAAAGAATGTAATTTTTATTAAATTAAACGTTTGGTAATGCCACAAGATGTTTTAGTGGTCTTATTTGCTTTACAAGGAAATTTCTTGAAACTCAAAGAAGTGTGGAGGGCTGTTTTTAGAATAGTATCTGATGAAAGGTGACATTTTCTTTCCTCTGTGGGAGGTCTGTTTTCCTCTTCTGTGGTCTCATGCAGTCTCGACCCACTTGCTTAGAGAGAGATGTGTCTTAGTGGTTCTGGACGCTGCGCCTTGGGAAGAAACCCACTTCAATGCAATCAGGCTGGTCTGTGGAGGCCCAGTGAGACCTCTGGGGTTTGTCAGCTTGACATAAAGTTTTTGTAGACCATTTGTAACTTTAAAAAGGAAAGCCCAGCTTACATTAAGATGATGAATGCATTCCTCTCTTTGGGCAAAGCGTTACAGCAAATGTTTTCAATATAGGTCAACGTTTGTTGAAACTCAGACGTTAGAAAATGAGCTAGTGTTCAAAGTCTTTTCCTCTTAAATTGAATCTGGATGGCACCCTGGTGCGTTTTATCCTATCTACATGGTCTCTTAAATTTTGGAAAAGGCAAGTAGAGTTCAGGTTTGCAGACAACTCCCTATAAGGTGGTAACCATGGGTCCAGGAATGTTGAAATAAACTCCACTTCTGGCAGCACCGTTGCATAGTATATTAAATTTCTCCCTCTGTTTATCGTAGAGAGCCGTTACAGGTTCTTCCGATTCGCCTGCTTGACTAATGCCATTTGGCCACAGCTGTGTTCTGAAACGATTTAATTGTTGCGAGCGGGAAATTCTAACCCCTCCAGAAACACAAGCACGTTAAACTTTGAGATTCTGTGTTAAATTTACACAGGCAGTCACCGGACACTAATAACATTAAAAAGCCGCAGAAACCACTGGCTTCCCTTCCTGAAGCCCTCTCTGAGTTTACCTCTGTGAATAGTGCCTGTGATTTAAAGTCCTGACCACTCTGCTTATGTCCCAGAATGCTTTCTCCAGCGTGTTCCATATGGAGTACGAAGAGCTGGCCGGGTCAATGGAGTTCCCCAACAGGTAAGCGTGGGACACATGTGTTACTTGTGTGTTTATTGACATTGTAAGTGACATCACAACGTTGGCATCATTATGGATTTGCTCCCTCTTTGTGACCATAACAGTGTCAACTCACCTGGGTGTGTCTGTGGGAATTGGTGCCTATATAAAGCAAATGAACAGTTGTAAGGTCGACACGTTTGGATGAGAAGTCCTGGTTTGTAATCGCCCCACACCAAAAGGCCTCCAGTGGGGTTGAGGTCACTTAGGGCTGGGTGATATCTCTGTATGTTCAAGCTGAATGGTGATACACAATATATGACCCAGTATTTTCTGTGATGTGGGCTAAATGTTCAGTTGTCAAAAACAAATGTGAGACTTTATAATAACAGTGCTTCTGACATCTCATGTCTGTGTTTTTTTCTAAAACAGACTGTGATCAAAATAAAATGCAGTGACAGGGTTTTCTTCACCATATAAAGGGAGATTTATCCTGCCCAGCCCTAGGTCAGAGCTCTGTGCTGCCCAATGGAGCTCCTCCACACCAAACTTGTCAAACTATGTATTCAAGGAGCTCACTTTGTGCAGAGGGGCACAACCATGGTGAAACAGGAAAGGGCTTTCACAAAACTGTTACCACAAAGTTGGAAGCTTCAACAAATGTCTTTGTATGCTCCAGAATTAACATCACCCTTTACTGGAACTGAAGGCTGCCCTATGATGGACTGGCGGCCTGTCCAGGGTGTTTTCCTGCTTTCCGCCCAGTAAGGGCTGGCATAGTCTTCAGCGGCCTCACCACAAGCCAGAGGGATAAGAGGCTTAGAGGATGAATAAATTAATAAAAAATAGGACTAAAGAGCTGAACCCAAATCCTAACAAATAGCTGTAGACCATTTATCCCTCCTCCGCACTTTACCATTGGCACTATACCTTGTGTTAAGTAGTATCTCCTGGCATCCACAAAACAGATTCATACAGACTGTCAGATAGTGAAGCATGATTCATCACTCCAGAGAACAGTGGTGACATGATTTACTCCAGTCCAACTGACAGGCAGCTGCTAGGCCTTTGAAACCTATTTCATGAAGTTTCCAAAGCATAGTACTTGTTATAGTGTTGATTGTTGCTCATTTGCTATCGTTGCTCGTTTTTGCTTCTAGATGATTCCATTTTACAATAACAGCACTTCCAGTTGACTGGAGCAGATTAAATAGGTCATGAATTTCACTAAGCACCTCAGGATGACCCATCCACTGCTGATGTTTGTCTATGGAGATTGCCTGTCTATGTGCTGGATTTTATGCACCTTTTAGCAATGGGTGTGGCTGAAACAACTAAACTCAAGAATGAAGGTCTGTCAACATACATTTGGCCATGTAGCGTAATACTCAGAAGTCAGTTTTGCAAGTCAAGTGGATAAACAATGCATATTTCTCAAACTTTGCCCATGATATTTTAACTACAGACAGAAAAGGGTGCCTTTTTGGTGGTCTTCTTTTGAAAGAAACTGTTCCACAACTGACAGAAGGTTATGCCCTTGTTTGAGTACACTTAGGCCCGAACCGCAAGCTCCGTTGACCAGTGCTTTATCACAATTTGTTTAGGCTAGCTCATCTGCATGGAGAGGTTTTCTTTCTCTCAGAAATCTTTTGAGGCTTTTCACAGAGGCACAGAACATACTTCCAAACTGCACGTACTTGACTGTTTTTTTTTTGTTTTTTTTTTAATGTGCGCTTTCTTTTGAATCCGCAAGTTCGTTTTTTGACAGTTATATTACTCACACATGTGGCTAGTGATCCACCATGTGGAAAAACAATGTAAGGATCGTAGGTCTCACAGGACAAAAAAAAGCACAAACAGCATACTTTAGGAAATATCATTTTCATCATTATCACTGCTTGCTGATGTACTACTGAATTAAATGCAGGGTGGAGAGGTAAAGCTATTGTATAAGTGCTGTTTTCTTTCATGTTTTGTGTCGCATTCCTTCAAAGCAGTGCATTTTTGCAGTTAAACCTATTTTTATTATGTGTACATATTTATATAAGCCAGGTTAATTTGTGTACATGTTACCACTTCATAGACATGACTGTGCAAATTTGTGGACATTTTTTGCTGATAACATTAAGTTGTACTCAAAGAGTGTGTGTTTGAAGAGATACGTAGTAATGAACATCACCATTTAGGAGCCAGTACCCTCTCAATCATTTATGCATCAGGAAATCAGACCCTAAAGCACTTTACCCTAGGGTGGAAGAACGTAGAATGGTTTCTTGGCTGCTTCCTTCTAGTGAATGTTTGTTTTAAGGATGTTCCCAATTAGAGGACTAAGCTCATGAAAGAATGTTTCTCCAGATCATACATCTTTTGGAGAGCAGTCTGTGTTTCTGATTGGAATGCTTCAGGGAAACTTGCTTGTTAGAGAGTTGCTCTTTGCTGTAGGAGCGTAGGGCTGGTCATCAGTGTTTTTCTCGCATCAAACTTTATCCTATACCAGTTTTGAGAGGTCTTTGAAACTGTGTTGTTAGTAGTAGCTGTATTTTAGCAGAACAGTGGACATTTCTGTACTGTAAAACCTTTGCAGGGAGTTCAGAAGAGCCCGTTCACTAAGATGTATAATAGTTGTTGTAGTTTGAATCTTGGTTGTCTTTGTAATCCTGCAGGGAAGGTGATGTGAGCAAAATCAACTATATGTACGGCCAATACGTAAAGAACACCATGGAGCCGCTCAACATTCCTGATGTCACCAAGGACCAGCGATTTCCTTGGACTGTAAGCTTGCACATGATTATTCCTCAGAAATATTTTATCCCAAAGGGCCATCCCATTCTGGGATCAAGAATGTTTACACAGGGATTCCTTAGTAATGAAAAAGTATCCGTGCAAAAGGTTCCTCTGTTTAAATGACATGTTCCTTGATCTGTTGATTTGATAAGCACAAGTAAGTATATAAACACATCCTCTACAGACACCATACTCCTGCACACCTTAATGCATGATTATTTGTCTATTACATAGAAGAAAATAGAAAATTTGCCTGTGCAAAAGTTAAAAAGTATATTTTATAGTTTGTATAGTTTCGTAGTACGTTTTTTTTTCATAACATGAAAAAAATAATATATAAAATCTGGGCCCAAAGTCTGGGCCCAAATGTATAAGAAAATTACCACACTAAAGGATGTTCTCTGTGTTAACTTACTTTCAGATCAACAGAACATGTAATTTTGGGCATTTATTATGAATAATATACAATATAATACAATAACAAAATAATTATTATTAATGATAGTATTAAGTAGTAATACCATGTTTCATCCCTCCTCCTAGCACCAGTGCCAAGCTGTTAACCTGATTCACGTTGACGTTTTTATTTCTGATTATTGTTGAATTTAAAACCACTTTTGAAATGGAAGACTGTATGAACAACACTCCTCTCACTCAGCCCTGAGAGCTTCTATTATGCTTTATTACTTAATTATTTGAAACCACTTTTAATTATCAAAACGAAGCAGCTAGGTGCATCCTATCAAAGTACAGTGAGCAGCAGGGGGTAAGAGGCTTTTTCCCTGCATGCACCCATACTGGGATGATTGTTGTTTTTTTTTTCTTTTTAAATGAAAATTTAATGAAGCTTATACACTATAGAGGTTACAGGGGAATGTTATTTATCTCACTGAAGCCAATCAGTGGTTTATAATTAGGGTGGTACCAATTTGTTTTGACCTTGAAAATTGAAAGTATGTATTGTTACACCCTCCATTAAAGATGTGCTGTACGTCTGCTTCTACATCAAAAGGCAAAAAAAAGTCATTGTACACAATTTTTTATCCAACCCAGAGGTTCCTTATAAATAGTATAACCTTCATACTTCTAAATTAAAAATTACCAACCAAACAAACAAATAGAGCAACATAACCTTAAAAGACAAAACAATATAACAGTGATAGACTGGGGTGGTCATTTAGTTTTATTATTATTCATTAAAGGGCTAGATGCAGAATTAGCCCTTACTTGGCATAAAAAAAAAACATTTCTATTTCTGTTCCTTTTTGCTAAATGGACATACTTTTCTTCTTCTTAGAGTGAGAATCCAGACTACCATGTGAAGAGTTTGCTGTGCACTCCAATCAGAAATGGGAAAAAGGATAAAGTCATTGGTATGTGTGGTTTGCCGCATTTAAAATTTTACCAAGTTCAGATACAGAATTGTGGTATGACTGCTGCCATGTTCAGCGAATGCTGGTTCAAATTTACTTAACCCCCATTACTAATGCTTCATCTAACTTATGTTATGGGGTGTTACTCAATAATACATTATATATCTTACAGAAACCTGACCTTCTTTACAAGCCTTGTAAACGTTTACCTCAGGAAGCAATACCTGATGGATACAGCTCATATGCCTTCAATGATCCACATCTCTTCTCATGCATGTTTCAGTGATATCATTAGCCAGCTACACTTGCAGAGCCATTCATTGTGGTGCTGGTCAAATGAAACTGATTTTCATCCCTCTCTTGGTCTTGACATGAGAGTGAGTTAGGATGCAGCAATACAGGCTACTCCATAAAAGCTGTGAATACATTTGAATATTTTAGCAAGTGATTTCCATATGCTTGGAAGTTCCAGTTCCTTGGGTACAAAGCCATAGATGTTCCATCTGGGGTTTTGTTCATTTTTATTATTTTGACCTCGTGTAAATAACTACTTTTAGATGATGAACTGAATGATTCGTCTGACTGCCATTTCCAGACATAAAAAGCGTTCTGTTAGGAGAGGCTCATAAACAATAATAAATGCTACACAGAAACCAATGCTGACTTTTGTGGAGACCAGTTTGTTCAAGCAGTGAACAACAAGTTCACAGGCCTGACCATAGTTTGCATTAACTTGATTTACTACGCATTCAAGCTCAAGACAGCACTTTTACCACCAAATGTTCTCATAAACTATTTGATTTTCTTCTCACATAAAGGAGTTTGCCAGTTGGTCAACAAGATGGATGAAGCCACAGGTGAGGTAAAGGCCTTTAATAGGAATGACGAGCAGTTTCTGGAGGCTTTTGCCATCTTTTGTGGACTGGGCATCCAGAACACTCAGATGTATGAGACTGTGGAGAGGGCCATGGCCAAACAGGAAGTCACGCTTGAGGTCAGTAAAATTATCTATTTATATAAATTGCTGTTGGAAAGAAGGCAATGAAATTGAGTTAAAAGAAGGCAACCACAGAAACCAGATACGTAGACTGTAATTTATGCAGGTTTAGATACACAGACTGTGACTAATTCAGATTTATCAATTTATCAACAGAGTGTGGTTTAATCCAGGTTTAGATACACAGAATGTGACTAATCCAGGTTTAGATACAAGGACTGTAATTAATCCTGGTTTATATAGTCAGACTTGAATCAATTAAAGTTTAGGTTCCAAGACTATGACTTATCCAGGTTTAGATACTTAAACTATAATTAATACAGGTTTAGAAACTCAGAGTGTGGTTAATATAGGTTCAGATGCTTATGCTGTAATTAATCCAGGATTAAATATTCTTACATTAGATACTCTCATTTTAAAGTATCTAAATTTACTAGCAAGATGGCAGCCCCAAAAATTCCTGCTTTGGCCATTCTTTTACTGTCTACATTGCGTATCATTACTCTGTTTTTGGTCTTTTGTGTATTAATAAATGGACATTTCATTCCATAGAGATAAGTGCATCCTCCTGCTTTGCACTAATCTACCTCTACTCACCAGCAACTATTCAATGACAGCTCACTTCAGGCTAGGTCCCTCCCTCTTTCTCTGATTTCTCCTTTCTAAAGCTGTCACAGTCAGAGGTGCCGCTGTGACAGGCACTCTTCTGCAGCTGACAGAATGGCAGCGACTCACTTCAAGCTTTCTCCTTCTTTGACACAGTTTCTAATTCACACGCTTCCTCTTGCAGGGTTTCTGTGTTACTAATGATTCCTGAGACAGCAGTGTAAAAAAAAGTGACAGCGTTAGCCTCAAAGGACGGCAAGCAGTAGAAACTGGGTTATTTACGCCTTGACTATTGTGTCAGACTAAGCTTGGTAGGCAAGACAAACCACCATGTTGGAACTCAAAAAGCAGCAGGTGCAGCTTTATGCAGTGTATGCTGCATTATGTAATATATAACTACAGGTGGAAAGTGTATATGAACCTGAACCAATTATCAGTAATAATCCAGCCATCCATCTTTTGTATCGCTTAATCTAGTCTAGAGTTGCGGTAAAGTAAAACAGAGAAGCTTATTCTGGGGAATTCCTAGCTTTTCCCAGGCCATCTTGGAGATATAACTGTTCCACTTAACACTTTAGAGATAAGATAATTTATGACATTGCCGTAGCTGGAAATATCTTTGGTTTTATCAAGTCACCAGCAGTGGTGGATAAAGTACACAAACCATGTACTTAAAGTAAGTTAAAGTTAAAGTAAATATAAAATATTACAGCAAAAAAAAAAACATAAAATACTACAGTAAAAGTCCTCCGTTTAGACCCCCACTCACTTAAGTATAGAGAGTAAAAGTAGCATGACTTATTATGGCTCTAATGTCCTTTATCTATTATGGAACAACACACTTTATCAACTCACTGTAGGTGAAGAGTCTCCAATGTCACTCTCAGTCCACTCAGTCCTTGAATACAAAGTCATTAATTAGACACTGATGTCTATTCAAATGAAAGAACAAAACACAACAGGAGAACATTCCATTAGGTTTCTAGTAGTTTCGGTTATTTATTTATTTAAAGTTAAACTGGTACACTAATGAGTGTTCCTTTGCTATATTGTATCTGTAGATGTGTTCATAAACGTAAACCAGCCACAACAAATTTACTATAAAAGGAAACAGTGTTTGTATAAATGTGCCGGTCAGAAGGGCATGTGTACATGTTTCTGTATTATGGTCTATTTAACCACCAAAAGTTTATTTCTTTAGTAAACTCGTCCTGCTATACCTACAGTGCCTTCCTCCTGGTGGTGCTTGATGTAGTCCAGGCCTAATATGGACATTTCCGTGGTTTCTAACAATCCATGAATAAGCTTGCTTTGTTTTGACATGTTACATGCAAATATGTTGAAACTAACTACAAATTTTGCATAATGTAGTGGAGTACAAAGTGAGATATTTGACTTTAAAATGTAGTGGAGTTAAAGTAGAAAGTCATTTAAAATGGAAATACTTCCGTATATTACATATACATAAAAAACGAATTACTAATTACATTTACTTAGTAAATAATTAACTACACCAGTAGAGTTTGCCAGTTAAAAGACTGTAGGGTCAAAGTAGGAAAATATGTTAACGAATGTTACGAAAACAGTGCATTTGGAAATTTGGCACTGCATTACAGCACTAGCTTATACATATTTATGTATATATATATATATATATATATATATACAGCATTAATATAAACAGATTTCCATTTTAATATACAGAGGAAAGATGCATGTTTTCATTCGTGTGCCTCTTTTGTGTATATGTTTGTTTGTGTGGTCTTCAGGTTCTTTCCTATCATGCCTCCGCTGCGGAGGAGGAGACACGGGCGCTGCAGGTAACTGCGGTAAATTACAATTTATTCATTCATCTTTATCTGCTCCTCAAGCCACCAGACATCATCAGTGATACTTCATGAATGCTTAGAAACAATGCTCTGATATTTATCACAATGCGGAAGCTAGCTAGATGTCTTTAAGCTCCACCTCCTGATGAACATAGTGTACTCTGATTCAGCTTATTTTCTCTGTTATCATTGGTCAACTGCCAGAGCCGCATCCTGCTACAGATTCCAGCCCCACACCACCATTATGCGTACAATGGTGTTGGTTATGCTGTATCATCATTACATCAAGGCAGCAGAGAAAAATGGTTTCTGTGAAAGAGTGGGGTTTTTTTGAGTGTCATTTGGGCTTTGTAACTTTGCAGACTGTAACATGAAAAGCTACGGGAAAAAGAAAAGGGAAAAAGACAGAGGAGCATAATACAGCAAATTACCGTTCATCTGCAGAAATATAGGCGTGTTTTACTTTCGTTTAGAAATGAACAAAATATCTATTTTGACCAGGGGTGCAAAAATATTTGCATACAACAGTAATTTCAGCACCAGTTGGAGAATCCATCTAGTTCTAAGACGGCAGCTGTTACTGAAGGAAGTTATCAAAATTTATTACCAGAGATTTATATCTGCTTTTAGGCTTCACGGAAAAACAATTTTAATAAAAGACATAACATAACATTCACTTGTTCTAAATTTACTGTGATTTCACAAAAAACAACTCATTAACATACATCTGCTTGTCCATCCTATAACAGCTTAGCCTACCCCACCTACAGCCTGGATTGTTTCTTGAACAAGGCACAATACAGAACAGTTAGTCAGAACAGAGCTTATTTACATATGTCAGTCTTGAAGAGACTGAAATATCAAAAACAGTTTAAGATTTAGGCCCTTTCTGTGTCTCTGCCCATTTCCCTCCCACTTGAATCTTTTTTTCCCGTTAAGGTTTATGTGCCACACATTGGCCCTTTATGATTCCAAACAATGAGTATGTCCCACTGAACACAAGCTGCTCAGATCCAGTTCTCTGAGGAACTGTTTTGCAAGGCCCTGATTAGTGAGAGTAATCATCCAGTAATCAGCGAGAGCTCTGTGCCACTCTGCCAGTCTCTACTTGTGCCAAGATTTCAGATCAGCAGTATGACATCAAATTTTAAGTTTTCCCTCTCTTAGTTTTAAAAAGTGGAGGGTCATTCAGAGGAGGGCATTTATTACACAAATTGCATGGTCTCATTTGGGCAAGCAGAAGAGCAAGGAGAATGAATTGTCACTCGTGCACACTGATAAAGACTATCTTAGCTCCTTGATTTAAATCAACAATATAAACAATGTAAGCATAGCTTAAACACTAATCCAAGACAAGAACCGCGTCTTTGTTTTGCTCGTCTGCTCGATGTGAAGTTTAAGGCTGTTTCTCTGAGGGATGATAAATGAGCTGCGGGTCTGGGGAGACTGAGTGCAGCACAGACAGGATTTATTGCCATGAAAGCCCATGCTCTCAGTTAGACAGACCAGCCGAGCACAGCTAAATGCTCATCCTGTGCTCCTCAAACTATGCTGATCACAGCTCATAGATTATTAATGCATGACAGACAGAGATCCCTGGTGCTGGAGGTTGATAGTCTGTTTATGTAGTGTGTGTGTGTGTGTGTGTGTGTGTGTGTGTGTGTGTGTGGTAGTATCACAAACTCCAAAGTGTTCCTTTTTAAAATGTGTTACTGCTAAAAGTTAATCCTAAAATCCCTATCTCTTCTCGTCTCTTTGTCAATAGGCAGCCACTGTTCCCTCTGCTCAGTCTCTGAGACTACAAGAATTCAGTTTCAGTGACTTTGACCTGTCAGATGCCGAGACCACCCAGGCCACTATCCGCATGTTTGTGGACCTCAAGCTGGTGCAGAACTTTCAGATGAAGTACAAGGTACGTGTTGACTTTGCTCAGGCAGGGATCATTTATACAGACTGGAAAATAAAAGATAAGTAAATAGATATGGCAGGCCAGGAGCCACTGATCTGTAAAAAGCTTAAAAGAAGAAATGTTTACAAACATTGAAATGGGAGGAATATCAGCAGAAAATGCGGTATCGGGTATCAGATGGAAACAACTGAATCCTATCCAGTCCTGTAACAAATCTATTCTGAAATAACACATGCTCTCATTGCGAGGTGTGATATTGTTAGCTGTGTTCTGCAGGGTAGCAGAGATATTCAGCAATTTGAGCATGATAGTCCACTTTTAGATCTTCGTCTTAAAGCAACATCCTGTAACAGTTTTGCTTTAGAAGTTTTGCTTTAATTTTGATGGTACACTGACTCATAACAGGGAGAATTATGTCCCAGTCATTGTCACTCCCAGTCTTGAATGCCTGCTATAGTGCTATGCAGCTGTGGAGGAGCAGGCCTGAGATTTAGTTATGCCGTATACAGCACCATGTCACACAACATCTTGTTTTTCAGTTTGCTCTAAAAAAGGAGTAAAGTATTTCCAGCGGGTAAATCATGTCAGATGCAAAGAAGACATTGCCATGTTGTGTGAGGAAGCAAGGAGTAGAACAGTGTGGCAGAGCAAGAGACTGGATGAGAGACAATCTTGGATTGGGTTTTATTTGGCGAAAGCTAAATGTTAAAAAGACACAATTTTATGGATGCCAAAAGTCATCCAACCACATTTCTATTTCAGGGTGGCATGCAGGGAATTGAACTTCTCACCATACAAAGTTTAGTCAGTCTTTATTAATGTCATGCTTTCAAGAACCTATCAACTGCCCATGCTCTACTTAAAACCAAATGTCAAAGTGTCAAAGTGTCAAATGAATAGCACAACTTTCATAATACACTGTAGTTGCTTCAAAGTTCCTTCATTTTGAGTGATGTTTTTTTTGCTTGTGTGTAAAAGTCACTGTAGCACTGTAGTTTCCAGCCTGCTTAGTTCAGTAATTCAGGAAAGCAATATGACAACATTTTTTAACTGGATCTAGTGTCTCTAAACAAAGACCCCATTCCATTTTTCGTTAAGGCATATTCTATGTTGATTGAGATTGTTTTGTAAAACTTGTGCAACCTTCCAACAGTTGCCAGGGCAGAAATTATTTATTGCTAGATGGATGGTGTATGCTGAAAGACGAAAACTCTACAGGCAGTTATCAATACCAGATATTAATATAATACGTTTTAATTGTTGTACATCATTAAACAATGTCATCCAAATACTAACAAATATGGACTAATGGCAGTTCCTGTCATTCCTAAGCAAATCCTAAAACAGAGTCTTTTGACTTTGACTTTTAATTTAGGCCGTAGTTGCCAGATGAAGTTAATGGGTTGGACCATCTAACTAAGGTTACAGTGAAATCCACTGCAGTTCACTGGCTGCTTGGCTCTCCCATACAAGCTCCTTTTATGGCCTTTGATGCCAGGAGGAACAGCCCACAGATGGGGCACAAAGACAGGCTTTTTATTGATTTCCTAGGCAGCACTTACCCACAGCACTTACCCACAGCTGTGTGAGTGAACGCAGGCGCCCACTGACCACCCTGGTGCAGCGTCCAGATCAATCACACACAGCTCAGCCACCAGTGACTGACCACCCGCTGAGAGTATACAGGGTAACGATGCAATGGATTATATGTGCCAACTGACCCAAAAACGGCACTTGTTTCTGAGATGCTGACATTTTCTTGGGGTATTGAGGCACATACCTGCCCGCAGTATGCAGTGGATTGTTTGTGTGCATTCTGTTTTTTCCTTCAACTTTTGTATAATATGGAGGAAATTTCTATTAAGCAAGAGCACCAGATTTCATCTCTTCCTGGAGAATATTGTTTCGTGTGTTTCTCTGTCATTTTGTTTAGTTTAGTTTCGTTTTGAACATAAACATAAACATATATCATATAACTGTTTTGCGCCATCAGATATCTGACCTAATATTATCGTAACTAATGATAATGTTATATATACCATATACTATACTATAAGGTTTTTGGTGTGATTTATAAATCTGTGGGATGATAACAGGCTTGTTGTCCATCAGACAATGTTGCTGACACATGCGCCATCACCCTGTTCTTAGAACTCCACCCCCACAAGGTGTTGGACTAGTTTAGAAATAATACACAGTTCTTGTCCTGATAAATCTACATTCCCGCACGTTTAGTTCAGAATTTCCTATGGTTATTCACTGACGTTTGTTCTGTAAGAGAATGATTTCTTTTTCCTTTAAATTCACTTTTGAGCTACTTAATCCTAATATAATGGCACTAACAAAGTAAATCTTATATAAAACATCTACCAAAGTGTGTCTGTACTGCAGATGTGTCACATTAAAGGTCAAGTAAAAAGGTCAATGCATTGATAGTGTAAACAGCACATGAAATTATGACCGTATATTTCAAGCAAAGAAAGAGTGCAAAACAGTGTTTGAAAGGTAAAGGTCACTCAGACTAAACTCGGGTAAATCTTAAAAGAAACACAGGGATCTTAAAATAACTCTGAAACAGGGTTTGTGAAGTGTCCTTTAGGCCACCTTTGACAAAAACCTGATTGGAATTTATATGGAACATGGATCTTAGCCCTCATAAAACGTAAAAGCAGTGGAAGAGCCCAGATATGACCAGATGAGTCATCAGCTGTCTTTTACTGTTGATTTCCACATCTGGACAGGATTTTGCCTCATAAAGCCATATAAAGCTTTTAGCTTTAAAGCTGCTTTCAGCTGGTCACCATGTTAAAGGATAAGCCCAGAAAATTCATCCTAAAGACTTCCGTTACCCCAAAGGTAAAAGCCATTTTAGCGCAACTGATAAATGCTTCTGTTGTTAGCTCTTACTCCTGCGCATGTCTATATTTTGTTGACTATTGTTTACTTTTCAATAAATTGTGTTTAAAAATAGCTGCTGTTTAATTCATACTAAGCAGATTACTTTGAACAGTAAAAATGGCAGTCCTGTAGTTGCATAATGGTGTTTTCTTTTTTTAGCTTACCTTTGTTGTCCTGCAGAGAAGAAGAGACGATTGATAACGTAAAATAATTTGATTAGCAATGTTCTTGGTTTACAATTGGATTCTAGGAGCCAGCAAATTGAATTGGCCTCGCTCCATCAAGGATGTGCAGATGACAAAAGATTTGCTGCCACCAGTTTGGTTAATTATATTCTCTCTTTCTGCAGGTTCTGAACTTATTCTTGTCTGTTATTTTAATTATCTGTCTTGTCTGTCATTTAATGTTTTAGAGCTTGTGTCAGTGGATCTTAAGCGTGAAGAAGAACTACAGGAAGAACGTGGCTTATCATAACTGGCGGCATGCCTTCAACACATCACAGTGCATGTTTGCAATCCTCAGATCTGGCAGATTGCAGGTCAGTGCAAAAGAGCAGTGGCTACTCCACAGTACCATTGAGGTTCAGTGTAGCATGTCACTATTCACTTACCACGTTCAACAGCTATTAGAGCAGAATGTGTTTGTTTTGTCACTAAAGAGTAACTAGGACACCTCTGTGTGCATGATGTGTAATACAGGCATACAGGAGGTGTATGTTTTAACCCTCCAATAACTCTCAAGAACTCTTAAAGGAAATAATCCCAGCCCTAACAGCACATTAATATTTATTATATGTTCTGATTGGAGCTGGGAAATATGAGAAGAAAATTCTATATCATATAACAATATTGTTTTATGAATATCATTACTTGCAAGGAGTATTAATTTCAGTAGTTTGCCATGATTGCAAAGAGATCTGTTTAATTGGATTTTGTTCAGCCTTGTGCATGACGTATAGCATGCACAAGGTGTAGCTCAGCGGATCACACCACTACCCGCCAAGTAGCCACCACCACACGTGGCAGACTGGGGTTTGAATCCCGGGCTCAGTAACTATGCTGTGCTACACCAATGAGAGTCTGTGGGCAAGACTCCTAACACTACACATTGGCCTACTTGTAAAATGATTAACCTTGTACGTCGCTCTGGATAAGAGCATCAGCTAAATACCATGAATGTAAATATTATTATATTTATAGATAGACAAAAAGTCTTTTTTAAATGTAGCTCTAAAATAAAAGAAAATTTTCAAATATAGATTATTTGATTATTAATGGTAATTGGCTCTGACTGTTTAGAATTTGCTGTTTTGTATGTATACTTTGCAGATGTTGCAGTGTGATTCATTAAAAGCCATTTCCTCCCAAAGAGTTTAAAAGCTAGATCTGGGAGGTGTATTGTTTCTGGTTTTCAGTCTTAGGATATGTAGTGAAATCTGTGATTTCAGCCACATTAACATAGTCAAGATAATTAACATATTAACAAGAGTCAAGGGAACATATTTTTGAGCCTTTAAAAACCAATAAAAGGCTGCTGCCTAAGATTTGAATTGCGGAATATTTGAATTACTGACATATAATGACAGGATTTTTACTGATATGTGGAATAATGCAACAGGCAGTACGAATGACATGTAAATGAATTAACAAATAAAACAAAAAATGAAATACAATTTAAAATACAAACAATATATTTAAAAAAAATAGTTTAAATGAATTCATATCATGTTTTAAATAACTGACATCACTTCAACCTGCTCATGAATAATTCTAACTGAACAAATAAAATGATTTAGGATTGGAATTGTTTTTAGATGAAAATGAAATAATATAAAAACAGCAGATCTGGAAATGTTAATAAACTCGTCCTTGTCAGAATGGGGTTATTAGGCTGCTGTATTTCTCTTTAAATATATATAATACATTTTTAAAGACAAAATAAATGAAACACGAGCCGTTTAGGTTTTGAACAGATCGGTGTGCTTTTCTGAGTTAAACCGGGTTTGCTGCTGTCTAAGCAGCGAATGTGATCAAGCTGTGTATGAGGCAACGAGCCATTCCCTGCCTAGTAAATAGATATACTGAACCGCAGCAGACTGCCTTGTTGCATTGTGGTTGCATTTATCTTTACTACAGTTTTTCAAAAGTTAGAAATGCTGCTATACACTAGACTTCTGAGACATGACTAACTGGCCTAGCTTACCAACCACTCCACCTCAGGCCTCAGCTTCTCTCATCCGTTAACCAGCAACACTTGTTGTCACAAGCCAGATAGAACTGCTAGAATACAAATGTATAGATGTATAATTCCGCATATTTACAATAATTCATAATTGTTTTCATCTAAATGTTATCCCTGTTCATCAAAAGCAGTTAATAATAATCATAATTCAACACTGCAGAATGCAGAATGCCCATGTTGAATAATTTAAAAACAGAACCCTGATGCCCTTACTAGTTGACAGTGATGGGGTGATGAAAATATCTCTAGTTGTAGTTATACTTTTAACAACTTTTAAAGAAGGGAACAGCCCAAAATGTACTGTACCTTGGTGGGAATGAAAAGTTGTTGACTGACTAAGTGAGATCCTAAGTTTACACTCAATAAAGCATGCATTTCATTGATGTAATTTAGAAACTATTCTGTACAGGCAATCGTTTGTATGTGGATAACATGACATCTGAGCCAACTGCCACCTTTCATACTGGTTTAATTTACTTTAGGTTTTATTTATTCCAGTATTTATGCTCATCTGAAATGGGACTGGGTATAAAAGTGCCAGCTAAACGATAAAACACATAAACGGGGACATTTATACATGGCACAAATTCAAAGAGAACTGGTCAACAAGCTGATTAATAGCTCACAAATGATTGACTAATAGTGAAAGTATTGCTTTTATGTTCTAATCAACAGAATAACCTAAGTGATTTGGAGATTTTGGCCTTGATGATTGCAACATTGAGCCACGACTTGGACCACAGGGGTGTCAACAACTCGTTCATCAAAAGGTTTGTTTGTGTTATTTTTGTTGATACACAGTTTGACAAAGATGAAAATGTACTGTTTCGACTTGCTTCGTTGGTTCAGTTGAAAAGCTAAGGAAGCATAGAAGCAGCCCAGGTAGGAAAGAAGAATAAACCATTTTGTTGACTGTGTGAACAGGAGTGACCATCCTCTGGCCCAGCTCTACTGCCACTCCATTATGGAGCATCACCACTTTGACCAGTGCCTCATGATCCTTAACAGTCCAGTAAGTACCACTTCATTCACCTTCACCTAATGACCTAATGGATAAAATTCACCTTCATGCTCATTAAAACAAAATGATTGTGGAGTGCTGTACTAAAATTTTGTACTGCTTGCTCTTATAAGGAAATGTGAGTGTGTCTTATTGCAGTCCTAAAGTAGTTAGGTTGCTTTAGTTTGGAATTAAGCCATCAAAAACAAAAAATCTGTTTTTCATCAATATGAGAAGTAATATGTCTCCAATGTGTTTGCTTAGGGCAGTCAAATTCTAAGCGGCCTTTCTCTGGATGAGTACAAAACTACACTGAAGATGATTGAGAAGGCTATCTTGGCCACTGACCTGGCCGTCTACATGAAGTAGGTACCATGTGGCAGACACAGAATAAGAGGCAGAGGTATTTTTAGAAATCAATTTAAACTGAGTTATATTTAAATCACACAGTAATGCTCACACAGTATTATCAAGTGTGTGCTTGCTGTGCTTACTTCAAGCACTTACTCACTCCCGAAATAAAGTCAGCATCAAATTTAGCTCCTTGTCTTGCTATTTGAATTTACATAGTCCAACAGAGGATTCTGTTTAGCCGCACCCATGTACTGTTTTCATCACCATTTTTATTTACCTGCAAATGAAACTCCAGGAACTGTGTTACATGGAGTGACATTAAACGTTCAGATATTTTGTAAGGTTGTTGTACTTGTAGCCTGTGACTACGATGTTTGTTCTCTCAGACTGTTACTGAGTAATAAATGGTAAGACAAGGCTGTAGTGAAAATAACTGACTCCTCTCCCCTTGTTTCTGCAGGAGAAGAGCTGAGTTCTTTGAACTAACAAAGAACAGTCAGTTTGAATGGGAGGACGATTGCCATAGAGACCTGCTGAGGTGAGTGGGATTGAGACAGGCTGTTATTTCTAGGTACATCTAAGAGCAGTCCTTATATGCCTTACATGGAAAACATAGAGGTGGTTTTAGTTAAATCATCTGGTAACATTTCTACATTGTAGGTCTATGCTGATGACGGCTTGCGACATCTCTGCTATTACGAAGCCCTGGCCGGTCCAAAAAAGGGTAAGAGTCGAGAAAGCAAAGTCATTTAAGTTATGGGTGCTGATTGTTGCACCCTTTAGAAAAGCTGCAGAAGCCATTACCTCAACTGATTGTCTGTATTCCAGCATTTACTAGAAGTTTGTACAGATTTGTCCTTTCTTCATCTTTCACTTGTGTACCTTTCTCCTTCTCATTTGTCTCACACATCTCGCTCCTCCCTTCTCTGCTCTTCTCGTGCTCTCTTTTCGGCAATTAGCAGGCAGGGTTCCTAATTAGAAGTGGGTGAAGGCACAGCTGTGCTCCTGTCAGCTTTATTTAGGTGCATGCGCACACACACACACACGATGATGACTGCTCTGTTTCTTGACCTTAAAAAGCCCATGCCCTGCATTTTCCTTGTGTTTTATTTTTTTATCAATAGGTCCACTTTTGATTGATGTACAGCTCTGACAAAATTTAAGAGAACACCTCATAATGATCAGTTTCTCCAGTTTTACAGTTTCTGGGTTTGTGATTGACCAAAATGAGCAGTTGTTTTATTCTATACACTGCTGGAAACATGTCTCCTAAATTCTAGAAAATATATTGTATTGTAGATCTGTTTATTTAGAAAATGGCTAATGACGCCTCCAGAAGCCTTTTTTGAACTGTGCTCGCTGTGCATTTCACTCCAGCCACCACCCACCAGTCTTTCTTTAGGTCACTCGAGGTCATCTTACGGTGGTTAAGTGACATTTGAATGAGGTGGCGCTCAATAGAGCGTGATAGAGCGTCAATAGAGAGTGGTTTTTGTCCTCTGCCAGTCTGTAGCTGTGTTGTCTTGTGTGTTTGCTGCCTGACCTTGTTCTTATGACCTTGTTCTTATGCCAGCAAAGCTAGAACCGAACCTTCTGTTCCTCACTAAGAAACTGGTCTAAGAGTGGTCTCTTATTTATTTCCAGAGCTGTATTTATATTTAGCAAGCTCAGGCATCATTTCTCTTTACATGACTGTTCTCCAGACCCTCTTTATCCAAAAAAAAATTAGTATACCAACACAAGAACTGTGGGCAAGTACCATATTTTTCATGTACATATCTGCTGATTGAAAAAGGCGATTGTAGTTGGGTATTGGTATATCATCATGAGCAAGTTAATCCAATGGCAATGTGTTAAAAATCAGTGCTCACAGTGAGAGAGGTGTGTTAGGAAACTGCCTGTGTTATTTTTCTCTTCTATGTGGGCAGTATTTTCTGTACAGCTGCAGTGTCCAAGTGGTTAGATGCCACATTTTTAATGTGTAAAGCACATGGGCATGGCTTTGGATAACACCAGCAGTCTGAAGTTTCTCCAGCATGGAGCGCAGTTAGCACGCTGCTAATCTGCAGAAGCAGCTCATAAATATGAATGAATGTTTGAATGTTTGCAGTAATGGTTGTTATAATTGTTGTAATGTATCAAGTACTTCTCAAAAGTTATTGAGTTACTCAGTATCCAAGTATTTCATGTGTGTAAAAATATTAAAATAGTTTTTTTAAATAAACATATAAACAAAACACAACCAAAACAGAATGAGGGGCAATGTTATTGATAACCACAATTGTCTAACTACAAATGCATCCCTAGATTCAAACACCCTGTTTTTTGGTACTGTGTCTTTAAGATAGATATGCTGTATGCAAATGATTCCGATTGGCTCTTCTCTATTGTGTCTGAGGGAAAAAGCAGTATGGCTTGAAACACTCCTTATAACTTCCAGCCAGATTGGATGCGATGAATTGCTGACAAGTGTTTCTGTTAACTAACTACGAAAATATCTGAATTGTGCAGCTCACTTTCTACATATAGACTATACACCACTCAGGCACAGCATTAAAACACCTCCTTGTTTCTGCACTCATTGTCCTTGTATTAGCTCTATTTACCATATAGAAGCACCTGTAGAACTTTGTAGTTCTACAGTTACAGACTGTGTACATTAATCCCCTTTCATCCAGTTCTTCAATGGCCAGGACCCCCACAGGACCACCACAGAGCAGGTATTTGGGTATTATTTGGATGATGGATCATTTTTAGCACTGCAGTGACACTGCCACAATGATGGTGTATTAGTGTGTTGCTCATGCAATTGGATGAGACACAGCAGTGCTCTGTGGGGGTCCTGACCATTCAAGAACAGTTGTAACAAAGTATACAGAGAATCAAACTAGACTACAGTCTGTAATTGTAGAACTACAAAGTGCTCCTATATGGTAAGTGGAGCTGATAAAATGGAAACTGATTGTGGATACAAGGAGGTGGTTTTATTGTTATGGCTGGTCTGTGTACATGGGCTGGGGAATGAACAGAATGATTCTAACGTTTAACAGTGTTTACGTTCTACATCAAACAGAAAAATACTTTGTACTATTTAAAAATAGTATTCACCTCTGAACTACATGTAGGCTGAAGGACAGGAACAAACAAAGCTGGCTAGTTACAGCAAAGCTGAAGTCCTTTTTGGCACAAAGCTCTGTGACCATTAAACCTTTATGCAAATACATTAACATTCCACTATCTGTACAATGACATAGTCAACTATGGAGACATGCATCTATCTAGAAACAAATATTTACCACTTTGTAATCTTCTCTCCCACTTCTACGCAGAGACTTCAGCTAAGCTACCTTTGGGGCCTCTTTTCTTGATTACAACTGCGTAATCAACGCATGGCCCAGATGGCAGTTTAATAAAGCATGTCTGATTGCAATGTAATCACTGCATCCTGCTCCAAGCTTTGTGCCGTGTTCACATCGAAAACAGAAAGGAATAGGAAGGAACTTTTTTCAGACTTATTTTTGGACAACAGCTAAGATTAATATAAAAGCCTAATAGGAGTAAAGCTTCCGTACGGTCTGCTTCTGCAGAAATCATTCTTATTATGATGGTGATTTGTCTTTTATATTGGCTTTGGGAACCTGGATTTCAAAGATTTAGAGACGAATGCAAGATGTTGATAAAATACTACTAGTCGTTTGATTAGGTCTGAACTCCTTACATACCTGTACACCTTCAGACACTTTGGATTTAGTTATTTAAGATATTTCCACACATTCTGCACAATAATGTCTTGTGACTTGGTACTTATAATTACAATTAATTATGCATTTATAGACACCATTTAAAAATGAAACTTATTGGGGGAAGATGGTCTTTCAAGCAGCTTCATTTCTTTAAGTAGAAACCAGTCAGGAGTTATTTTTGCTGTATATTTCTGGTGAGTCAAAACACATCAAGTATGGGCATTGGAGGACATGTGCTCTGGAAACATTATAAATAACAAAACCAAAATTGCCCGATTACTTGTTTCCCCTCGCTGTATTTTAGTGTCTAAAACAATACAGAGAAGACAGCCTTGGTACTGAGAACCCAGAAAAAAGAGATGAGTAAGACTGTAATGGTGTGGTGATGAAAGCCACCCATAACAGTGCAGGAAGTGCAGAGCTGAGGATGAGTAGCATTAACCGGAGGGTAACTTAGTAAAGGAAGAGAAAAGAAGATAAAGGTCTGAGCATCAGTAACACATCAATAGATGGCTGGAATCTCAGAGTTCAAGAGAAAGAAAAGAGAAACACGATTAGTATGAAGGTGAGGATATCCCGTAAGTCTTTGTCTGCTTGTCTTTTCAGATAGCTGAACTGGTTGCCACAGAATTCTTTGAGCAAGGGGACAAAGAAAGGAGAGAACTAAACATTGAACCTATCGTAAGTTTACTTCCTGCATATTTTACATTACACTGTAAAAACAGTGACTCCAAGACAACAACAGCATCAGCACCTTTTAAAAAAGCATCTGTCTCTCCCTCTCCCTCTTTCAGGATCTGATGAACAGAGAGAAGCGTGACAAGATTCCCACCATGCAGGTGTCTTTCATCGATGCCATTTGCACTCAGTTATACGAGGTAAAAAAGCACTAAAACTTGCTTAGAAACTCTTTAGGGGTCAGTTTGTTGTTAATGGAGTGAGAAACAGAACGGCTGGTCTCTTGAGTTCTGAGGGTTTAGCCATAGCATAGGGTTTAGCCCCCCTAACCACACAAGTTTTTTGATGCACTGCCTGCAGGCCACCTCCCTCATTCAGCTGCATCAGACAACACTACCATCTCAGGGGTCTAGCACTCACATTAAGCAGAGAAACAATACAGAATAATACACAATCATTATGCACTTCATGACAATTTAAAACAATGTACTAATTTCACATTTAAAAAAAAACAGAACTTATTAGTTAACATTGTTAGTTAGCAGTTCACTGCAGCAAATCCAGTTGAATAGGACTAATTGTGCTCTCTTTCAAATGAAAATCCACTTGTTCATTAATATATACATCAATCCTGTTATACAATATACATGATATGCTCAGAAAGCCTAACGTAATGTACTGTCTACAACATCCTTCTGTTCCAGACACTGGCCAGTTTGTCAGACTCCTGCTCCCCCCTGCTGGATGGCTGTAGAAAGAACAGGCAAAATTGGAAACTACTAGCTGAGCAGGGTGACGAGGCGGGCTTACTGAATGGAGGACTTTAAACCCACAGTTGGCCGACACAGCTTGTCCCACCAGTTGCAAAAGAAAGTCTTTCCTTTCCCCAAGGCCCTTCCTTCACAACTGATGCTCAAGCTTTAAGCAAGTGATCATTAGCAGGCATGTGTTCTGCTCATTAAGGCAATGTGACACTTCATGGGTCCGAATGTAGTTTTATCTTAGGGATACAACTGAATCATATTGGTTCCATCTAGTTTTGCGGATAGGAGGATTTAGCACTGAAGCAATATGTTCCACTGAGCTAATCAAACTTTGAGTAACTAACACAACCTCTCATCACCAGTAAAGTTGAGGGCTATTACAAGTTTGGTGAGGCTTGATACTATCAGCATACAAAATCAACGGTTTCCACCTTAATGCCACTGTAAATAATCTTGAAATGATTTAGGGAAACGGATTAAGACACTTTTAAAAACTGAACAGCAAGTACAGTGAGACTGCTTCCCTTCACTGAAGGTCTGCACGCAAGAGAAAGGTACTTGCTTTGACCTTTCCAGGTAATGTAAATCAGCACTTACAGTAAAGGACCTGATGAAAGCGAGCAAGTGAAGAACATAAAGACTGGGGTGTTTGATTTGAGTTTGCACCCCCTGAACAGCCTCATGTGAGGGCATTGACACAGAGCTATATTTATTATTTGAATCCCATCTTTGGGTTGTCCATAGCTCACTCACTGACAGAACAGAGGTAGATGCACGAAGAACATAATTTATTTCTCACTGCAGTGCACCATAGAGCTAAGCTAACATCATGCATAACTGCAAAGGAACACATCCAGATATCTACAAGATTGTTTTATTCATTTTCTCACTTTGTGTTACTATTTTCCACATGTCTTTTGTATATTTATTAACTTTATATCAAGTCTGTTTTATGTGGTGGGTATTTGGCTTCTTATGTCTACATGAAATACTGTTGGAAGGAAAAAATATATTTAATTATTCACAAGTTTGTCTCCTCCCTTCCTTTCATGTTTCTTTTTAACTACATTAGTTGGGTGTTACTTCTTACAAGCACAATTTTAACTCCTAACTCAATAAATGTTAATGCAGTGAAGTTTTATTCTGAGTAATTTTGGTTCGGTCGTCATTAACTATTTACACAAGGGCTGCTGCTGGGCTCAGATGACAAAGAACAGAAAGAATTTAAAATGGACTTAAATATGACAGAGATGTGGCGTAAAATAGCCTTTACCTCCCAAAGCCAAAACGTTTGACATTTGTTTTACTGTCAGTGTTGACTGGATAGCTAGATTTACCCATCATTTACATTTTAGACAGGCTCCACTGACACTTAGTCATCTTAGTCCTCAGGCTGAGGAACAAGTACTTTCCTGCCTACACACCTCGGTTTTTCATTTTTCGTTAAGATTTCAGATGGAGCTCCAAGAGACAATTTATTCATGACGGTGAAGCAGCATCACCACCTTTAACACAACAAAGAAATAATCAAGATGTTTTTTAACCTGACGAGTCAGTTTCTGTATTTTTCAGAAAGGTGGACAGACCATCTCAGCAAAACCACTAATCCATGAATTCAGCTTCGCAGATTATCAATTAGTTCACAATCATTTTCTACTATTAGACCATTAAATGAGTTTAGAATAATCCGATACTGTCTTCAAGATTAAACACTGTTTTCACTACAAACAGGAAAAGGGTGTGTATTCAGAACGCTTTCATGTGGAGTTTAAGGTAGCGAGTCACAGTAAGAAACACAACTGCAATGGAATGTGACTCGATGTCCACTGATTAAGGGGGCTGAGGGCAGCAGCCCAATATGAGTTCAGTACCTCTCGTCTAAGAGTATATATGGCTTTGTCACACCAGAGGTAAACAAAAGTGGGCCTTCTCCATTGCATCGTAAACCCTTTGAAAAGCCAAGGGCATACAAAGGCCTGCAAACCTAAATGCATGGTTTACAATACAGGCATCATTCAGCTTTCAAGTTTCCTATTTTCATGCTGATCAGCCCTACAGGTCTCTCTCTCGTATTTCCCTTTTAAACTGGGTCATCATTAACGGAGGCTGGGGTTTTATGTTTATAGACTAGCCATTTGAGTAAGGTACATGCTAGCTATAAGCAGAGGCACACTTGGACAGCACAACATCACACACATCAAACACTTTAATTTGAGCAGGTAGATCAGCAGATCCAACACTGACCTCTGCCAACAGAACTGCTGTTCTCACATATGAATCTCTTACTTCTGTGCCTTACACTTCTATACGACTAGACCATTATTAGCATTTAAATATGTAAAATTCATAATAGCACAACTAAGCCTTTAACTTTGTGGAGCATCTTAATTTAAAATCTTGAAAGCATTATTTGAGATTTTGTTCATATGCTTGCCACATTTGCTTTTGTACAAGGACACTGGCACCACCTACTGACCAGCACGAGTTACTGCATATAACCTAAAGGATAAAAGACTCCAAAGACTTTTCCCACCCATGTCAAAACAGGACTTTTATTTTCCATTTTTAAGGATACAGGCATAAAAAAACCTCAACAAATGAGGGATTTGTCTGAGAACAAAGAGAGTTCACAACTATGTACAGAAAGACAAAGTGAGACAGAAACATGGTTACATGGAGTTTGTACTTTTGTAGGCCACCATACTGTTGACTTTGTGGATCGATGTGGTGAAAGAACGAAGCCGCACCTCTTCTGACTGGTCAATAAGTTGAGGCCCAGATTCCTCCCACTGCTCAGGAACCTCCAGATCCTTGTCTGTGTAGATCAGGAGGTCGAACGCACCTGTGGCGGGTCGAATGACAGTGTTGAATTAAAAAAAAAGCCTGTACCTACACATTAGTTCTTTCCCAGTTCATTCTGGAGTGGTACACTTTGAAGGTAAATCTATGCTTAGATAGACATGGCCTCGTTAAAGGACATGTCATCCAACCATCTTTAGCTAAGCTTTATTTATTTATTTATATATATATATATATATATATATATATATATATATATATATATATATATATATATATATATATATATATATACACACACACACATACACATACACACACACAAACACACACACACACACACACACACACTAAATGGGATTTAAACATCAAGGTATCCTTTCTGAGTCCACCGGTAACAAATTGCGACCAATTCCAATCTGTTTACAGCTTTATTAGAACCCCCGCCCAAGCATAAAAGGGAAGGGGGAAGAGCTGTGTATACTTATATAGGAGTGTCACTGCTACAGTAATGCTAATTTCTGTCAAATTTAATTAAGATTTAATTAATTAAAAATTAATTAAATGCTTTAAAATGCAATTCAAATGTGAAATTAACCAGCATGCCACATGTTCAAATACATTCAAATTTAAAACACAAATTTACAAAGACTGCGAGGACATTAAAAAAAAAAAGTAGGCTGCTCAACTGCAGGAAACTCCATTCAAACAGTATGTGCTAAATCCATAAGCGCACACTTATGTGAAGTATAACCAAAGCTGCATTATAGACCTGTATGTATACCTGTGTGCCTTAGTGTACTACTTAACCACAGAAAGCACATAAGCATTATGCTGACCTCTCGTGAACAGAACCCCTTTCAATTAATCATAAAGCATCAATTAAATAAGGATGTACAATATCTTTGAAAACATTAACTCAATTATATGACTTTTTATAGAACGTAATGTACTTACATGCTGTTTCCAATAAAGGTAAGAAGGTAACCGTGGCTGTGATTTGTCTGATAACAGAACGAATTTCTTCCTGGATGGCTTTCATAGACTTTTCCCTGGGAGCACTAGAACATGTAAAACAACAACCTTCATATGAACAAATGCACAAAGTATAAAATTTCATATGCAGGTACATCAATTAAATAGCCTTACTCTTTAACCCACTGGAAATGTGTGCGAGTACTCAAGTACTTATTCAATTTTAATGCACAGTACTGAAACACTGAAATCACCATTTAGGAAACGCAACTGGCTACAAATTCCATGAGACTCGAGGACTCGAGGATTTGCAATTATGTTATGTTTTGCCACTCCAAAACATTCGTGACTGAAGACAGGGATAATGCGGCTGGCTCTGGCACAGCTGTGTTATTTATTAGGCTAACTAGACTAGCTGATGTTGGGTCCAGATTATGTCCAGATACAATGAAATTGCATTTCTCTCACAAACATGTTGATACATTCATACATGTTTATTAGCCCCTCTAACAATTACACGAATATCAAAATCCAGAAAGCACATCCCCACATTACCCACCTTACCGGTTTAGACACAACTAAATATGTTTTTGATATTACTACCTACTTACTACTTTCCTTTAAATATGAGCATACCTGCTCTCCTTGGCTGTCTTGTCACACTCTATGTCAAACTGCCACCGCTCCAGGACCTCATTTGTCTCAAGGCATGTGATCACCACCACCAGCTTTTGCACTGTGCAGTCAAACAGCCACTCTTGGAGGGGAAAAAATACCAAGGGTCATTAAAAGCGTAAGAGAAAGCAGCTATAGTTTTCCATACACATGTTATTTTTGAAAAGGAAAGGGGGAAAAAAATTACATATACTACTTCTTAACATAGCACCCATACCTAACTAGTGTTGCTAGTCATCCATCAGACAAAACAGATAAGCTTCTACTTTAATCAAGCCTCAAACCACCAGTAGTTACTTCACTGACCCATTTGCCCAAACTGACATGCATTTCGGACATCTTTTAATCCCAAAGATTTGTTTTGTGCCTACCTTTGAGTTGTGTTACAACGTTGCTGAGATAGTTCTTCAGTTTGGGGTCTGTGGTGAGCTGAAGACTCATGTCATAATGAGTGACTCTGGTAAACGTCTCTGCAGGATAAATTCCTCGCTGGTACAGGATGCTGTTTATCCCGAACGCTGTAAAATGACAGACAGGGCAGGGAGGATTGAGATCAATGACTTCATTATATTCTTTTCACTGTTTATTGTGTGTATCTTACGACTTCATGCATCTTAATCAGCACTTAAAACCTACCATTGTAATGCAGCTTAGCATGGCCTTATTTACACGTGGCACTTGTTTTGCTTGTGCAGGAGTCTTTTTTATTGTGCTTGTTAACACAGACAATATATAGTAATAGATATGGTGCACTGATTATGAGTAATGTGATATCTTCGCCATATTTCAACCATCTGAAATAAAATGCCTTTATTACAGGAATGCCAGCTCGACACAAAAGACAGTGTGCAACTACGTTTCAGCACGTTACAGTTAAGTGGACATACTCGGTTAAAAGCAATGCATGTAACGTTACCTTTACTTTATATAAGGCCTGTCCTGCGATATCGAAACAAAGAACTTCCCACTAACCGCTAGCTACTACGGTTACACAAGACAAATGTTAAAACGACAAAGACTAATCGACGAAGACTGTGTAACGGTGGGTGGATTTGCTGATTTAACTACAAGGCCGTTTTCAACGTAGACATTGTACTAAGGCCACAGGGAAGCTAGCTCATGTTGGCTAACGTAGCTAGCTAACGTGGTCAGAAAAAGTTCTGTTCGAGCATGTTCCCAGCATGTTTAAATGTTTTCTTACAGCCATAATTCACTACGCCGATGGCCGATTTTAACTGATAGTTAGCTAAGTGCAGTAAGCGCTGCAAATAATCAGGACATAACCGTTAAGTTAGCATAGCGAGGTGGCTAAGCTAGCTGTAAACAGTAAGAACTCTGAAGCACACACCACAGCGTGCCCATCCCACTTCTCGAAATAACGGATAACATAATGTCTGGACTTACAGAAGAACTCCGCAACCAGTTCAGCACTCCCCTTCAGAGTAATTCCCTGCAGTGTTTTGGCCATTTTGCTGGTGTTTGTATTCCGCTATGCACCGCTGCTTACTTCTCCCTCTGCTGCTTTTACCCGCCGCTCAGTTTGAATTCAGGCCTCGTTTGAAATTCTGCGCATGCGCACCATCAAAACAACAGCGTAATTGCGTCACTGCAACGACCGACGTAGGAACCAGAGGAGCTTATTTGAAATTTGCCTTTTTCTGCATAATAATTATTAATACAGTATAATCATTATCATTACTATTATTTTGCTAATATTAAAGTCTTTTCTATAAGATTTGTATTTTAGTTGTTTCTAAAAGAAATAGGGAATTCTCTCTAAAATGTTAACTAATATGGCACTTCATTTGTGTCTTTCTATCTTATTTCTTAAACTATTATTATTATTATTATTATTTGTTTTTTAATAGCCCTGTGACTCCACTAAAGTTAAGCTCACTAAGTGAGCTTAGATGATGACCTTTATGCTACAAGCTAGATTGCTTTAGAAAGAGTGTTTGTGTTGTGAATCATCTGTTTTCTTCACTTTGGCTAAAGTGCCACTGTGGATACAAGGAACGATGGTACCACTATGAAAGGGGACAGACAAATAAAAACTTTGCTGCATTCCTTTCCACATTCCCTTCTAGCCCTGGGTCACCAGGGGTCACTACAGGTTGATGGCAAGTTTTTAAGGGAGATTTGTTGTTTGCTATTTTTCTTTTCACAAACCCTTGAAGGAGAATATGGTGTCTTTTTTATTCTACTTTTTTTTATTTGGATTTTTTCTCCTTGTGAGGAGCTTCAGGCGAATGCAGTTCATTTTAGATAATCAGTCTCTTAGCTTTATCCCTTAGAATAAAACAGGCTCTGTTCTGATTGGCTGGGCTGTATTGTGGCTCATTCCGAAAAGCCCTCAGAGCTGAAACATTCTTTAGAACTTTCTGAAGGGGTAGATAAATTTGTAAATGAGTTGGTTCCTGTAACAACACAGAAACAAGTGCAGTATAGTTTGTACATATGGACCGTATGGAGATTATTATTATTATTATTATTATTATAATTAAGGACCCCTGGACTGTTAATGAGCAGCGTAAAGGAGTTGATACATAGTTAGGCTGCTTTAATTAGACATCCTTCCATTGAGTTATCGTTTGTGGTTGCCCAAAGGAACCATAGTGGTCAGCCACACTGCCTGTGTGTGGGTACTCACATACCTATCTTTCTTTCTTTCTCTTTCTCTCTCTCTCTCTCTCTCTCTCTCTCTCTCTCTCTCTCTCTCTCTCTCTCTCTCTCTCTCTCTCTCTCTCTCTCTCTCTCTCTCTCTCTCTCTCTCTCTCTCGCTCTCTTTCTCTCTCTCTCTCTCTCTGCCTTTTTGCTCCCACACACACATTTTGTCAGCCTCCTTCTTTTGTTCTTTCTTCCTCTTCTTTGCTCTCCCAGTCTCTTTCTCTTGCAGGCTCCCTTCTCTTTCTTTTGCTCTATTAGTGTCTCAGTTTCTCACTCTATCTGCCTCTCTTTCTCTTACCCTTGCAGTTCTGTCTCTCTATGTATTTTACTCTCTCTTTCCCTCTTGTGCGTCCAGCGCGAGACACACTGTATAAAAAAAAGTTAAACTGAACGTAAGGCCAAGTCCTGGAGATTTTAGGCAGTTAAGACATTGTTGAGGTCCCATAAAGAGGTCGTATGGTCACAATACCTTAAACTCTATGTGCAATGAGTAAACTGAGCACATGTCAGCACATCACTGCTGTCTGTTTGTATCTTATGAGACAATTCCCTCAGTTTGGCTGTTTGCCCATTGCTAAGAGCAGCTGGAGTTTACCATTCAGTAGTCATTGCATCATACGTACAGCAGGATGTTTACCCACGCTCCTGTATATGCTTCCCCCTGAAACACAACCCTGTTCAACAGCAGCCAGAAGTGTTCCACATCGTCTGCCTACACTCTGGCTTGACCTTCTTCTTGCCCGTCACAGCCGGACAGCTGGATTTCTGTGAAAAGAGGCCGGCCGCCCAGCATCTGGCTGCAGCCACTGTAACCCACACATGCTGGTTTTATAGTTTGAGTAGCACTTCCCTGCAGCCTATACATCCTCCGACTAGCCATAATGGAGCCACTATAAAGATTCTATAAATGACACCTTTTACAGCTGCTGCTATAAATGAAAATCTGCAGTACAGTCTGGTTCTTTAAGGCTGTATTTGTGAGCATGACAGTGACTTACCTACATGCACAGTGCCTAAATATCGTTGATGTCTAAAGAAAAACAGGTATCTCCAAAATGGCAGCTTTACAGGAGAGGCCAAAAACTTGTTTCATTTTAATGGAAGTCAATTGAACCAGACGTCTTTCCAAGCAGTTCTGTTGGTCCATTCATCATGAGATTCTCACTCAGTGTAAAAAGCAGCTGATGTGTTCAAATGATGCATAAACGTGAAAATGGACAAAAGAGGAGATAAGTGCGTTTCATTAGACAGCGATGATACACAAAACACAAACTAACTAAAATGAATAAATTAAATACAATTCAATGTATCTTACAGTAACATATCAGGTTTGTCTTACTAGTTGAATAATGTATGAATTCTATGCTGCATTGGGCCAATAGGGTGAAAATATAATATCACAATACTGCAATTGTACATAATAAGTTTTGAGATATTGTTTTCTGTTTTGTTTTGGGGTTTGACCGGTTAGAAAGAAAAACACTCTAGTACAGTACTTTAAAAAAATGCTATATCAAAATCTACAAGCACATTACCTGTTTAACATTGGACAGAAAGATGGAAAGTTAGTGATGGAGCACAATCAGTGGTAGAGGCCGAGTTAGTGGTGGAGGGTGAGTCAGTGATGGAGCATGAGTCACTGGTGGAGGGTGAGTCAGTGATGAGGGAGAGTCAGTGAAAGGCAGAAGGTTAGTGATTCGGGAGGGTTAGTGATGAGGGAGAGTCAGTGAAAGGCAGAAGGTTAGTGATTCGGGAGGGTTAGTGATGAGGGAGAGTCAGTGAGGAGGGAGAGTCAGTGAAAGATGATGGTTAGTGATGAGGGAGAGTCAGTGAAAGACAGAAAGTTAGTGATGAGAGAAAGTCAGTAAAAGATAGAAAGTTAGTGATGGAGAGAGAGTGTGATAGAGGACAAATGAGTGATAGAGGTAGAGTCAGTAAAAGATAGAAAGTTAGTGATGGAGAAAGAGTGGTTGGTGTAGCTCAGCCGATAGCACCACTATCCACCAGAGAGCCACCACCACATGTTCGAATCCCAATCTGGGTGACTATGCTGTGCTACACCAATAAGAGTCCTTGGGCAAGACTCCTAACACTACACTGGCCTACCTGTAATGTGGTTAACCTTGTAAGTCGCTCTGGATAAGAGCGTTAGCTAATGCCTTAAATGTAAATGTAAGTCAGTGAGGGAGGGTGAATCAGAGATGGAGGACAAGTCAGTGATAGAGGGAGAGTCAGTGAAAGACCAAATGTTAGTGATAGAGGGAGAGTCAGTGATGAGGGGGGAATTAGTGATAGAGGGTGAGTCAGTGATGGAGGACATGTCAGTGATAGAGGGAGAGTCAGTGAAAGACCAAAAGTTAGTGATTAGGGAGAGTCAGTGAAAGATGGAAAGTTACTGATGGAGGGAGAGTCAGCAAAAGATGGAAAGTTAGTGATGGAGGGAGAGTAAGTGATGAGGGGGGGAATCAGTGATAGAGGGTGAGTCAGTGATGGAGGACATGTCAGTGACAGAGGGAGAGTCAGTGAAAGACCGAAAGTTAGTGATGAGGGAGAGTCAGTGAAAGATGAAAAGTTAGTGATGGAGGGAGAGTCAGTGATGAGGGGGGAATCAGTGATAGAGGGTGAGTCAGTGATGGAGGACATGTCATAGAGGGAGAGTCAGTGAAAGACCGAAAGTTAGTGATGAGGGAGAGTCAGTGAAAGATGAAAAGTTAGTGATGGAGGGAGAGTCAGTGAAAGACCGAAAGTTAGTGATGAGGGAGAGTCAGTGATGAGGGGGGAATCAGTGATAGAGGGTGAGTCAGTGATGGAGGACATGTCAGTGATAGAGGGAGAGTCAGTGAAAGACCGAAAGTTAGTGATGGGGGAGAGTCAGTGAAAGATGGAAAGTTAGTGATGAGGGAGAGTCAGTGAAAGATGGAAAGTTACTGATGAAGGGAGAGTCAGTGAAAGATGGCGAGTCAGTGATGAAGGGGAAATCAGTGATAGAGGGAGAGTCAGTAACTTTCTTCCAGCTTAAACGGTGCCAGGCTTACGTTCTGGTGCTGTGCAAGCAGTGTCATATAAGGTGTAACGGAACATTTGATTAAGAAACTGGCAATATGGAAGAATCCAGTTTAGCCTCACTGGAAGATTAATATCAACCATGCCTGCCATTTTTGTTGCAGTTGCTCTGCTGTCGTTGTTGAGGTGGGCTAGAACATAAACTGATTTATGTCAATTTTGGGGGCATACATTTATTTTAATCAAGACTGTTAGAGAACAGACTAGAGTTTAGGATCTACCTGTTTTACCGCTCTCTGTTACAAATGCAGGATTTGTTTTTGCAGTAAGAGACAAGAGTGTTTGAGGTTTATGGCATGTCAGTTCTATGTACGGAACTCTCCGTACCCCCAGTATTCGAATATGACAATGCAGACACAGTTTTCCATTCCAGTATCAGTGTTGTTAAAGGTGCTGCTGGTCTCCATGATATAAGCACACAGATGAATAATATGATATAATTTATTGTGATGCCAATATCTTAGTCATATTGACCACCTTTATTCTATGTGGCTCAGCCGTGGAGCTTATTGGACCAGAGCTGGCATGCGGCCCAGTCTTCTCTTTTACACATTTCCATTCTGCAAGGGTTTATATTATTCCTGTGTGGAATCGAGTGACGATGCCATAAAATGCTAATGGTTTTTACAAACACATCTGTTGTGTTCTGGGGGTGCAGAGTGAGGGGTGTTAAGGGGACTTTTCCTCCTCTCTGCAACATCTGTGCATTTCCATCTCTTTATTAATGAGCTGAAATAATACTTCTCAGCTGGCTGGCTTTAGGAGGGCCGACAGCAGGGCCTCTTATCAGCTGGCAAAACCAGATATGACTTTTGTAAGACAGCTATAGGAAAGTTTAGCTTTAAAACTGACTCAACAGCGACTAGTGACAGTTCTGGCTCAGCAAAAAGGTTTGCCACAAATAAAACTTTACAGCTGTCGGTTTCCACACTGTTGTACCAAAAACGCTTGAGGTTAGAAGCTTATCTGGGCTATAGTCTAAACCAAAACACCCCCAGCTCTCTCATTCTTTTTCTGTGAGTTCAAATGTAAACATCACAATCATATATATCCTGTAATCATATGTCATGTGACATTTTTATTCCTGCATGATTGCAGTCTTCAGATTCAAACCAAGTGCTTTTAGACCATCTACAGTCACACCATATACAACCCAGGGTCCAGTGAGAGGTGAGGGAGACGTAAAGGATCTTTTAAACGTCGCTATGTATGGTGAAAGGGAGGTAGTGTGTAGCTATAGTGGTAGTCATTCATCTGATGTCAGAGGTGTATGGCTAAGGTCCAGTGATTACTGAGCTTACTTAGTCTACCCTGACTAGCCGTGCTCCAGAAAGTGCAATGCATGGCTATATATAGCATGTCTAATCCCAACAGTGGGCTTTTCTGCTCGGGCTTAGCAAGCAAAACCAGTGGGGAGTTAATTGGAGAAAGTGGGCTGTCTTTGACATGTGCCACGTGCCAAGACAGGGTGACATTTGCTACAGCAGAGCCAGAGCGCTTCAAGATTGAATACACAGCCCTCGGCGTCATTAAAAGCTGTCAGTCATGCATTACCTATTTATGACTGATGAGCTACAGGAAGCAAGATATTCAGCAAACGCTGCACACTCATATTTAAGTGTACCGCTGCTACGTCCACCTTCTATTCTGGGCATGTGTACAATTACATTGATCGACCCAGCAGCTCCAAGGTTTTTCTGGGAGGAACACAACAGGCTTTCTGTTTAGCTGGAAGGTGGGTGGGGGGGAGAAGAAGGGGGCTGGGGGGAGAAAATCGATTCCTCCCTCAGGGGGTTACTGGGTTTTATAGCACCACTACCCACTAGAGCTCACAGAAGACCAACGAAACTTTAAATCCCAAAGGATGGCCAGTAAAGCTAGTCCATAACGGAGTGGTAATGTCTTTGATGTTATTTTACTTTGAATGAACTTGATTTACAGGTGAACATTTTTTATGTCAGAACAACACTGAGACCAATTACTGTATTATCATATTGCTGTGTGCTAAACGCAAAGGACAATAACGGTATTACAGTATAATACTAGAGGCTATAATATTTAATAATTAACACATCACTCCTGAAAACAAATATACCATAGAAGTGATGTCATACAGGGCCACTTTGGGTTTCCCTTTAGAGAACCATGTCTGTAAATGAGATGTATAAATGAATCTCTGCATAGAGTCAAAGTACCATCTCGCTTGCAGTTGAGATAAAGATCCTTATTTCCATAGTAACAAATATTCCATAGTAAAGAAAAGTAAGCAATTTTCATTGTGTACATACTGTCTACTTGCACTACTCGTACAGTTGAAACATTCATTTGTAAACGCTGCTCTTATGCATTCATATATATATGTATATAGATATACATATATGTATATAATTATTATTACGACTCTTTATGTAAATAATACTGTACTTGCACTTCTGGTTAGATGCTAACTGCATTTCATTGGCTCTGTACCTGTACTCGGCACAATGACAATAAAGTTTAATCTAATCTAATCCAATCTATAGTAGACATGGACATACTATATACACACACAGGATCTGAAGTGTCTTTCCAGGCAGGTTTTGGGTGTGCAGGTTATAGTGTATAGTGTGTTTATGTGTTGCTTATGTCAGTTTGGGGAGAGGTTGCATGGTTCTGGGTGACCTGCCTGCTCCCCAGCTGTTTCATCTATTTACATGTATGCTTCTGGACCACTAGCACTGAGCGGCGGTTCTCTACCCACACTGCTACTTAAAAAAAAAAAAGAGGTTTAGTTTAAAGCTATATGCCCTGCATCTTTGTCCTCATCCCAATGTAACTTTGCATTGTGATTTGTGTAGTTACTGAAAAGCACCCTTAATATTGTAGTAAGTCAGTGATTTTAAGGGGTTAAGCTGCTTCTTATCATATGAAGTACAGTTTTCATATGATGGACGAGAAAACATGTTCACAGTGCATATGCTTGGCAAAGCAACGGTACATAGAAAGCTGGAGAAAAAAAATATAAAGAGCAAGAAGCATTTATTTGAAGGTGAAAGCTATAAGAGGGGTCCAGCTGCTCTACACAGAGCCATATGTCACCATGACCTCTGGATCCACCCATCTGGAGGAGGAGAACGCTGTGCATATAGAGTGGTCAACTGGACATTATGCAGTCGTTTAGAAAACATACATCCTGAGGTGAGCAGGGCGTGTTTATCAACCGAACGAGTGAAAAATACACTTCCCTGCAAACCCTCAGCTTATCATAATTCAGTCTCAACAAGCAGTGCAGGCCAGCAAGGACTGAAACAGCAGCGAAAGACAACTCACAAATCAGCGTCACGGAGGTAATTATGATTTACGATGTGAAAACAGGACACGCACACACTCACTTTTCCATAGCTGTACTGAGCTTAGGAGTGGCAGAAGCAGTGCTACATTTGTACATTCCAAAACCATAAGTATATAAAATGATGATCACTTAGCTTAGTTCAGTGGTTCTCCAACCAGATCTCAGGGCCACCAGATGGTTCATGTTGACTTTAATATGCATGTGTTAGAAGTTGGAATTGTGTAGCCCTGGGAGCCGGTTTAAAGTTGACTGGCTTAGTGAGGATGTACAGTGCATGTGTGTCGCTTCATTAAACATAATTATTATTCTAATTATAATTAGCATACTTTGCCTATTCAAATGTATCCATTTTTTGAAGTCATTATAAGTATTTTATGTGATGTGCTGTCACATCAATAATAACAATTTATAAAAAGAGTTTATTCATTGTATTTCTTTTTTAAAACGTTTGACTATGGCTACTGCCTTTTACATTGCATTAAAGGAGCAATGTGTGCTATTTTTATTTGGACATTCCAACAAAAAACTAAAACTATCAACAGAATGTGAAGAAAGTTCCATTTTGACAGTAGGTCAAAACGTCTATGTATCATATTGCATAAGTATCTACCAAGTTTGCATGCTAAACAGCTAGCCCTGACCTGTCCTGTCTTGTCATATCACTTTGTATCTTGAGAGGTAATAATGAGTCACTGCGGCATTAAACTATATCAGTCGGAGATGGAAGAAGTAGCACTGGTGCTCTGACAAAATATAGTAACCTGCTGTCAGTCATAATGAAGTTGCTGCTACCAGTTAGATCCGTACAGGTAGTCAACAGTAAACACTTAGATAGCTAAAGCTATCACTTCTCTCAGCTTCAAACTAGAGTAAAAAGTAAAAGTAAGAGTTAACACTAGCGTTGCTTCCCACTAAAGCAGCTAAAGCTAACACTGAGGAAGAGGGACTGTTTCTTTCTTGTTTCCTATGCTACAGGTTGGCACCACAATTTTCGGGTGATATGCTGCCTCCTCTTGTTAGGAGTATAAATGTGACAGGTCGCATCATCTTACACATTGCTCCTTTAAAATGTCTTGATAAATAGACCAATTGAACATTACATTATCTTTACAGTTAGGAAAGGTTTGACTTCTAAAGCAGCCATTTCAAAGATGAGGTATTATGACTATAATGATATAAGAATTTAGTGCACATAAATCTGTGCAACCTTTGCATCACGGAGTTACAGTTGACTTGTAGAAGGTCAGCAGACTGCTGGAGAAATCCCCCAGAAATACTGCATGCCTCTCCTCGCTGATTCCTGTAGTGCTGCTGCTGTGTCTCACATACCTTTTCCATGCAGTAATTGCGCTCTTGGCTGCTCACGGGCGAAACCTTCACTTTACACAACTGTTCACTAAAAGATTCTTGACTTGCCTGTTGCGGGAACTTTACAAGTGAGTCCCAGAAAAACAAAACGTGATGAAATAAATTATGATTCTTTTCTGCCTCAATTTAACCTTGGCATGTGCACCTTCATAGCATGGCCATGACATACCCTTAGAACGGGAATTCTGTATGTAAGGGGGAATTCTAAATGTTGCTATGCAGTGCAGTAATGTTTGCCACAGGAACTTACATAACAACTTATTAAGTAATAGAAACTTTAAAAACCATTTACGACTCTGTATCCAGTCGTGCTCAGCCCATTGGTAGTTTAACATGAGCTTGTGCTGACAGCTGGAATTTAAGATGTCCACTAGATAAGAGAAAGAAGGATTCAGGAACAGTATAATGAGTGATGAGTGACCTGTGGTGTGGTATTTGTTGCCTTAGCCCAAACCCTCACTGGTTAGCCAGAAACAATGGCTGCCCTTTACATTGTGAAAATATTTCATGACCAAGGTCTCTTGGAATTAGACTTCTTTTCATTTACTTTATAATTTAAGACCATATTTGGCCATTACTGTAAAGTTACTCAGGATCAGTATCGGTCTGAGGTCTAGTGACATGATCCATTAGCCAAAACTATCACGCAAATGCTTAAATAAACTTTCATTTTTTAATTTTTTTAATGTTACCGACTAATGAAAAATGGCACTAAAAGTTCTGTGTGTAATAAACAGCAGTATTGAATCATGTAGGTCATGCTGTGACCTGTACTTTCTTTAAGACAGAAGAATAGGTGTTTCACAGTTTGAGCATGATGTTATTTAGGTTGGGCCGGTCACATACAGATTAATATCCAGATCTTAGCTGTGTATAAGATGGTATTGGATTGGCATGAGTATCAGCAGATGCTTAAGGTTGCTTCTGTATCGGTATCAGTTCCTGCGTTGAAGACAGTGGTATTAAGCCACCCCTACAAGCAACCTAACCTGCTGCTACTGCCCACCTACCACTAATAAATAATTCAGTGGAAAATGGCGTGAGTGGAGATTTTATCTTATGGGTTAACTGTAACAAACTGAATGGCTAATTTTAACAGCAGCAAGAAAAATCTGTTATGTAGCATTATGTATCAGTGCATGTAAATGGTCTGCAAAGTTCAAAAGCCCAAACTACAGCCCAGACGAAGAAATGCCTGAAATGCGTCATTGGAATTCCAGCCTATTTTCTCTGTTACAGTGTGATCTCATAACATAATGCTTATTCCCTACTCAGCCATTACAATACCACTTTAAAACCACCACTCTACCACACCACCACTCTGGATCAGGTCTGTTC